>JANZLD010000007.1:30073661-30085883 GCA_026413575.1 Erythroxylum carthagenense | reverse complement strand
AAAAAAACCCGATGGGGATGGGGCGGGGATGGGGAACGAAATTATAAATGGGGATGGGGGCGGGGATCGCATAATCCCCCCCAAACTCGCCCCATTGCCATTCCTATTCTTTGTAGATCCATGAAAAAATAGTACATAACTATTTTTAATATCACTAAAAATGTCAATGCACGTACCATTGTCACAAGTAATATAAAATTTTGTTATAGTCATTCACTTAGTGCTTTCGACCTTTAGCATCGCTTATGGAGGGGTTATTTTAACATAAATATCCAATAACAATATAAATCAACGTGAATTCTAATACATAACTAGCAAATCCAAAAAGGCAATAAAATAGAAAATATTGAAATAAATTAAATTTTTAATACAGTGAAACTTATAATAAATAAATTAAATTCAAATTACATCAAACACCCAAGTTACTATAAAATAAATAACAGATGTGATGTTATACCTAAAGATTAGAAAATTGAATAAAAAACTTAATATGTAATAAAATAAGCTAAACAACTTTATTAAATTTTAATTATCACTTATGATATTGTGTTTAATGTAAAAAATCAATTGCATTTAATATTAGACATTCTTACGTTAAATTGAGTACTATTCCCTTTATTCCAACTCATTATTTCTATCACAAACTCTAATTGTACTTTTTGTTTATTAAATTAAGTTATTTTGAGGGGTTCAATAAATATAATTGGTCCATTGCAACATAAAAGATCAAGAAATAGATATTTTCATTGAATCCCTCAAGATAACTTGATTTAATAAGCTAAAAAGTACCATTAGAGTTTGTAATATAAAAAATAAGTTGTAATCAAAAGAAGAGTACTACAGAATTAGTCCATAGAATACATGATTCTTTGAAACTTAAAGGTTGAAGAATTATTATAATCTATCTTTGTTACCTCTGTTCGCCCTATTTCCAACTCCATAAGTACCCTTCTCATCTACATTGCTTATTGTTACAAAGACTTCGCAGGGAACTCCAATTTTGCACTCAAAATGAGTCAAAGTCTAAGTACAATAATTAAGCGTCCACAATTCAACTCAACCTTAACAAATCTCTCGTAATTTCACATTAAGGCTAAAGCAAACTAATGAGATTCACTAAGCCACTAATAAGAAAATAAATAGCAAATAAAAGAGAAAGATGCACAAAACTTTTAGAATAAAACTGTCATATCTTAAATTACTCTCAATTGATACAAATGATGCAAAAGTTTCAACTCCTCTAATGAATGACACGTTTGCTCAAATGAGATATTTATAGGCTTTTGGAAAAGCATACAAAAAAAGTGGGCATAAGGTTACCAAGTCACTAACTTAATTTATGGTTAACATTCTCAACTACTTTGGGCACCAATTTATTTGGTGGTTTATATATCTTATCTCTAACCTACTTTTAAGTAAAAAGAACATGCGATAGATGAAGATAAGATATCTCATCCATGTTCTTTACCATGTCTTCCCACTTCTTTGATGATTCATCTCACTAACTTTGCGACATCACCAATGATCTTCATCCAAAAGCAAAAGTTAGCCAAGTTTTGAACCACTTTGTATATGGTCCGACCAATGTGCACCTATTGTTTAATTTGTTCATTTACGGTTCATCATTTGAGCATCATTTCATCCTTAGTCCCTCCAAAGATGTCCAAGGCAAGTCCAAGTCGCTCAAGCCAAGCTAATCAATGCTCTATGGTCCATCAAAGCTAGTCGAAGCTTGAACCATGATGATCTTCCTTGTTTAAGTCACCTTGGTTCCTTTAACATTCCTTCCTCATACCTAATCCATGCTAGACGTTGGGCAAGTCTCACTATTGGCTAGCAAACGGAGTCATACAATGTTAACGGGCTAACAAACCACCCCCATAAGATGAACCTAATGCTTTTGTCAGAACAAATTGAAGGTAGTCATTTACTTAGTATTTAAATTGTCAAAAGGTAGTGTCTTTCTCCCAACTAGGCTTTAAGATTGAGTCATTTTTACATTGAATCAAAAACTCTATTCTTCAATTCTTTTTATGTTTCCCTAATATTTGATGATCCCAAATCTTCTCAATTTGATTTTCAAATTGTTTCCTTACAATAGGGGGAGCTCTCTTTATTTAACTCTTGTTTGGATCTGTTGAATTCTTATGATATGGTTTTAAAAAACTAACATGAAATATAGGATATACCTTTATTCACTCAGGTAACTTAAGTCGATAAGCTATATTCCCCACCTTTCTAAAGATCTTAAATGGCCCATCATATTTTGACATTAACCTTTGGTACACCTGTTTACTACTAATTTTCTTCTAAATCTATGGAGTAAGTATAAGAAGTAAATTATCCCCAATATCAAATTCAAGAGGTGTTCTTTATTGATTTACATATTTCTTCATTCGCTTGGATGCTTTATGAAGACTATCCTTTGCTTCATCTAACAATTCATGTTTTTCCTTCAAAATGAGTAAGTAACTAGACAAACTCCTCCTAATATTTGTTGTGCTATCCCAAGAGCAGTAAAAGGTTGATATCCTAGAACAAATTTAAAGGACTTTTTTTCATAACTCATGATCTATGTAAGTTAAAACAAAACTATGCAGTATTAAGTAAACTTAGCCAATTTCATTAACTTACACTTAGCATAATGTCATAATTATTCTTCCAACAAGCCATTAACCATGTCCATTTGGCCATCTACTTATGGGTGATTTATAGTTGAAAACTTTAATTCACACCTAATCATGTTAAAGAGAGACGTCCAAACTCAGCCAGTAAATTAAGTGTATCATTCACTTATAATGTCTTTCTAAACACCAAAGTGTTTCACCATATTTTTGTAGAAAAGCTTCACAGCAACATTTGAGAGACACGAAGCTGGAGTTGGCAGAAAGATTGCATATTTAGAGAACCTATAAACCACCACTATGATTGAAGTCATATCGTTCATATTTAGGAACTCGTCATTGAAGACCATTGAATTGACACCTATAGTTTCTCTGAAATAGGCAAAGACTACAACATTCCTACCTCTTGCTTTCTTTTAGGTTTATCTATTTAAATAATAGGGCAAGTTTTGAGATATAATTAAATTTTGTTCTCTATCTTTGGCAAATAGTAAGATCAGGAAAGGATTGCGAACATTAGTTGGACTCTAGGGTGAGCATTGTGAGTCATACATCACCTTCATCAATTGTTTCTACAAGGCGCCAAAACTTGACACATACAGTTAACTATTATTTTTATTAGCTACCTATCGTCAAAGAGTCAAAATCGTCACACAACATCATCCTTCACTTGTTGCACATTTTGACTATAGTACTATCAAAAGGAGTTGTTAGTTTAACTTACTCCAATAGATCTGATTCAACTCGAGTGATAGTATACAAGTTACAAAGACTTCTTTTTTTTTAACTCAATTCATGTATCACATTGTTACATCTCCCTAGTTTTTGCTCTCATGCAAAGTCATATTCAGCAAAAAATTCTTACCATTGCGCTTGCCTTGCTAACAATTTCTTTTGATTCCTAAAATAGATGTTAGTTATAGTATTTGTACTGATAACAAACTTGGTTCCCAATAAGCATACCCACTAAGTTTTAAGAAAATATACTCTGCCAACATCTCCATCTCATATGTTGAGTATCGTTGCTTAACACTATTATGCTTACAACTTTCAAAAGCAACAAGATGTCCTTCTTGCACCAATACACTACTAATAGCTTGTTTGAAGCATATGTATGCAACTTGAAAGGGAGATCAAAATCAAACAATTTCAACACAGGTTCAGTTGAAATGATAGCTTCTACCTTCTTAAAGGCTCCTCTGCATGCCTCTGACCATTACTACTCTTGTTTCTTCTCTAAAAAATCTATCTAAGGTGCTACTTTCTTTGAATATCCCACAATAAATTGGCGATAGCAATTTAGCAAGCCAAGAAAGCTTGTAAGTTCTGCATCATTTTTTGAAGCTGCCAATCAATAAGTGCTTATACCTTTTTTGGATCTATCCACACTTAGCCCTTTCTCACCAAGTATCCAAATAACTTGATTTCTAATTGCATAAACTCACACTTCTCCTTCTTCATGAAAAGTTTATGTATCCATAATCATTAGACCTTTCTCAAGTGTTGTATATGTTATACCATATTAATGTTATAAACCACAATATTGTCTAAATAAACTACCACAAACTCATCCAAAAAGTAATACAACACATCATTCATCAAGATGCAAAAAGTTGTAAGGGCATTCATCATACCAATTGGTATGATCGAAAATTTATACAAGCCATACTAATTTACATAAGTTGTCTTTTACCCATCTCCTTTAGTAATGTGTGCTTGCTAATACCCACTTCGCAAGCCCAACTTTGTGAATATCATAACCCTCGATAATCTATCCATCAAGTCTTGAACTAAAGGAATAAGGTATTTATTTTTTATGGTTACCTTGTTTAAGGCTAAATAATCTACACACATGCACAAGGCTCCGTCTTTCTTCTTTTGAAATTATATCGGGGCACCATAAGGGGCTTTAGAAGGTTATATATATCCGATTTCTAACCATTCACCATGTTGCTTTTGTAACTCCACCAACTCTAATGGTGACATTCGATAAGGGACACAAATAGGGGGAATTGTAACTAGCACCAACTCAATCAACTTCGTAATAATGAGAGAGAGTCTTCGGTAACCCTTTAGGCATAACATCATTAAAATCCCCTAATATTTTTGCAACCACATTTAGGAATTCTATCACATAGTCTTCTGTAATTTTCCAAATGGTTGGAAGGTATATATCCGAGCCTTTCTTAAGGCCTTTCTTAATGCTCTAGGGAGAGACATATGCCACTATTGTTGCTTTGTCTATGGCTCCTCTGCTAGACCTATAACAATTTATGTAACATGAATTTTGATAATTTATCAACATAATACCTTCAAAACGCGGTTATAACACCACCTTTACCACTTTAAGGAACTCATTGCTCAAAATCAAATCAAAGTCATCGAGAGGTATCACCATCATATTACATTTTCCATGCTAACTTTCCAAACTCAAGTGAACACTAGATGTAGCTCCTACTAATGCTCGTGTTTTTACTATGGGAGTTTTCCTCTTTATAGAGGTATTGCTTAGTTTTAACCCTAACTTTTGCACCTTTTTTTTGTAACAAAGGTATGAGTGGCATTGTATCCATTATAGTTGTGAGCTCCTTCCTATTAACAAGTATATCTATATACATTAGGTGTTCAAAGAGACTAACTTCAATACTCACCACATAGAGTAAGCAGATAGGATTAAGCCATACTTTAAAATGATCACTTTCATCATTTGTACCCGCCATTAATGCATTCAAGTTCTCCTTTCTTGGGCAATTATGAACATAATGAGGGTCACTTCATAATAAACAACCGCAACTATTTTTGGAAGATTTCTCACCTTAGTTAGGTTGATCAATTTGTTTAGACTTCCATTTATGATCATTCTCCATTTTCTCACCTTGGTCTCTCTTCTTCTTTCCTTCACCCTTCTCATAGTGAGTTACTTTCAACTTTTGATAAAAGGAAAAGGTTTTGATTTTTTGGTACTATAAAATCTACCAAAGCATTTACAGTAGCAATAGCACCTATTAAATCTTGACATTTTTCATCGCAATTCCATTTATGCCCAAGGTTGTAAACCCAACATGAAGTTAAATAGCTTGTCCTCATTTGACATATTCTCAATATCAAGCATTAAGGAACCAAATTTCTTAATGTAATCTCGTATCCACCCATCTTGCTTCAATCGTTTCAAGATGTCTCTTGCCAACTAATACTTGTTCTTAAGAATGAATTGATCCTTTAGCTCCTTTTTTATCCTCTCCCATATATCCATAAAAAGACAACCAACATTGATTTTTGTAAAGGTTCGAGTTCTCTAACATAATTTTACTTCTTATCAAGATACATTATTGAAACATTCACCTTTTTTACTTCTGACACCTTAGTAGCTATAAAATATTGATTCATATCCCACAAGAAGTTCTCAAGTTCTTTATCAATATGAATGCCTTTGAAAACTTTAGGTTCTTGCACCCTAAGTGTGGTGCTTTTAGCTTATCTTGAATCACTGAGTTGCAGTTGCACACTTAAGGATTATGATCTCAAAAAAAATTTCCTCACATGCTTTAATCAAGTCAACCACTTGATCTTGCAATGTTTGGATCAACCTCTCGAATGCTTCAAAACCTAATGCATAAGAAAGGAAGTCTTTGTCACCCAAAAGTAAAGGACAAAAGAGCACTTTTACCAGTGTAACACATTCATTAAGATTATTATAATCCACCATCGATTCACCAACATAACTTTGATACCAATTGTTACAAAGACTTTGCAAGGAACTCCAATTCTACACTTAAATGAACCAAATTCTAAGTACAGTAGTTTAATGTCTGTAATTCAACTCAACCTTACCAAATCCCTCATGTTTAAGGTAATTCACACTAATCCTAAATCAAATCAACAAGATTCACTAAGCCAACAACAAGGAAATGGATAGAAATAAGAAGAGAAAGATGAACAAAGCTTTTATAGCAAAATTGTCAACATTTAAATTACTCTCAATTTATACAAAGGATGCAAAAGCTCCAACTCTCTCTAATGAATGAATCATTTGCTCAAATGAGCTATTTGCTCAAAGTAGCCATAAGGTCACTAAATCACTAACTTAGTTGGTGGTCGACATCCTCATCCACTTTTGACACTACTTCAGTGGGTGATTTACTTTTCTTACCATTAAAACCCACTTTTAAGTAAAAGGAACATATAATAAATAAATATTAGACACCTTATTTATATTCTTTTTCATGTCCTCTCACCTTTTTGAAGATCCATCCCACTAACTTTATCACATCACCAATGATCTTCATCCAAAGGTAAGAGTTAGTTAAGTTTCGAGCCACTTTGCACATGGTCCTACCGATGTGCACCCATGGTCTAATTAGCTCATCCATGGTTTGTCATTTAAGCATGATTTCATCCTTAGTCCCACCAAGAAAGGTAAGTTCAACTTAGTCAAACCAAGTCGGTCAATGCCCTATAGTCCATTAAAACTATTCGAAGCTTGAGCCATGTTTGGCCCTCTTTTGGTAAGTCACTTTGATTCCTTTAGGTAGGCTAAACGTTGGCCAAAGCTCACCAATGGCTAGCAAAAAGAGCTTTGCAATGTTAAGGAGCTAACACTTAGCAAGTGTTAAAAATGATAGAAGGATCCTACAATATTAAAGGGCTAACACTTAACAAATGCTAGAAATGACAACCACATATTTTGCTAATATCAAGGAAAGCATAACTATAAGCTACTTCTTTAATCTCCAAGAAATTTTCAATGATCTTAGCTTTAAAATATAACCTAAAGTACTCTTCATGTTATCTAAATCTCCTTTAAAATCACTGTCTAAATATCCAATTAACTTTAGGCTTCAAATTAAGTTTCATCATCCTCCTTTACTTTTTCTTTTCAATTTTGTTGGTGAACTTGAAACCTCTTGCATGTCAGTAGAGTACGTGTGTTTCTAAGCAAAGAATCGTTGGTAATACTAAAAAATCTTAGTAACTTTCAAAAACCAAAAGCCTTGTAGCTTTGATTAGAAATGTTAATGAACTTAATCCCATGAAGCATCGAGCACATCATTTACATGTTATGGTTGGATTTGGTGAAAAAATAACACCCCAAGTCAAACATAAGTAACATTCCCCAATAGTTACCTATAACACATCAATCTCCTAACTTCTCGCCACTCATTATCCCCTATCGCCATCACTCTTTTCTCTTCTCACGACCAACGTCATTATTAATAGAATATAGGATTGGTTTTCTAAACTACAAAACTCCCAAGCCTTGACTACTTAGCTCTCGAGGAAAATAAAAACCATAACAATGGATTCCTCATTTAATACAGGTTCTTACAGGCTTACAACCACTTCCACTTCTTCATTATTGTAGAAAACCAATATCACTCACTACTATGTTATTTATGATTTATGTGTTTATATACAATAGTAAAACAGTTACTTGTATTACAAACTTCGTCTATATATTGAGTTAAATTACAAGTAAACCTATGTTGTAACTAAAAAACGCAACATAAAATGTTAGTACTTTGTTTAGCTCTAATTTAGCTTCTGTTTCATATACTGCAACATATCAACACCAATCTACAGTAGTTGTAACATCCCTCCCTCAAGTTGGAGGTTGGTGCCCATCACACAAACCTAACTTGGACAATAGATTATGAAACACAAGATCATCCAAGGATTTAGTAAACAAATTAACTAACTATTGTTTAAAAGAAATAGAATAAGGATGGACGAAACCAGTTTTATGTTTGTCCTAAACAATATGCCAATCAATTTCTAAATGCTTCGTCTGTTCATAAAAAACGAGATTAGTAGTAATATGTAAATTTGCTTGATTATCGCAATACAATGAGATTGGTAAGGGAGTAGAAATCTAAAAATCTAGTAAAAGATAAATAATCTACTGTAATTCACAAATTGTGGCTCCCATGCTGCAATATTCAACTTCTGTCAAAGATTTGGAGACTATAGGTTGTTTCTTTGTTTTCCAAGAAATCAAAGAAGAACCAAGAAAAACACCGTAACCTATAAGAGAGCATCTAGTTATAGGACAAGTTGCCCAATCGGCATCACAATGTATGTTCAGATTGAAAGAAGAAGATGAAGGATAAAATAAACCCTGTGAAGGACATCCTTTTAAATACTTAACACGTAAAGCAGCTTTCTAACGAACAACAATAGGAGACTGAACATATTGGCTTAATTACTAGACTGAACGTATCATATCAAGGCGATTAAATCCCAAATATAATAAACAACCAACCAACCTTTGATATGAAACTGAATCTACAAATAACGAAGCATTTTCAACCAGAAAATTATGACTTTGGAAGAGGAGTTTGTTTTGCCTTTACACCTGCTAGACTAACATCTTCCAAAATATCAAGAATATATTTTCTCTAATTAATATATATTCCTTTAGATGACTAAGAAATCTATAAGCCAAGGAAGTATTTTGTAGAGCCTAAATCCTTGGTAGTAAACTTTTGATGAAGAAACTGTTTGATAGCAAAAATATCATCTTCTGAAGTACCTGTAAGAAGAATATCATCAACATAAATGATTAGAGCTAAGAAACTTTGGCATGTTCCTTTGACATATAAACAATTATCATAAGCAGATTGTTGAAAACCAAACTGATGAAGATATTGAGAAAATTCTCGATTCCACTGTCTCGACACCTGTTTGAGGTCATACAATGATTTTCTTAATCTGCAAACTTTGCCATTAGATGCTTTTGTATAACCTGGTAGATATTCAATATAAACCTTTTCATCTAAAAAGTCTTGTAAAAATGCATTGTTGATATCCAATTGATGCAAATGCCACATCTTTGTTGCTGCTATAGCGAGAAATGTTCTGATCGTCATTACTTTAGCAATTGTTGAAAAACTATCATAGTAATCTTTCCCTTTGACTTGATAAAAACTTTTGCTACTAAACGAGCCTTCAATCTATCCACAGTACCATCGTTCTTGTATTTAACTCTGTATACCCACTTATAGCCTATTTCTCGCTTGTTAGGAGGTAAATCAGTTAGGTCCCATTTCTGATTTTTTTTCTAAGGCTTCCAACTCATCCTCCATCGCTTTCTACCAATGCTCGTCTATTCTAACTTGAGAACATAAGCTTGATTCCTTAATAGTTGACATATTTGTCAAAAATGACATGTATGTAGGAGATAAATATGATGAAATAAAATAAGGATATGTCGATGGTGGGTGTGGAGATGACTTGTTGGACCCTGATTCTTGAGTGAAAGTAAGAAATATTCAAAAGTGGATGAGTTGATTGAAATAGAGTTAAAAAGTTAGAATTAAAAAGAAAAAGTGTGAAATTTGAAGAATTTAGCAAGTTTGACTTTTTGACCTTTGAGAGTTGACTTTTGATTTAGGCAAAATTTGAAAAAATTGTCTACATGAAACTTGTAGATTATGTTAAGCGCTTTCTGTAGCCATAAAGTTTGTAATTTTTCAATATCGGGAGTGGAAGTTATGATTAGTCAAAGTTTAGGTATGATATGGTTGACGTTTGACTTTTATTATGGCTGAAACTTTGATTGATAAATTGACTTAGTTCGAGGCTGAATTAGCCCGTAAGTTCTGCATGAAAGTTGAATATTTTGATTTGATCTTTATTTTGATATAAAGTATGCAAATTTTCGATTAAGGAATAATAAGTTATGATTTTTACAACTTTATGCTATAGTTTTAGCATGATTATTAGAGGATAGAACTTGTGATTGGAAAATTGACCTCCTTATAGGTCAAATTGACTTTTATGTCCTTCATAAAAGTTGTAGGTGACTTTCTGATCTTCGCATTGATATAAAATATGATGTGTTTGACCTTCGGAGTTAAAAGATAGAATTTTTCAAAGTTGAGTTATGGCTTAGGGCATATTTCTTTGGATAGGATCTTTGATTAGAAATTTGACCACATTAGAGGCTGAATTAGTTGTGGAGTTCTACATGGAAGTTGTAGAAATTCCTTTAAGCTTTCTATTGATACCAAATTTGATAATTTTGGAGTTCGGGAGCAAAAGATATGATTTAAAACTTCTAGAATTTTCTGCAGCTCTAGATCCTATCCTTAGGCGTGCCCACGCCTAATCTTTGAATCTCGCCTTCGCTTATATCTTTTCCGTCCGATATCCGATTGACTTGATTCTTGAGGCGTTGGATTCCTAAGACAATTTCCTATATTCTCAGGGATAATTTGTAATTTTATGAAATTAAATTAATGGTGATTAATTTAATCAAACTGAGTGAGATAATTTTCTGAATATGGTTCAGTATTTTGCGAAATTCGTGAGTTGTGGAGATCCGATTGAAGTGATTCTTGTGGCCAAATAAAATTGAGATTTGGGGCTACAAATCATATGAAGAAATAAAATGTCAATTTTGCCCTTAAGACTTCCAATTTATGAATGGAAGTTTGGATTTATGTGCAGTTTTGGTTTAGGAACATCTGAAAGTATTTTGGGCATAACTTCTGCTATGGTAATCGAAATGAGGCAATTTTTGTTTTGTATTAAACTAGAGACATAAGGATACAATTTTTATGAAGACACTGAGTTTCAATTTTGGGTTTAAGAATGTCAATTTTTGGATGGAAATAATTGTACATGGAAAATGTGTTAGACTATGAACAACCCGAAATGTTTTGAGCATAACTTCTGATGTCATGCTCCGAATTGGATGATTTTTGTGGCATTATGAATTTAAGACAATAAGGAACATTTCTCTAGAAAGAAGTTTTGACAAATTCCTTCAAATTGATGGTACGAATCAACCCGCAAATAAGCATGACTTTAAGCTTTGAATGGAGGGGCAATATGGTCATTTGACCTTCATTAATGACATGGCTTTAAAACACATGAGGAGATGTCGTTTTAAGCAATACAAAGCCACGAAGTTGGCTGGACAATCAGAACAAAGGAGAGAAAATAAGAAGAATAAGAAGAGAGGAGAAATACGGAGAAGCTACGGCCATGGAGAGAAGAGAGAGAGAGATAAGGGTTTTTGATTTTTTTGAGCTTCTAGCATAAGTTTTGCTTGGATTCAAAGGAAAAAGGAGAGAAGAAGATGAAAAATTAATTAAGGTTTATATGCCTTAGGTTGTGTTTAATTTTGGATGGAAAATTAATTAAGGTTTAGGCTTAATTTTGTGTTTGAGAATTTAGTGATTTTTTGGTTTAGAAATATGGATAATAGTATGGGTTTGTTAATTCCATGATTTATTTTAGGAGATTTCATGTTGAAATGGATTTAATTTTGGATTTATGTAAGTTAAGGTTTAGGTGAATTTTGAAAATTTGAGATTTGAGAAATTGATGATTTAGATATCTTGGAATTAGTATGAGTATATGAATTATGACATCAAATTTAAAGATTATGTTATTTATGAGATTGAATTTGAATGAATTGGTTTAGGTCAAATTTTGGAATTTGAGGTTTTTGGAAATTCATAATTTTGAAAGCTTGGAAATATGATGATTATGAGTTTCCTATAGTTAATTTTGATAATTATGCAAATTATGATATCTATTTTGGATAATTATGGCTTAGGGAATTTTAAAGTTGAGGAAAGAAGAAGGAATT
>JANZLD010000007.1:30033391-30046642 GCA_026413575.1 Erythroxylum carthagenense | reverse complement strand
CTTTGGAAAACTTCTGGAGAAATCTGCGTTCTTTAATCGGTGGAAAAATAACAGAATCATCGAAATCAAGTATGTTTTTGTTTTCCACGCATATATGTATTTGATCCTATGCAATATGATATGTTCATATGTCAGTTGCTCCAAATGCCAAAAAACGAAGCTTTTGGGATATAACAAGAGCAACTAGCCAATCAGTAACAAACTAAAATGGAAGAAAAACCGGATGTCACGCAACTACCGATACTACAGCAGCTCCCTCCATGCTTCTTTAGGTACAATAACCATTTCTCTTTAACCTTATCTCATGGATAATTCTCAAAGGCCAATAAGTTCATTCCTTCGAATCATACGTAATAAACCTATCGTTGCATCCAAGATACAAGAATGAAGATGCCCACTTCAGAAGATGTTTATACTTACGAGTTAAGTCTTTTGCAGAAAATATTTCTCGAGACACGAGCTAAGTTTTCCTACAGTTTTCTTAATACATAAATTTTTTTAACGAATCAGAGATTTTTTATACTTACGATGGATATAAACAATTGGATGAGACCTTAACCGTTATATAATTTCTATATCGGACTTTTTCATCATAAGATTGATATAAGTCCGGTCTACACTAATTGAGATTCATTTTTTTCTTAAAATTTGACCTATTAATTTAGATCATTTATTAGGCATTTTATTATCTTTATATAGATCAAATTATGCAATTTAATTAATAATTTATTTTAAAAACTAAAAATACAATTAATAATTGTGTACAAAATTGTCCTAACACTTATATCGTACATTACCGTGCCTGGTAATATTGCCTATTTCCCCAAATAACGATTACACAAGAAACTTGAGGAAATATGGTTTCAAGCGGCAAGAGGCATCGGATTTTAGTACATAAATATATGAATATCACAACGTTTACTACGTGAATCTATGAATATCATGACAAGTCACACGTGACTTATGTGCCACCATCAATGAATCCATTAATGTCATAAGAAGTCATGCCTGATACATGCTGCCATCAATGATTTTGGGACATCCAGAAGTACAACTCAGGATTTTACACATTTTAAAAATTATTGTAAATTTTGTTAAATTTCCAAGCCATTACCTGATTCATTCAAATTTAATTATAATAAATTTGGTTCAATCGTAAAAAAAATTGAAATGTACAATTTTTCAGTTTAATTTTTAAAATTTTAGTTCAATCTATTTTAATAACTCTTATTTTTAAAAAATTATTTATTTATTAATTAATTAGTCATTTTTATTAATGAGTAAGTTTTTATAAACTAAAATTAATTAATTAATTTTCTTTTGATAATTTCTTTTTAATTAAATTTCAATTTTTTTATAGTTCAGGATGCTATCTTTGAATAAAAATTTAAATTTCTTAATTTTATTTAAATTTTAACCACAGTTTAATACCAATTGAACCTTTTAAACTTTAAATATCTTATCTTATCCGTTTAATTTCCTATTCGATTTTTGAAATATTGATTGTGATCATGAATTTTTTTAACAAAATTGGACGGCTTATATAATTTTTTTCCTTACCCTTTTCTTTTTGCTCTCCACGTAAAAGCGGGAGGAGTGGTCAAGTATGGCGAAAGACTCCTTGTTTCCTTCAAATTGACGGAAAGTGATAACTTTGAGGGACAAAGTTGTTTCCATTACTATACAAGCTTTCTAGCACCTAATTCTCAAGCAGCATTGACAATGTGTATGCCATTATTGACTTAGAAGGACAAATATCTTGCGCAGTACATGCACAGCATATTTGACATATCCTAGAAAGCTGCAGTACTCCTCGTCCTCATTTCAATGTCTTCCAAAAGTTGGATGACTGTAATGGAATTTAGTCTTTATGAATGAGAGGATGAAAGCTTCGCACTTTGGCTTATTGATATGCGTTGTGGTAAAAGATACATACGTATATAATAAAATCTGAATGTGAATGGTGGGGATCATATCATCAAATACTTGCAATCATTGTTTTGCGTGATTCTTGTATAATTTCATCAGCTTAGTGATCTATCCCTGATTTGTTCAATTAAGTATATGCAAGTGAATGATTATCTCGTTATTAAACATGAGCCAATTAAGCTCATCATCATCATCAGATGCTTCCTCTGGTATAAACTTCTCATTAATTTATACAGCATACCTTAAAACTAGAGAATGGACTTCCTCTTCCTTTTTCATTTATGCTTTAGCTCGTAATCCAGTCTTCGAGCATTATTGCTTCTGTCATTATCATATCAGTGGGATATACTGCATTGTTTAATCCATTTCGAGACTGATCATTGGGTTATAGAGTGACACTAATGTTGATATTATCCTGTAACAAAGCTACATGTAGGTGGATATTCATATGAGTGGGTGTTACTGTTAAACCTTTTGATTTCTTCAACAATTGGACAAGCATATATAAAGCTAAAGCCAATGGGTAGAAGTAGAAAAAGTAGCCAACTCTACAGGGGCAGTTTGCAATTCGGCGGAGTAATAATGGCACAAAGGCGATGGTGGCCTCTACCGCCACTTTAACGTTCCCATGTTGAGTAGATTAACCTCGAGTTTTGAGCAAAATGGACTGTTTTTGTCCAAACTCCCACCTTTTCTTTTTCTCTCTCTAAAGGCCATGAAAGTGGGAGAGGAGAGGTGACCAAAGAAGAAGAAGAAGAAGAAGAAGAAGATGACAGAGAAGAAAAGCAGTCAACAAATGACAAAGGGTTAATTCTTTTGCTTTTGATGACTTCTATGATTAGGATTCATTTATAGTTCTTGGGATCAATCAATCCACACATCATTGTTTTTGGACACCGCACCTTTTAGTTGTTTCCGTAGAGATTGAGATTAAAACAAAAACCAATTTTTTAATCAACAAATTAAGTAAGATGTTGATGTTGGGATGATTTATTTTAAACTCAGATAGTGGATCATGCTTGAATTATCCCACGAAGATCCACAGATGGCCATCTCAAATTCCTAATATCATTGTTATTATAATAAAGTAAGAACTGAGAACGGCCGGAAAGACGGAAGAAATGAGAAGACGATCATCGATTCCTTTGCCTGATCGAAGGAAAGATAACTCTATGCATATACATACTACTTCTTAACCCCACCATGTGTTCATCGTGTTCTACTGTATGCCCCCACTCCACCTAAAACCTAACAAAATACAAGTAACCACCCTTTTACTACCCAAATTTCCCAAAAACAAACATCCAACTTGGAAAGAGCTTGACATCCTTCTTCATGGAGCTGGCCAACCCAATTCTAACCAGCTTAATTACTCCTTTAAAGAAAAAGAAAAAAAAGAGCTCAGACTCTGAGCAAGTAGATGCTAAGCTCAGGTGCTCCATTGCTGTCAGGATTGGTCATGTAGAAAGCCTCAGAATCTCTGGACCCAACAATCCTCTCAAATTTAGCCCTCATGTACATGAGTTCACCATCACCTCCAGTCTCAGTTGCACTTGCAGGCAAAACACCTGCACCCATTGAAATAGGCTCCACAGCTTTCAGCACATTCCACTCTTTAGGCCCACATTCCCTTCTTGTAGCGAACCCGCTCTTCTTACCGTTGCAGTAAGTCCTCCACATAGGCTCTTCCAGCAATCTCACTCCTTTCTTTTCCTCTTCCTTCTGCTTGTCACACTCCAACGCGATTCTCACCAACCCAGACGCCATTTCTCGAACCAATCCGCTTATTGGGGTGGCTAGTTCAATGAGAAAAGCTGGTGGCGAGTTGGGATCTCTTTGAAATGCAAAATGAACGTGACCTCGCCGAGACCCAAAAAGGGTTCCTACAACTCGACGTCCAAGCCCGACCTGGAGGTTTGCTCGGTTTCTGCCCAAGGTTGCAATTACTGAACGAAGCCTAGCGACCGCTACAGTAGGAAGTCTCTTCTTTGGGGTCTGGATAGGGACATGGGATTTGTTAGGATTTTCCATTTTGTTGTCCTCTGGTGGAGACTTGAAGGTTTGAGGTTGTTCATCGTCTTCAGTTCCAACCTTTTTGGTCCAGTGGAAGTGTCTCTTGGATGAGTCATCTTGAGCCATGAGTGCATAATAAAACCAAGAAGAAGACTAGCCCTTATAGATGGTGGTTAGTAGTCTTGAATTGATTGTGGGGCTTCAAGTTTAATTCTTTGTTTCCAAGCCCTTTGTTGTTATAGTGACAGAGAGAATCCTGACAAAGAAACATAGTGTGCCCCACCCAATGTCTTGGGCTTTGAAAGAAAAAGAAAAGAAAGGAATCTTAAGGGGACAACAAGGTTGTGATTTCACTTTCTCATGAGCATGGCTTTAGCTTGACTGCCTCATTTAGCGTTTTGACTTGGAATTCCCATGAGCATGGCAACTGGTAAAGTTACGCAACAAACCATAAGCAAAGCCGTCACCTTTCACATTCGGAATCGGACATGCTCACATCACCAAACCAATGCCTGCCCAGTTTATCAAGCGCTTCAGGGCTTTGTTGGGTCCGAAAGAGTAAAATTGTAGGAATAGTCCCCATTTCGCCTTCTTTCCAACTGACACCACTTCCTCTGCGTTTCCATGGCCCGGCCAGTGTACGACTCCATCTCTTTCGTATGGTTTCATCAGAAGAAATATATATTGAGGCGTCACTATCGTCATGCTGCTAAGAAACCTGTATTATCAGAGCTGTGTCTAGATAATATAGTCCGTACAACATGACATCAGTTGTTTGTCTTCGGATCAATTATTCACAAAGAAGACCAAACAATATTTGCAATGGATAACCAGAAAAGTGATACTTTTTTGTTTTGGGATCAAGTTAATGGTACAAACTACAAACAATAGGGTATATACTAAGTAGTGTTCTAACTTAATGGCAGAGATTTGACAAACTTGCACTAATTTTACATACAACTTATATAGACAACGATCCACAGCTTAAGGCAGTGCGCTCGTCAAATAACTTTTGTACATTATCTAAGTAAACGGAGGTTAGAGGCAAAGAAAAGGAAAAAAACAAGGATGTTTGCCTATCATTTCTAAAATCATTTTCATTATGGCCTAAAGGTTAGCTCTCTAAACTTTGATTAGTCTCTGGCTGCTGCTTGGGGGGAATAGTTCCCCCATTCATTCTCGCACGCGCCTCAGCAAACATCCTCTGCTGCTCTGCTGCTGCTTCTTCCTCTGTCATTTCCACTCCATTATTCCATTTACCACCTCTCAAAGAGTCCTGCTGGAAGGCAACCACAAAAAAAGTAAGAAGCTCAGTTAAACTGTATCAACTTCCGAACAGTCAATTTCCAAAACTGCTTGAAAATTAACAATGTCAAACATAGCAACGAGGAGCCAAGCCTCTCAATAGCTGTTTCACTATTCTTATTAGGCAAATGAAAATGAGAAGGCACGTTCTCAATTGAAATGTGAAGCTCTTATCCATTTTCTATTCTCTTGTAGCACAAAAATGCATAAGGCCATTAATATACTTTTTGAGTTACCATAGTCTCTAGCCTGTGCTGTTCATATGCTGAATAAACCTCGTTAATGTACTCTCCAAATCCAAGAACCTGATTTATCAAAAACGAAATCAGTCCAAAGGTGCAGATACACACAAGTAAATAGTTGTATCAAAAGCAAGAAAACTGCGTGGTTAATTTCTAATATGCAGTTAAATGCACACATGTAACATGATGAGCTCCAAATTTGGCTTCTGTGAAACAAAACAAATTGATTGAGCTGTTTGTGGATTGAAAAATAGTAACTTTATACAACAACGAGATGAACATGGAAAGACAAAGCTTCTGATTTCATGAGAAAACATCACAGTTTACGACATTGGACAAAAATAACATTGTAGTTAACAGTAAATTAATATTTGTTAGGTGACGTTTCCTCAAAATATGAGGACCAAAAGCTATTCTACCATAAAAATCTTTGTAAATATATAAATTGAAAAGTGCAAATATTTAAAAATCCCTCACCACATGCATCTAACAAAGTTTGTGATTAATGAGGAGATATTACCACTTACCTAGTCGCCAAGCTAAAACCTAGGTAGTTAATCTACCATAGAAGCTATACAACTACAAAGATGATGACTACAATCTGAACTTGCAATTAAACTTTTTCCTGTGTCTAAAGTATCAGATCTGTAGAAAAAAAAGTTGATCGAATCGTCCAAAAACAAAGGGAAAAAAACAAAAGGAAAGCATGAATGACATAATTTCTCATGAATTGGTTTCCTACATTCTTACAATCTAAAATATGTTGAATGTGAAAAGAACAGGCCTATGAGTGGCTAGTCTCATAATTTAAAATTCAAGCAACATGGAAATTAGGAGGCCCACACATCATAAATTCAGAAAAAAAAGAAGAAAAGGGCAGAAGATCAAATACATCCAAAGCCTTCAACACATGCTCAGGGGCAATTGTGCGCTTATCCTCTCTGCTACACACTTCATTGGACTCTGATGAAACGAGGTTTATAAATTCTGAAATAAAGAAAGTTTATTCTGTTACTATTAAGATAAATTACCAACAAATAGCAAGAACCATTGATTTCTTTCCATGAAAGTGATCATCAAACACGAAAGAAAAACACGAAAAATTCGCACCCTAAACCTTACGGGTTTCAGAATAGCAACATTGGAGAGCTTTTCATCTCCACAAAATGCATAATGACATTGTTTGCACTTGCACAAATGTGACAAAATAGCAATAAGTAAGGATGGCAAATGTAACAAAGAGCCAAACAACAGACTTAGAATAAACAACTGGCTGGATTCTGTAACTGATAAGGTTGAGTTACAGTTTCAGAACTAAATAAATATGAGTTAATTTTCTCAGGTGTATGCAAATGCAACAAGTAGCTCTGATTCATGATTAGCAAATAGAACAGTACAATCTTAGCTAAAAAAGCTTAAAAATGGTCGTCCAAGATTCCTCTCTGCTAACCTCCCTCTTTTCTTTACTCAATGAAAGAGATAGATATCATTATATCTATAATCAAAAAGAGATAGATGTCATTACATATATAATAAAAAACAAAACCTTTTAACCATACTCAAACCACTGTTTGAGCATTAACAAATTATCAACCTATAGGTCTGTACCTAATAAAACCAACATAAAGAAGATAACCTTGAATTTTATGATAAAACATTAAATTAGAGTTAGGTAAGAAATATCATAAATTAACAGAATTACCTCACCTACACAACATTCAATCAAAAGATCCTGAGCATCTCTTGCAACACGAACGTCAGGAGGCAACATCTCTTTGATAATTTTCGTCATAGTTGCTGGAGAAAATATTCAGCATAGTTTCCAATAAGCAACCAATGATAAAATATATTAATTCTATTTGGTGTGCAGTTAAGCATCGAACACAGCTCACAACCAACACTAGTACAAATTAAAAAGTTCCAAGGCTAAGGAATTTGCGAGCGGCAGAATGCCCATTTCCACCCATTAAAAGTGCAATTTCAAGAACCCTGAACAAGCTACCCGTGACTTTAGTTGCGGGTATGCCACAAACCTGCAAGCTTAAGTATTTCAATTCCAACTTTATCCACAGGATTTAACACATATCACTAGGGTTTCAATTTCCAAGCACAAAAGCAGAATCATAAGCATTATCCCACTCTGGCGATAACGTAGGTCCATCACTCAGATTTTGTTGGTGTAATGTGTGCATCTGCCCTTCCAAAAGTCAATATCCAGAAAGTAAATAGACAAAAAACATGGAAGATGAACAAAGTAGCGAGATTGAGAAGAAGGACTATCAATACGAGTACAGCGTCAAGCATGTGAATTCACTCAACGGTCTGCATAATCAATACAGTTATCCAAAGTAGAATAACTAATTCATTAGTTCGCCAATAATCTTCAATCTTCGAAATTTTAGCAGTAAGAAACATGACAATTAATAACTCAAAAAGAAATATTAAAAAATACACATAAAAGTAAGATTTTTAGGAAAAAAGTACCTTTAGGAAGAGAAGCATCCTCTTTCGATTTACCCACAATATCCATCGGTTCCATCTTCAACCTTCGAAACCTAAAATCATATTTAAGAAAAAGAAATAATATATACTTGTGTAATCAAAACCAACAAGGGCGCCAGATCTCAAACATGGCCAGTAAAGACAAAATTTATGAGAGATTCGACTCACCAAATCGGCCGGGAGGGAGATCGCAAGAGCCTACGAGCTTAGAAAACGCGTGAAGCGATTGGAGATCGGAGTCTTACGGTAAGCGATCGAACGGAAGAGGCTGGGATAGGGCATGATCGATGATAGCATGTATTTAATGTGGATTTTATCAGAGAAGTCTTGTTGATGATTGGCTTTTGTGTTCCACATTAACAAAGGCAAGTCTCGGTCGCAGGCGATAATTCCATTCCAAAACTCTATCAGCGGTTTTCCTATTTCCTTTTTTCACGCGCTTATTTGGCGCGTTGTTGGAACCTAAGATGCCGGGTGCGAATGGCTTCCGTTGGTGTAGTGCACCGCAGCGAAGGGTGAGTGGAATTGGTTAGCGTACTATCCACTTTGGTTGAGATAAAAACCATTTTTAAGAGGTCTTTTTCTGGTAATTTTATGATTATACAGATTTCAAATTGATTTTAAATAATAACGGAAAATTCAAGAGAGAGAGAGAGAAAGAGAGTTTTCCAGATCGAACGTCATGTCGTTTGTTACTGACACCAGTCTTCTTTGTGACCAATTTCACTCTCGAAACCCTCGGACTCGATAATAAAATTTCAATATTCGATCTGTTTGATTTTTGAATCACAACAAAATGGACGCCGATGAAGACGATTACGTGTTCTACGGTACACCGATTGAGCGTGAGGAAGAGCTCACCAGCCGCAGGAAGAAAGCTGTCGCTGAGGCGTCTGGTCACCTGCGGAGTCTTCCGTCTTGGAAACAAGAGGTATCGTACTTAATTCCTTTCCTTTCTGTTGGGTTGATTAGAAACTGAAGGGCTTGTGGAGTTTGATTATGATTGAACCTGATGATGTGTAATTATTAAAAAAAGGTTATGTTTATATTGTAAGAAGCTCATTTTACCTGATTTAATTGTTTGGCTGCTTAAATTGGGTGGCATTGGAATGCAGATACTGAGTTTGTTTCCTCGCCATTTAGATATCTTTGTGTTTTGTTTTTCAGTTGTCATTCGTTTCTTGGAATATGTTTTTTTTCAGGTAAGAGATGAAGAAGGACGCAGAAGATTTCATGGAGCATTTACTGGTGGATTCTCTGCTGGTTATTATAATACAGTGGGGTCAAAGGAGGGTATGGTTTTCATCCAGTGATTTGAGATTGCTTCTCTTGCTAATATGTTTCTGAATGGGTGCCGTTGGATTAATCTGTGAGAAACATGCTGCAGGTTGGACTCCCTCGTCGTTTACATCTTCTAGGAAAAACAGAGCTGAAGTTAAAAAGCAAAGCATTCATAACTTCTTAGATGAAGATGAGAGAGCAGTATGGTTTTATCTTTTTTGTTATGTTTTCTGGATTTTTAATTGAGTGTTACAACCCTTTTAGCAGTAAATAAGAATACTGTGACACATATTGAATAAATAATGATCCCAATGTTATGTCACCACTCCAATATTTATGGAAATTATTAATCGTTTCTTTATTATCACCATTTATTCCTTAGTCATCAGTTTCTGTGGTTAGGGTGGTTAACATATATCTTCATGGACAAGTTGTCAAAATATATAAGCCATATGTTTCTTCAGATGTATCTTTTCATTATAATGGTTGTCAATGAGTTTCCTTGGTGGCCTCTCTTTATTTTTTAACTTCTAATCTTGGTGTTGCAAATTATGATGCACTTACATTCCTAATGAATGGACTTTTAATTACTAGAGTTTTATCCCTTTTTTTTTAATGTGATTTTGTCTTTCAGGAATTAGAAGCTAGATCATTGGGTACATCATCACAGTTTGATACATTTGGATTCACTGCTGCCGAAGTTGCTCGTAGACAAGCCGAGAAAGAACAACAACACAGGTTTCCAAAGAATATGTGATAAATTGCTTCCTATTGATGATTGCCTTTACCCCTTCCAATATTTTTATTGTTATACATGGAGGATATTCTATTCAGCTACCATTTTTTCCTTGTGTATGGTGATTCCACCTCAGTTTGTCGAGTTTCGTGTTTGGTTGATTTGAAAGATAAATTAAAATCTTATTTTATGTTTTCCATTATGTTTTTGGAAGGAGTTCCTAGATGTTCCATGATTTCTATCATATTTTACAATTTCATGATGACTGTTTGTTATCTAGTTTTTTAGTTATGGCCAAGGCTTTAGCCTCTGAGGCATGCGTTAAGTTGTGCTATTCTGGATGCACAATGCTAGCTGAAATTAACTTTCTTTTACGAGGATAAAAACATTCCAAGATGTCCATGTTTCTGCACCTCCTTAAGACTTTGTCAACCCATTAACCTGTGCATGTCAAAGCATATTCATGATATTAGACTCATATGGAAGCATTTTTTATATCACTTACAAGTGCAATTACCCAACTTCTTGTGCGCCTATCTCTTATTCCTGTTGTATCAATTTGTTTTTTAGTGATTTCCCAAAGTGTGCTGTACCATGTTATATTTTGTTCACAGTGAGCTTTAGAGTTCAGTTATTTGGTTGATAATATTTCTAAGGCTTAAATATATAGGACTTTCTTGTAGTTTGTTTCTTTTCATTTCAACCCTCGAATTTTAAGAACTATTACTTACCCTCTTGTGGTATCTAACACACATCCTCCCTCCATCACATTCTGTTAGTGGCCATCCATTCATAGTCCCAAATTGGCGTCATATTGGAGTTTAAGAATTTTAATACTACATCGTATTGGGTTAAAAAATGGATAGTAAACTAAAAAAATATAACGAATAGGGTTGTGTGTTAGCTAAACAATACCAGAAGAGGGTAAGTTATAAATTTTAAAATATGAGGGTTGCAATGATAAAAGGTCAAATTGTGAGGGAGCTCAACCTCTATAACCATGTTTCTAAAGTTGTTAACGTACATGAGAACTGCAAGTTGTTTGTATTTTGTCAATGAGTTGTCAACTTTTATATTCCTATAATCCAAAGAATCTATAGTTGTGACTTTACAAATTTTTGTTTATGGACATTAAAGGATACTTGGCTATTATTTTCGTACATAATAAATTTAATCATTAACATGAAAGTACTCTCATTTTTGGTAGCTTGATACATTTTTATTTTGATATATTTGTCTCTATGAGAGTTAGTTCAGATTTCTTTATTGCTTTGTTTAGCAGGCAATCAGTTATTCCTGGACCTGTTCCTGATGAGATAGTTCTCCCGGCAGCACAATCTATTGGTTTGTTCGGACTCTGTAATCGTGTTATACTTGGATTTTTTTTTACTAGCTAAGCACTTTAACCTCACATCTTCTTATTGGTTAGGTGTAACATTACTACTGAAAATGGGATGGAGACATGGCCATTCAATTAAGGATTCTCGTGCAAGTTCACTCTATGGTAATTTTCTACTTTTTTTATTTGTGTTTTGGGTCCCATATGATAAAAATTTTGCATCTAGTTTTTATTGAAGGTCCCATTTTCATGCAATAGTAGTCATCTTTAGTTATATTGAAGAAGATTTTTTGTGGGAGCTTGAGTTTAGAAATATTGATAGGAATTTAACATTCCATAGGGCCATTGTAATAGAAATCTAATGTTTTAGCTTACAATCATATGTTTTTGTTTTTGTCTGGCAGATGCTCGTAGAGAAGCTAGGAAAGCTTTGCTTGCATTTTCTTCTGATAATGCAAAAGGACAGGTTACTGATTACGAATCTGGTGATATTGACCTTGAAAACGTTGAGGTTCAGTCTGCCAATGATGATTTGCAGTCTTCTAGAAGCACTCCTGTGAGGATCTTTTCTCATTGTTCTGACATATTATCTTGCATATTATCTTTTCTCATTGTTCTGACATGTTATCTTCGTAACTAAGATGACTATGACCTAAATAAGAACATTATTGAAGTTACTTTTTAATCAAGAGATCTTATATATTTTCTTCCCCAAGAATGCATCTTGCATATCATAGGTCCTGCTAAATTACTGCCAACATGAATTGTTTGCATATTACTAGAATCAAGTAACAAGTGAAAATTAATGGAATATTACAAAGATAACGTAGCCTACACATGGTTTTTGTTGACGTAAAGAAGGCATATGACGGGATACCTAGAGAAATCATGTGGAGATTTTAGAAGTTGAAGGACTTCCTATGACCTAAATATGAGTTATTAGAGATATGTATGTAGGTGTAAAGATTAGAGTCAAGACGATAGAAGGAGATACAAAATATTTTTCTATCGATATTAAGCTACACCAAGGCTCTTCATTGAGCCTCTTTTTGTTTGCAGTAGTGATGGATGAACTCACCAAGCATATCCAAGGAGAGGTACCTTGTTGCTTGTTGTTTGTTGATGACATTGTTTTAGTGGATGAGACAAAATAGGGTGTCAACGTTAAGCTAGAACTTTGGAGAGATATGTTAGAGTTGAAAGGCTTTAAATTGAGCAAAACTAAGATTGAATATTTAGAGTGTAACTTTTCGGGTAAAAGGGTGGCTTTTGATGTGGAGGTAAAGATTCAAAAGCTGCATAGTCATAAGTTAATGATGGTGGAGATGAGTATGTTCTGTTAGATTTGCAACCTTACTAGAAGATATAAAGTCAGTAATGTAATGATAAGAGACAAATTAAATGTGAGTAACATTGATGAAAAATTAGGAGAAACAAGTTTTAGGTGATTTAGGCATGTTAAGAGAAGACACCTTGATACTTCAGTGAGAAGGTGCGAGAAGATTATACTTAGGGACCATAAGAAGAACAGGGAAGAGGTGATAAAAAATGATATGACTTTGTTAGAACTTACTCAATAGAAAACTTTGGCGTACTAGGATACGTGTAAATCATCTTACTTAAAAAGTTCTTACTTTTTCTTACAAGTCTTTTAAACATTTTCTTTTTAATCTTATGTCTTGTATTTAGCCTAAACATTTAATATGTAGTACTTTCTTCTTAGTTATTTAGTTAACATTTTCTTACTTAAATATTTTCTTGTAATGATTTATTTCATTTAGTTACTTGTTTTTTTTTGTTTATGTATTTATCTTTTATTTTTATTATTTACCTTGTTTTATATTTATTGTATTATTTATTTTAATTTTTTATTTATACGTATTTATTTATAATTTATTTATTAT
>JANZLD010000007.1:30020189-30033291 GCA_026413575.1 Erythroxylum carthagenense | reverse complement strand
ATTTATTAAACTCTTGTCCATTTAATGTTTACATTGCACTAATTAAATGTTAATTGTTTGAATTTTAGGCACATATTATATTTGGAATTTTTAAAAGCCTAAAGCAACGAAAGCTCTAAAATGAGATATACTACATTTTTGGCCAAGGAAAATAAGAACTTGTGCGTAAAGGAGAAGCTTAAAAATGTGAATCAAGAGTGGACCAAGAGAGATGGAGTTTATTTGAGAAAGGTGGACCAAACTACAAAAAAATAATGGAAAACCTCAGCTATAGTAAAAAGAAGGTGAATAAAAAAATACAAATCAGCTACAATTAGAGACTCTAGCAATTATTCACGCAACTTTTGGGAAGAGAGCACTAATGTAACTTCAAGTGGGACACCAACACAAAGGACAGCAGCAGCACAAGAGGGAGGCAGACCACAACGCATCAAGCAAAGCACCAGCTGGTTTTTGGGGGGTGAATCACGTTAAACCACTAAGCTCCAAGAGATACACACCAAACGCATACACCCAGGAGGCTCCAGCTCTTCAGCAGCAAAACTCTGAATCCACCAAGCACTAACGTTACAAACCATAAAGGGACACACCAGCTGGCCAAAGAGTGGAGCGTGAGCTGCTAGGAGCAAAGACCCACCACCCATGCAGACAATAGGAGCACTCACGTTGTTCCAACAGCATACAACCAAAGAAGAAATGCAGCACATGAGGAGGGCCATGTCAAGGTAGAAAAAGAGCTGGAATAAGCAACCCCACTCCATGTGTAGCAGCTCCACACCAACGTGAGCTGCTGGGAACAAAGACCCACCAAAGCAATGCATCAAGCATGGAGCTCCAGCAGACAATACACGCACCAACAGAAAGAAGACGGCTAGAAAGAAATAAAGGAAAGTTAGAGTAATCATGCACAGCCACACCACCAACTGGAGACGCACTACATAGGAGAAAAACGCAAGTGGCAAGAGAGAAACATTGTACATCAGTTGGAGATTAAAGGCGTTAGCTTGGATTGTGAACGTTAACACCTAGCTGGGGATAGACGTGAGCTGCGGTGGAGGTGAACAAGTGAAGCAGCTGGTTGGAGAGCAACAACGTTGAAGCAGCTGGTGGCACTTATGCAAGGAAGTAGCTGCTGGCTTTGCAACATGGACAGCTGGAGACTCATGCAAGGCAGTACTGAAGAGAGATCAAGTGGACAGCTGGGGACAAGAGGCTTGGAAACATGGGGGCTGCTAGATTAAGACGCAAAGCAGCTGCTGGCTTTGGGGAATTCACGCAAGGCAGCACTGGAAAGAAAAGTGGGCGTGGACAGCTGTGGAGAGGAATAATCGAAGCAGCTGAAGTAGCATCTGGTGGCAAGAGCAACAACCGATGATAGCTGGTGGAAAGAAGATTAACGTAAGCAGTTGTGGCTAAAACGTAGAAGAACGTTACAGGTGGAGATGAAAAGGAGGGCCAGCTGTTGAAGCAAGGGGTGGAAAATGATAACATACAAGAGAGATGGAGCAGCCACGTTGAAGGCCAAGAAAGCGGCAGCTGGTGGAGTTAATTAAAAAAAAGGTTAGTTAAGAGTGGAGGAGGACGTGCATGAATAAAAGGAGACACAACCTTATTTGTCATGTCAATGAACAGTAATTAAAGATGTGTAGTGCGTGAATAGTGAGACTTAGGAGAAACACGTTTTAGCAAAGGGAAATTTTTTAAGAAGACAGCGTGTAGAGACTAGAGGGCCTTGACCAAGACGTACCGAAGCCAGAGACGCGACAAAAAAATTACAGTTGTGAAAAAGGGGGTGTTTTGATTTATTTTTAATTCCATATTTATTTTAATTGTGTGGATTTAATTGATAAAAACATATATTATGACCACGATTTATGTTTCATTGATAAATATGTGTGAGTAAATTTTTCTTTTCGGTTAAGGTTAAAATTGATATTGGATTAGGATAATTTTTGTGGTATTGATTTTTTCTTAATTAAATGCATATTTAGTCTTAATTTAGTTTGATCACCTTGATTAAGACCTTAGATGATTAAATGCCACAACTAATGGGATTTAATTTATCAGAAAATTAATCAAGCGACATACTTGAGAATAAAGTGTAGACCAACCTTAGGATCTTGTGTGAGGATACCTAGAATTAACGAACTTAATTTTAGGCTTCTTGTATTTACTGCCTTTTATTCCAAATTATCTATGGACCAAGTAGTGACTCGGATTTAAAAGAGAAGGGAACACCATGAACATTGGGTTTGACTTGCTTAAGTGAAGTATTTCCTAAATCAATCCACCGTTATAATTTTATTTTAAATGTCTAATCCAATTGAAATCTGATACCTTAACCGAACTTTTGTCATTTGATTAAATCTAGTCGTTTTAATTCATACCTTGCAATTTTCATATTTCCTTGATTTACTTATTTTATTTTATTTTACTTTCAAATCTGTTTCTCATCGCCGCCCACATAGTTCGAACCGACCCTCACGCCGCTGCATCTGCTTCTTTGTCATGCCTCCACTTGAGGATACTCACCAAGCCTCCATGCTACCACACTCATTCCTTCCACGTTCAAACCACATTTGGCAAAATCGTTTGTAAAAAGTGTAACCCACGAAACTCGTTTCCGGAATCCACGTTTCTCCATCAACGTCCCATGCAATCGGTGTGTTACCACCATCACATCTCCAACATCTCCTTGCAGTCGCCAGACATCGCAAAACAAGCAAACACCCAAGCGCAATTTCATGCCACCATACGTCTTCTTTTAACACACAATATGCAAGGCCAAAAATCACAATCAGATTTCTGCCTATGGGATTGGGCTTCTTTCTTAAGATGTTCATATTTGGTTTTTAGGGTTAATAATCCTCTTTTTGTCTACGGTGTTCGATTTATTATAAGTGTTGGGATTTGGTAAATAATGGGGATGGTAGAAAGAGAAAAGGAGTTGCTGTTAAGGGATCGCAATTGTTTGCTACACCAAGCAAAGGAGATGCACAATTGAAATTTCCAGAAACCAATTTTTGGAAGCAAGAAAAAACAGATGTGGTTCCATACTCTTAATAAGAACTAAAACAATTCTGGTACAAAATACGAACTTTTCTTATCCTAATTCAATTCCAAAATTATAAGATCGATAGCAATCAAATACTTTTAACAAAATTATAGAAATAAAACTTAGCTCTGATATCACTGTTGGGATATTAGGTTGAGATACGATTCCAATCGCAGCGAAATAATCGCAAAACTTTTTTGTAACTTTTGATCTCCCAAAAACCAAGTTCTATTTAATTCTATAAAATGATTAGCATGAATCATAACAAAGCAAAGCCTTAATTCGTACCTTATTCTAAAGCTTGATCTTTATCTTGTTGTATCCCTTGAACCGTTTCCGAAACTAATCTATCTCAACCACTGTAGGCACACAAATGTTTAGCCTCTAACAGTATCCACAGAACAGGTTGAGAGAACTCTGTAACTCTTACAAAGAGGGTTAAGCATGAAGTGCTAGCTCCATAAAGCATAAGCCTAAGCTTTGAACATTTTAGTAATTTAATTGAAATTAAATACTCAATTCAATTAAACTTTAATTAAAATTACAAATAATTCTAATTAAATACCAATTATGCACATATACGATTCAATATCTCATATTGATCCTTATTTATTAAATATCTCATATTTAATCATAAAGTTTCTCAAACTTTACAATCAAGTCTAATTTGATTAAATTAATTTTGCTCTCTTCAACCTATTCTATATGTGAGATCCATTAGGTTCCCAAATATATTAGTAATGATTATCAAATCTAATTTTAATTCATAATTAAAATTATATAAATTAAAACTCCTTTTAATTTATCTTTAATTCTCTAATTAAACAATTTATAATCATAGATCAAGATTAGCGTCTAGCAACGCATCATGAATGTCAAAGTAGTTTTGACTAATCTTTTTATGCAAAATTTTTCTGTATAATTCAATCTTTTCATCATAAAATGTTCCAATTAGACATAGAGCATAGAATTAATGTCTACTTTATTTTGAGTCTAATCATATTAGTTCTCCGCCATTAGCTATCAATTCAATTAATGACATTTGTAAACTATTTACAAAACATCATTTTACCTTGGCCAATTATTTCTTGAATTAATACTGATTGAGAACAACTCCAATGACTACTGATTGAACGACCTATGATTAAATCGATCATAAGTAGTATCAAAATATAACAATCCCCATACAAGATAACTTTGATGATCTCAAGTCAAAGGATCACTTATACAATCATCACAATGAGAATTCCACATATATACAAGTAATGTTCCAAATGGATTTCTCATATCTGGTATGTTCAGTGAATTTATTCTTTAGCAAGCACACATACATTTGTTTAAGCATCTCTGTACTTTAGCCTATGAGATCAACTACTTAATTTATAAGAAAAAACAAAACGTGTGCTAGTCTTTTTACGTTCTATTAAAGCCCAATCTTAATAGAACAATCACTAGGAACATTTAGGAACAATACATAAATGCAATATGAATCTCATAATTATAATCTCATTATAATTTCATTTGCAACGTATAATTATCCCATAGATTTTATCATATACATCTAAACATGTATAAGATAAAGAATGCATTTAATTAATTTGTTACTAAACTACAAGCAAAGTGAATGGCTATAGGGCATAAATCAACACATACATATCCTCACACAAAGATGAGGAAAATAAACGAGCTATTAGCAAGTACCATTCAGAGGTAATGATGAAAATGGGATTCCATAAAACTCCATGACTGACTTCGCCATTATAGTCTTACACCATAAAGGAACGGATGAATCAAGCTAAAGATTGACCTACCGATCTTTTTTGGGAATAAAGATAGACCTATCGAGTTGGGTCCTACTGGCCAGTTTTGTTACCGCATTCGTACCAACTACCCTTCTATAATTCTGTAATCAAAAGGGGGTCTGAACTTTCTGTTGTGAAAATCAACCAGATTAGAGTAGGTTTGCAGCTAAATATAACTGAATGAATAGTAATAAACACACGTATTTTATGTAGAAAACCCTTAAATTAGGGGATAGTAGAATTTTACTGCTGAGAAAACTAAAGAATTATAGGAAAAACTAGACCCACAAAAATACACATAATATTTTTGTCTCTCTCTTTCTCTCTCTCTTTTCTCTCTCACCTCACTTCTCTCTTCTATGCTTTCTTTGCAATCTTCATCTACGTGGGAAAGTTGGCCATTTGGCCAGCTATCCTTTTACAAAATTTTTAACTTTGGTGGGCACCGAAAACAATGCCTACCATATCCTTTTATCTTTCAACTTTGGTAGGCACCAAAAATGGTGCCTACCATTTTTGACAACTCTCCCTGTTGAAGATTTGATTGAGAGTCAATCAGAACTTCACACTATTCTTCCCACCTTACTGCTTCATATTACTTACGTCTCTGTCAGGCCACAGGAGGATCGACACTGCATTAACTTGTCACCATTGATTGCTTTTGTCATAAAATCTGCTAGGTTTTGCATTGTATGAATTTACTGCATGTCCACCGTTCCTTCTTCCACTTTCTCACTAACAAAGTGATATTAAACTCGAATATGTTTTATCTTTGAATGAAATACTGGATTCTTTGCAAGATACAAAGCATTCTGACTATCACAATATAGAGTAATATTCTTTTGTTTATTCATAAATTCTTCCAACAACATCTTCAACCATACTGCTTCTTTACTAGCTTGTGTAGCTACTAAATATTCTGCTTCTATTGTTGACGTAGCCACAACCGACTACAATTTTGAAACCCAGCTCATAACTCCTTTAGCTAGTGTAAACACATATTTTGTAGTAGATTTACTTTTATCGAGATCACCTGCATAATCAGCATCAACATATCATTTGACAGTAAAATCTGATCCTCCATAACATAATGCAACATCTAAGGTTCCTTTAATAAATCTGAGAATTCTCTTAATAGTATTCCAATGCTCTCAACCAGGATTCGTCATGTATCTACTAACTACTCCCTCTACATGTGCAATGTCTGGTCTTGTACAAATCATAGCGAACATTAAGCTTCCTGTCTCAATAAATTTGCATCCCTAGAATCTTATTTGTTGGTCCCAAGTCCTTCATTTCAAATTCCCTAGTCAACTGTGCCTTCAATTCTTTGATATGATCATTATTGGGACCTGCTACCAACATGTCATTCACATACAACAGCAAGACTATAAAATCATCTTTCTCAAACCTCTTGAAATATGCACAAGGGTCTACATTCAGTCTGTTGTATTCAAGGCTCATAATGAAGAAATCAAATCTCTTATACCAACAACTCAGTGCCTGCTTTAAACCATATAGAGATTTGTTCAACCTACAAACCAAGTTCTCTTTCCCTTTTTCTTCAAAACCTTCTGGTTGAAGCATATAAATTCCTTCTTCAAGATCTCCATAAAGAAATGTAGTTTTCAAATCTAATTGCTCAAGATGCAAGTCATATATACCACACATTGCCAGAACTACTTGAACTGTAATGAGTCCAACCACAAGAGAAAATATTTCGTTAAAATCAATACCTTCTTTTTTAGTATATCCTTTTACCACCAATCTAGCCTGATATCGCTCTACTTGATCATCACCACTTTGCTTGATCTTGTAAACCCATTTATTCACAATATACTTTCTTCCTTGTGGTAGTCATACTAGCTCTCATGTCTTATTATATGCAGAGCTTCAATTTCTTCTTGCATTGCTGCCATCTACTGAGATGCTTTTGAACTATTCATTGCTTCTTGAAGAGTTTATGGATCTTCGTCATTAGTTAAAAGACAGTATGCAATATTGCTCTCCATAATATAATCTAGGTGCTAGCTCGGTGCTTTTTATGCGAGTTGGTCTCCGAGTATCTGGAACATCATATTCAACTGGTTCTTGCTCCTCGTGCTCTGGTACAACTTCAAAAGAATCCTATTGATCAACTTCCTTATCCACTTATAATGTTGTAGTTTTTGGATTCTCTTGTACAGTGCTAACATTTTCTGCTTACTCTTGATCCTTATCTTCCATAAAGATAATATCTCTACTGATAACAATCTGGTGGGAAGTGGGATCCTACAGACGATACCCCTTCATACCTTTAGCATACCCTAAGAAAATGCATCTTTTAGATTTTGGAACTAACTTTGTAGTTTCTTGGGCATTGAACATCACATAGGCTAAACTTCCAACTATATGAAGGTTGGAATAATCCACTGGTATACCAGTCCACGTCTCCATCGGTTTCTTTAACTCAATTGCAGTAGATAGAGCTCAATTCACCACATAATAAGTAGTATTGATTGCTTCTGCCTAGAATTTCTTATCTAAGCTTGCGTTTCTCAACATCGCTCTTGTTCTTTCTAACAAAGTTCTATTCATCCGCTTTGCTACTCTATTTTGTTGAGGAGTGTATGCCATCGTGAACTGCCTTTTGATGCCTTCTTGCTTGCAGAATTCATCAAATTCTTTCCTAGCATATTCGCCTCTATTATCTGAGTGCAAGCACTCGATCTTCTTACTAGATTCAAGTTCCACCCACGCTTTGTAAAATTTGAAAGTTGGAAATACATCTTCCTTCCTCTTAATAGGAAACACCCAACATCTCCTCGAATAATCATCAATTAATGATACAAAGAAATTTGCTCCTCCTAGGGACATAATTGGTGCTTGCCATACATCAAAGTGGATCAATTCTAGATTTTCTTTGCTTATGAACTTTGATGTGTTGAAATTCAATCGATGTTGCTTACTCGCAATTCAATGCACACAGAAGGGTAGTGATACCTTTGTAAGACCTGGGAGTAGATTCTTCTTTGCAAATATATTCATTTCTTGTTCTGATATATATCTAAGCTTTTTATGCCACGTCATTGCAAAATTTTGGTCTTGACTAGTTACCGCAACATATGCCTCTCCTTTTTGTAAAGTTACTGCCTTCAACATGTACATATTTGCAACAATCTTCTCTGCTTTCATAAATACTAGTGCTCCTTTAATCACTTTCATGATCTTATTTTTAATCTCAAATCTGAAACTAAGATCATCCAGTTGTCCTACAGACAATAAATTATTCTTCAGGCCCTCCGTATGTCGCACTTTTTTAATTTTCTAAGTTATCCCATCATACATCTTTAACTTGATGGTGCCGATACCAATGATCTTTAAAGTTTGATCATTACAGCTATACACAAATCCCCTAGAGACAGATTCATATTGATGGAACCATTCTCTTTTGAGAGGTCATACGAAAAGTAGCTGCTGAATCGAGAAGCCATAGATCAACAAATATTCTCTTACCTCCAATAGTCATTGCTGCTTCACAGACCGTTGCATCTCCATCATCTGAAGTATTTGCCGCATTTCCTTAATGAACAGAATTTTTCTTATTCAGATTCCAACAATCCTTTTTCAGGTGGCCTTTCTTGCCACAATTGTAGCACTTGAAATTCTTCTTACTCCTGAATTTTGATCTACAATGACTATGACTCTCACTTGGGCTACGTTCTATTGATCTTCCTCTCGTCACCGCCAAGGCCTCCACTTGTTGCGAATTTAACAGCCTGTCTTTTTTACTTTTGCACTGACTCTCTTATTCTAGAATAGCAGCTGAAATATTGTCAAAGACGAGAGTGTCTGTGTTGTTTGTTAAATTGTTGGTGAGTTGATCATACGAATCTGGTAGACTTTGGAGTAGAAGTTTTACACGTTCACTTATCTCTATTGTGTGTCCTAATGATATGATTAGGGAAAATAGAGTATTTAAAGTATTTAAGTGCTCCGTCACCGAAGTGGATTCCGCCATGCGTAAAGTGTATAGTTTCCTCTTCAGAAAAATTTTATTGTGGAGTGATTTGACCTTGTACAATTTTGTAAGGTGATCCCATATTTCCTTCACAATCTTCTTTTCTTCTATGTTGGATAATACTCCATCAGCTAACGCTAGGTGAAGATTAGCTACAGCATTCCCGTCTATCTCGTTCCACTTTTCATCTGTGACTCCAGCTGGCCATTCACTGATGGCCACCAGACAATTATCTTTCCTCAAGATTGCATTTATCTTCAACTTCCACAATGAAAAATTACTCTCATTGAACTTCTCAATCTCAATTTTTGCTACCATTGCTTCTATCACGACATATCTTATAAATTTACATATTAATTTTCAAGTTTGGTTCTTGTTATTGAGGAGTTCCCCCTTTTAATATAAGCCAAGATTGAAGACCTTAAATCTTCTTCATCTTCAATTAAGTAATCTATAAAACTTCCTCAAAAGTATGCTTATTTCTCTCTTACGAGAAGCCTCCCAATGTTTGAATTCCTTTTGCTCCATCTTTAACAAGGTGGTTTGTTGGTTAGTTGTATTTCTAAAATTAATTCCATTTTGATGTTTATCCGATATGCAGCAATTTTTGAAACATTCCTTGATTTTCACATTGCATCTTCTTTAGCTTCAAAACACCTATTCAATTGTGAAAAATCCAAAGGAGTGTATTAGTTTCGCAAACTTTCAGATTTTACCGCAGTCATTTCTAGCATGACCAAAAATTATAAAAATTAAATGCATAAATATAAATCAACTCCGATATTTGTTAACACAGTTTAACATACCTTGCCTAAACATATACTTATGAAAATAATACTTCCTAACTAAGATGACTATGACCTAAATAAGATCATTACTGAAGTTTCTTTTTAATTAAGAGATCTTATATATTTTCTTCCCTAAGAATGCATCTTACATATCATATGTCCTGCTAAATTACTGCCAACATGAATTGTTTGCATTTTACTAAAATCACGTAACAAGTGAAAATTAATGGAATATTACAAGGAAAGATAATGTAACCTACACATGGTTTTTGTTGACGTAAAGAAGGCATATGACGGGATACCTAGAGAAATCATGTGGAGATTTTTAGAAGTTGAAGGGCTTCTTATGACCTAAATATGAGTTATTACATATTAAGGATATGTATGTAGGTGTAAAGATTAGAGTAAAGACGATAGAAGGAGATACAAAATATTTTTCTAACAATATTAGCCTACCAAGGCTCTTCATTGAGCCTCTTTTTGTTTGCAGTAGTGATGGATGAGCTCACCAAGCATATCCAAGGAGATGTACCTTGTTGTTTGTTGATGACATTGTTTTAGTGGATGAGACAAAAGAGGGTGTCAATGTTAAGCTAGAACTTTGGAGAGATACGTTAGAGTTGAAGGGCTTTAAATTGAGCAAAACTAAGATTGAATATTTAGAGTGTAAATTTTCGGGTGAAAGGGTGGCTTTTGATTTGGAGGTAAAGATTGATTCAGAAGTTATACCTTAGAACGAGTGTTTAAAGTATTTAGGATTTATCATCCAAAGCAATAGAGAGATCAATGAAGACAAGTTCATCGTATCAGATTAGGGTAGCTTACATGGAGAAGTGCATTAGAAGTTTTATGTGACAAGAAAATACTATTAAAGCTCAAAGGTAAATTCCACCTTCTGGCGATTAGATTGACCATGTTCTTTGGAGCGGAGTGTTGGCCTATCAAAAGGTGCATAGTCATAGTTAATGATGGCGGAGATGAGTATATTATGTTAGATGTGCAACCTTACTAGAAGATATAAAATCAGTAATGTAATGATAAGAGGCAAATTAAATATGACTAATATTGATGAAAAATTAAGAGAAACAAGGCTTAAGTGATTTAGGCATGTTAAGAGAAGACACCACCCTGATACTCCAGTGAGAAGGAGCGAGAAGATTCTACTTAGGGACCATAAGAAGAACAGAGAAGAGGCAATAAAAATTGATATGACTCTGCTGGAACTTACTCAATAGAAAATTTTGACGTACTAGGATATATGTTAATCATCTTACATAAAAAAGTTCTTACTTTTTCTTACAAGTCTTTTAAACATTTTCTTTTTAATGTTATGTCTTTTATTTAGCCTAAACATTTAATATGTAGTACTTCTTTCTTAGTTATTTAGTTAACATTTTCTTACTTAAATATTTTCTTCTAATGATTTATTTGATTTAGTTACTTTTTTTTGTTTATGTATTTGTCTTTTATTTTTATTCTTTCCTTGTTTTATATTTATTATATTATTTATTTTAATATTTTTATTTATACTTATTTATTTATAATTATTTTTATGTCCATTTTTATTTTTATTTTTATTTTTATTTTAATGTTAGTTATTATTATTTTATCATTTTAATATATATATATATACTTAAATATCATTTTTTGTACGAGTCTATCGGAAACAACTTTTCTACTAATTAGAGGTAAGGCTGTGTATTATTGAATCTCTCCAAACCCTACATATCAGCAAGACTTTCACTGCGTTTTTTTTTTGTTTAATTGTTGTTATGAATTGTTTGGATTTTACTATAATCAGGTAACGAGTGAACATTCTGGTCATTGTGCACTTATACCTTTATGTCTTACTTAAACACCTTCACATGATTTGTACTTGAGATAGAAATGGTTGGGTGTGGAGCATGGTGATTCTTATTATGACATCTTGTAATAGCTAATTTTCTACATTTATCTTCTATAATGGTTTAGATATTTGAGTAGTTCTTGATAGCATTTGCAATATAAATAGGCTTATTACATTTCTTTCAACTTCAGGTTTATGTGTTTAACCCTAAGCAGGACATGTATGGCTTGGGGTATGATCCCTATAAGCATGCTCTTGAGTTTAGAGGTATCTGGTTCTTGAATGAAATGTATTTTATTTATCTTTCTTTTTTTATTCCCCCTGAATTTAGGCCCTATTTTCTGTCAGAAAAAAAAAGATCACGTGTATCAGGGAAGGAGACAGGCGAGAGAAAAGTTTTATCAATAAAAGATAGTCTGTTTGGTTTGAAATGTAAGTTATTTTATCTGTCAAGTTTGTGTTTTACGCTTCTATTTTCTATGTCCTATTATGATCTTCTTTACCATCCTTCCAGCATGAATTTGAAGAACTTATCTTGAGATTGATTCTACTCATCATTTGAATCATCAGCAGGAAAGGCTGCTTTTGGCTTTGGAATTGGAGCACTTAAAGAATATGATGTTGAAGATGAGGATATTTATACTACTTGTTTGTTTATCTATGATGTTATTACATTATTACTACTGCTATGTGCCTGCTTGGTCAGATGTAATAAGAGAGGAGCTATTAATGGTCTAAGGATCGAGTCCGGATCCTCTGTCCAAGATTACTCTGTCCTATTCTGTCCATTTAAATTTTAACCATTCATTTATGCGAGACCTACACGAGACTTATATAAATAGACACGGGACTCACATAAATAGATGACTGAGATTCAATAGATAGGATAGGACAGAGAAATCTTGGACAGAGGATCCTGGCTCGGATTGAGTCCGGATCCTCTGTCCAAGATGACTCTGTCCTATTATGTCCATTTGAATTTTAACCATTCATTTATGCGGACCTACACGGAACCCACATAAATAAATACGAGCCCACTTAAATAGATGGATGAGATTCAATGGACAGGATAAGACAGAATAATCTTGGACAGAGGATCCTGCCTGACGCAGAACGGAAGTTATGAATGGAATACGAATGTTTAGACTCTGTTCAGGAGTTTAATCAATGTCGTTTGATTGGACAAAAAGATGAACAAGAAAGGTAAAGCCAAATTATGGAATGAAATTTTTGTTCTGAAAATTGATGATATTCCGAAAACATAAATAAGGCCTATTTATAATGGCCGAAACCCTAATCAGAATCCAAACAAGATTAGGAAATAAAAGACCGAAAAAATAGAAATAGAAAAATAGTTTTTTTTTTTGCCCCTAAATAGAATTTAGGCCCTTTTTCGCATCCTGTCACAAACCTTGCCGCGGTCAAGATCTTCCATGTAATCCAAAGCTAGCTGGTCCGCATCATTCCCTTCCACTTGTAAAGAACTCGACCTCGAGTTCCATCATTAGGGTGATAAAGGTAAAGATCCGCCACTTTAAACGTCTTGGATATCTTCATATGATCTGGAAGGTCAAGAACATAAGCATTGTCATTGATCTTCTGAGTTATATT
>JANZLD010000007.1:29979115-29989388 GCA_026413575.1 Erythroxylum carthagenense | reverse complement strand
AAATGAGTGACAAGGCTGCAGCTGCTGCGGTAATTTTTCATCCATCACGCTTATTCAGAAAAATTTGATGAATAAACAGTCTTCTTTTACATCTCTGTTTCTTAGTCGTAAGATTTTCTAGTGATTAAGTAGTTACACAATCTGAGGTGCACCTGAATTACCAATAATAGTAAAACAACAACAACAACAACGAACAACTAGTGAAAGTCTTGCTAATATGTGGGATTGTACTATATAGCCTTACCCGTAATTCATAGAGAGATTGTTCTGATAGACTCAATTGAAAAAAAAGTGCTTATATGTAATATACATAAACATATTAAAATAGTAAAGTAAATAAAAGTAAATAATAAAAAATAAAAAAAGTATTAAAATATAAAAATAAGTAATAAAAAATACAATTAAAAGTTTTAAAAAATCAAACAAGTCATTACAAGAAAATATTTAGATTAAATAAAAAAATATTTAAGCTAAATAACTAAAAGAGAAGTACTATATATTAAATGTTTACACTGAATACAAGATTATAAGACAAAAAAATGATTAAAAGATTTATAAGAAAGAGAAAGACTTTCTATTTCAGATCCTTTGCTTATATTCTAAAACTACCAATAATAGTAATATCTTCAAATATGCATATTAGTTCATGTCTATTAATTTAGATTGATTTAACTTGTAAAGAATTAAGAGTTTGAGCCCATATTGGGACCCTAAACCTTAGGTTAGAAAGTGGGATGAAAGAATATGAGCGAAAAACGTAATTTCAACCTCAAGATTTTTATCATAATATAATTTTCTTAATGTTGTAGAGTATTTAAGTTCAACTTTACTATTTTCAAAACATTCAAGATTTACTCTCAATAGATGAAAATTTTAACGGAGATAAATTTTCGTCAATTGAATGTCAAGTCATCCATGATGTTTTGGTGGACTCTACTACTACATGTAGATTAGTAGCACATCACATCCCACTAATATATTAAAATATAATTTGACACTTTCTTTATTTATATTTATTTTTAATAAATATAAATATTTTTAAAGTTGTTAGTGGGGTTCACTTGGTATAATGTAGCCTACACGTGATAGTGAGATCCTTTAACAGATTTTTAAAAATATATAAAGCATCTTATTGGCAATGATGTGACACTTAAGTGACGAAAGTTTAATCCCATTAAATTTTCCATCCATTAAAGGTCTATTTTGAATGTCTTAAATACATTAGGATTGAAATTGTATACTATAAAACATTAGGGTTCAAGTTATATTTTGATGAAAACTTTAAGGTTTAAATTACAATTTTTGTCAAAGAATATAAAACTTAAAACCTTAGGCAATTAAGGTTTTAATGTATTTTTCTAAACATTGAAATTTTACCTTTACATATAAGTCTTTGGAGCACTTTGTAGGCACTTGGAATCTTACTGTAGATCTTTCACTTCTCTTCAATACAATGTGCGCTTTGGGATAGTATTGTAAGTCAAACATTTTTTTTTAATATGTGCATGACTCTTAACATTAACTCACATTTGTTAGCCTACAAATTTCCCAGTCAAATAGTTACATTTAGGCCTTTAACTTAGAGAATTATGAGACTTGACTATTAGGATTATCTTAAAATAATATATGTATATCATTTGGCACTTGTCTAAAATATGGTTTTATAAGCATTTATTCCTCCTTATTTAGATTAATTAAACAATCTTGAAGTAGTAAATTTATTGCATGACAAGCTAATACCCTTAACTTTTGACAACGTAATACTGACTATCACATTAATCATTACAAATGTTCAAATAGAAAGTAGGACCTTGAGTAACAAAAAATTGATGAAACATTTTTGACAAATGGAAAAGTCTCACAATTTAAACCTTTTCCTTCAAACAAATATAAGTTGTTCAAAATTATTGTAAGTACTCTCATAAAGCATTTCATAGAACATCCATTGCTAATCTCGCAAAACTAATAAGAGTAATTCAAAGTTTTCTAATTCTCACCACTCCAAATAAAAGTTATACATTTCTTGTTATGACCCTCTAACTTTTGTCTACATTTTTTTAGTGATGTCCAATTTTAATGGCCAATTTCTAGACATAGATTTGTGGGTTGTAGGACTTCTAATGTTTTTAGCAATGATAGGTTAATAGGGAGAATACAAGAGAAACAATGTAGGGCTATAGTTTCTTTTTTAGGATAGTAATAGACTTCAAAATCAAGAGTTACATAAGAAACATTAAGGGTAGCACTTTTAAAGGCATAGAGACAATTTTCTTCCTTCCAAAGGGGTTTGCTTTGTTGGACAAGTGTGGCATGAGACTTACCTTTGATGTTTTATATTACCACATATTAGAAGAGATATATTGGTCACTTACTTAGTTTCACCTCCACTCGTGGCGTCTCACTTCTTCTTTTCAACAAGTCTTTTACTTGAAGAGCATATAGTTATGAAAGGAAGACTTTTTGTTAGAGGTTAACATTACAGATTGATAGGTTTGTAGGTTTTCTATATATATATAGGTAGTTTAAGAACTAAATATTCAAAATGTATTTTCATAGGGATGAATCCCAGTAAAATTGTGTTTGTAAATGATAATAAGTATAATGCCTCAAAAAGAGAAAGAGATTGATGTGGGAAGGAATTCACATATCCTAAAGGCAACTATTGTAGATCCTACAACTCTTGCAGATCCTATCATTCAGACTTATCTAGAAGTAAATCGAGCAAAACATGCCCCCAAGGCATCGTAGCCTACCTTGTCTTCATAATGAATTGCTCCTAAACAAGACAAAGAAAAGAAGGTAAAGCCTGAAGACAAAATTTTTAGCCTATTCAGAATCTCAAGGTGGATGATTATATCTTTAGCCAACATGATGTTAGTATAGGTCCATAGAGGCATCATACTACCTAAACATAGGAGGCTATTGGAGAAGAACTCGTGATAGGCCATATATCACCAGGCTAAAATTAATATTGTAAAGACTTACTTCTTTAAAAAACTCAAAATCAACATTTTTGTTTTTTCGTAATGACACTCAAAAAGAGGGTGAATTGGTTAAATTCAAGATTTTAATTAAAGTATACTATCTTATAAAACAATGGCTATAAATTATCACAAATGCAAAAATGAAATAAACGAATTAAATTATTCTTGAAAACAACAAAGTGAAGACTAAAGGAAGAGAAACATAAATCATTATATAGTTGTTCGACAAACAACCTTTGTCTACGTCTACTCTCAAGACTCATTTTGGATTCTTATTATAATTCTTCTTTCAAGGTTAAAAGTACCCTTTGTAAAATCTTTTATTTGAAAAAGAGAAACCTCCTTTTTTTAAAAAAAATCTTTCTTCAAGGTAAAGAGGAACCTCAAATCACTTTTAGATAACCTAACATAATGATCACACACCTTAAAAATAGCTTACAACTAACTCGCTTGTGTAGTTTGAGAAAAAGGCTTATATACTCAAAATGACACAATCAATGCTTAGAAATATGTGTATAGGATACTTAAAAGTTTATTGATACTAAAATCAATGAGAAAGCACTCATTTATAGTGTTAAGAGATCCAAAATAGTCATTAGAGCCAAGAACTAGTTGTTACAAAAGCTATATTCGACACAGTGGTCGACCAATATGATAGACTGGTCAATCCATGTATCAACCTTTGTTACAACAAACTCTACATATTTCAAATTTAATAACTTTAACCTATATTGATCGACCACTAACCCCATATAAGGCAATTAAATAGCCTAAAATATGATTTTAACTCTTTCAAATACTCAAACTCAATTTGATTAATGTCATTATGATTAAAAACATCCCCAAAAAAGTTTTCCAAAGGTTATTTTTAAAATCAAGAGGCTTTTATGTTAGAAATGAAAGCTTCAACACCTCTTAATACATATAAAGATCCTTCCTATGAAATTAAATGAAATGTTTATGTATAACAAGCTGTTTAGACCATAAAAATAAGCAAGATAAACTTACAATGAGTACTTTATGAAATAACGTCGATGTTTCTCGATCTTCTTCTTAGCTTGATCTTGATATTGAAGATTGCAAACATTGTCTTTTTTATAATAATTCTTTCATATCGTAAGATTTTGTTATCATATTCCTTCTCATTAATAACATTAAAATCATTAGTAGTACTTATGTTTTCATTGGAACCTCCCTTAGTTCGATAATTGTTCCTTTTTTTGATGACGATAGAACATTTATAATGTTAGAAAGTAGTATGAGGATTTCAACTAAACAAATATCAATCCATATCAAGATAATAACTAGCTCCTCCATATCTCATGTATAAAACATAGATCAGTACCATAACCTTAATTCACTATTGAGAGCAAGATTTAACAAAAATATTCATTATGAGAGAAATATATATAATTGTTCAACAAAGAAATAGGACAGAGAAATTTTTCATAATATAAAGAGAAGCCTCCTAATGTTTGGATTCCTTTCGCTCCATCTTTAACAAGGTGGTTTGCTGGTTGATTGTATTTCTAAAATTAGTTCCATTATGATGTTTATCCTATATGTAGCATTTTTGAAACATTCCTTGCAATTGCACATTGCATCTTCTTTAGCTTCATAACATCTATTCAATTGCAAAAAATCTGAAGGAGTGTATTAGTTTTGCAAACTTTAAGATTTTGCCGTAGTTGTTTCTAGCACAATAAAAAACTAGAAAAATTAAATGCACCAATATAAATCAACATCAATATTTATTAACGCAATTCAATACACTTTGTCTACGTCTACGGGGGCCTCACCCAGCTTAATTATTTCACTAACGAAAATAGTTTTATACAAGACTTTACTGAGCAGACACTACTCAACTCTTGACACTATCTCTCATCCTCATAACTCGTAAAAGAATTTTACACCCAATAATACGATTACCTCGTACTAACCTCAATAGATGATTTTCTCAAACAATGTTTAATAAAAACAAAATAAAATAAATAAGTCAAGTGATCAAACAAAATTCAACATAAACAAAAATACTTGAGATAAAAAGCAACTCCCTTAAATATGTCGCTTCATCAATGAAAGAATGGAAAGTTGTCTACCAAGAAATCTGGTATGAATCTTCGATATAATCACTAAACATCCTACACACAGCAGCCACAAAACATTTCAAATCAACAAACGTTTCAGTGATAAAACGTTAACCCAATAGGGTTGCAACAACCAAGACAACTACTAAAGTTTTTTGTACCAAACCAACAACAAAAACAACAGCTATAATGTCACCAAAACTTCTGAAATTTTCACACACCAACACCAAAAATGATAGTCACAAAATTAATAAGAATGCTAGAAATTTTCCACACAAAAACCACTATCTATGACAATGAGCAGCCCAACAAAATCACACAAACACCATAGAAAGCCAGTTATCAAAAACTAACAAATTTACCCAACTGAACCACGCAAAGATAAAAATAAGAACACACTTATACTAAAACTTTATCATCGACAACCAACCAACAAAGACACATGACTATCAAAGCACCTCAGTGCAGTATGTCACTTTCATCCCACTCAAACGAAACTTGCACACCACTAACAATTCGTTGATTCAATTTTGTGAAATCAAAGATTGGAGATCACAAACCTGTGCCTTTGGCGATTAGGGTCATAAATCTCGTTGACGCAAATCTTGGCTATATCTCTCTAATCTCGATCAACGCAAGTAGAGAATAATAATGTCAGCTGTGAGTCTCCTTAAATCATAAATCAATGCAGACAAGCGTATGACGAGGCAAAATATATTTGCCATATAATTACAGACATCATATATATGTCACTAGCTGTAAGTAACAATAGACCCACCCCTTCCCATGTATCTCAATTCTCAAGAAGAAGATCATTTTTGGATTCAGACAGATACTATTGAAACCTTTAGGTCTGACCAAGTCACTCACGCAAGCCTTCCTCACTTCAGCAATTTTTACCTCATCCAAACATCCACCAACATGATCCACACAAGAGTTCTCCTCTAGATAGAGTTCTAACTCCATCCAATTTTCCAAGATAGTAGATTTTATTCTATCCCACTTTGATTTGAATTTTAAACTCATCAGCCTTATCTTAGATGTCTAATTATCAAAAAATGCCAAAACCAAATAATAAGATATATATCATATATCTTAACAATTTCTCTCTTTTTGACATTGTTTGTCACAAATATGAAACTCTCTCTAAATAAAATAATCGGATATATAACCCACATAACAAAAGAACTCCTCTTTAATCCAACATCAAGTTTCAAAGAACATCCATCAAGTTCTTCAAGTTCAAGAAAACATAAAAAAGAAATAATGAACAATCATCCAATCATCAAATTTCTCCCTATTGGGACACAAAGATGTCAAAAAGCAAGACAAATAGTCACAGAGATACCTTAACATAAAATGCCAAAAAGCAAGACTAATAGTCATGGAGATACCTTAAAATCTCCCCTTGAATTGAATAGTCACCAAAAAACATTTGATGTCTCCCCCTTAAACAATACCAAAACAAAGAATGCCTTTAATGTGATCAATTTCAACGAATAAAGAAGTATAAAAATCAGTAGTAGATGCAGCGAAAGAATCATAAACACATAGTACAATAGAAGAAAGCCAATATGACAATATACTACCAGTTAATACATATGCCAACATATCATTGCTCACTTCAATTCCATCTTCATAAGACTGATCAAATTCATAAACCCTATAATTAAGCATAGCCTCATGGAGACATCAATCAATTGAACCTTAGAAAACCTATAAATAAAAACTCAAAAAGCCTAAACGATAACTCCTTCAAACCTTTTTTTTATTTTTAAATAAATAACATCAAACTAAACTTAAAAAATGTAAAGCACACAATTCTTGTGCCTCTCAAAAAAATTCGAACCTAGACTTATTCTTTGTCACATTATCTCAGTCATCAATTGTCTGATTGATTTCTTCATCTGAAGTAATTGACTTATCCTTAGTGTGAATAGTTTCTTCAAAAGCCATAACTAACTGTGAATCTAGACAATTTCTTATTTTTTCTTCACTACGTCATTGTGCTTGTATTTGACCCTTTCTAACCCAAAAGTGTTTCAGTAATATGGGTTGCTGCTGGAAATTTAATGGAGAGTGTCTAATTTTTAGTTTTGACCCCTTTGAAATGTCATTCATAACAACTTGTAACATTTCAGTCTTATGTGCCCGATTACTCCGCAAAAGTGACATATAGGTATGAACCTCTGATTATTCTTTGAGATTTCTCCTTGGACAGATCTGACACCAATTTTCTCATCATTCGACTTAGAACGTTCACCTCTATAGCCAATGCCTTGAAGGCCTCCTTTAGTCTTACGAATTTTTCATAACTTTTCTAACTTTTCGGTACCTCCATTTAACATTCTTATTCCTTTTTCTGTACTAACCAGCTTCAATTTTGTTTCGCCAAGTTCATCTAATGTAGGCAACAACTTCTTCTCTAGATCTTGAATGATGCTCTTCATGGAATAGTTTTCCTCCTTCAACTTCTCATTTTTCTTGCATGTTTGGACCCATTTAGCGTACATTAACTCATATACTTCATAAATAACTTTCTTTTTATCGTTGAAGTATTGTCATCACTGTCATAATTTGAGATTGAGCTTTGAGCTGATTCGTCTACGTTTTTCTTGGAATTTTCTGATTGACTCACGTTTTCATCATTGGTTGCTTCCTTTTTGGTTGCTATAAAGCAAGTAACTGGATTTTTACTGTATAAAGCAACTATCACAGCACTATTCATAGCTTCTTCTTCACTACCATACTCACTTCTGGATTTATTCTCACTCCAAGTGCTTGTGTAGGACTTCCCTTTTCTCTTTTTCAAGGTGTTAGCATGTCTGAAGCCTTGACACTCATGATATTGAATTTTCTTCACTTTTCTTTCACCCTTTTGAGCTTTCCCTTGTTGTTTGAAATTACTATTTGATGAGCTACCACTATTTTGCCTAAAATCGGATCTATCATTCTTTACTTTCTTTAACCACTTGCTGAAATTTCTTGTTAATAATTTCATATCCTCATTATCATCATATTCATCTTCTACATCATTTATGCCTTTTCCCGTTTTAGCTTATAGTGCCAATCTTTTGCTCTTTTCTTGTTGACCCTCAACAAATTCATTTCGAAATTGGTAAGAATTCCAATTACCTTCTTTAATGACAAGTCATTGATATCATTAGCCTCTTTGATTGCTGTAATTTTTGGAATAAATCTTGGAGGTTGTGATCTCAACGTCTTCTTTACCAAGTTTAGGTTAGAGTATTTCTTCCCGAGTTGATGTACTTGGTTTACTATGTCACACATTCTCGTATGGAAGTCTCCAATGGTTTCACTCTCATCCATTTTTAACTCTTCAAATCCCACAACCAACATCTAAAGTTTTGAGGCTATTATAGATTTCGATCCTTCATGTATAGTTTGCAAAGTGTCTCACATTTTTTTGGCCAATTCACAAGTTGATATCATAGTAAAGCGACCTTCATCAACTGCACTGAAGATGGTGTTCAGGGCTTAAGAATTTCTAAGTGCTCTCTCTTCTTCAGCCCTTGTTCACTCAGATGCATATTTAAGCACAACTTCTCCATTTTCATCAGTTGTCACATGATGTATCTAACCATTTAAAACAGAGTTCCATGCTTTTGTTCTTTGTGCCTGAATGAATACTCTTATCTATAATTTTCACGTAGGATAATTCGAACCATCTAGCAACAATGACCTGATGATTGATGCCCCTTCTCTTGTAGTCATAATTGTGAAACAAGAATCTGCACCGACTTGATGCACCAAGCTTTGATTCGGTGACCCTCTCTGATACCAATTGAAAAATCCAAAGGGTTATATTAGTTTCGCAAACTTTCTGATTTTGTTGCAGTCGTTTCTAACACAATTAAAAACTAGAAAAATTAAACAAATAAATATAAATCAATACCGATATTTGTTATCGACACACTTTGCCTATATCTGCGGGGGCTCTCACCCATCTTAATTCTTTTATTAACAATAATAGTTTTATACATGGATTTATTAAGCTGACGTTACTTAACCCTTGACACTATCCCTCGTTCTTACAATTCGTGAAAGAATTTTACACCTAATAGTACGACTGTCTCGTACTAACCTCAACAGAGGATTTTCTCAAACAATATTTAATGAAAATGAAATAAAATAAATAACTCAAGTGATTAAACAAAATTCAATATAAATGAAAACACTTGAGATAAAAATAACTCCCCCAAATATGCCACTTCATAAAAAAAAGGGAAAGTTATCTACCAAGAAATATGTTATGAATCTTCAATATAGTCACTAAAACATCCCACGCAAAACAACCACAAAACATCTCAAATCAACAAATGTTTCATCACCGAGCCGTTAACCCAGTAGAGCTGCAACAACCAAGACATCTACTAAAGTTTTTCGTACCAAACCAACAACAAAAATAACAGCTACAAAGTCACGAAAATTTCTGAAATTTTCATACATCAATACCAAAAATGATAGCCACAAAATCACCAAGGTTGTTGGAAGTTTTCCACACAAAAATCACTATTGATGACAGTAAGTAGCCCAACAAAATCACACAAACACCATAAAAAGCTAGCTGCCAAAAACTAACGAATTTACCCAATTGAATCATGCAAAGACAAAAACAAGGACACAACAGTACTAAAACTTCATCAACGACAACCAACCAATGAAGACACTTAATTATCAAAGCACCTCAGTGTAGCATGTTACCTTCAGCCCACTCACGTAAAACTCGCACACCACCAGTAACTCGTTGATTCAATTTTGTGAAGTCGATGATTATAGATCACAAACCCATGCCTTTGGTGATTAGGGTCATAAATCTCGTTGACGCAAATCTTAGTTGTAGCTCTCCAATCTCGACCAATGCAAGTAGATAATAATAATGTCAGGTGTGAGTCTCCTTAAATCATAAATTAATGCAGACACACGTATGACGAGGCAAATTATAGTTGCCGTATAATTAAAGACATCATATATGTGTCACCAGCTGTAAACAACAATAGATCCACCCCTTCCCATATATCTCAATTATCAAGAAGAAGATCAGATTAAAATTCAGACAGATATTATTGGAACCCTTAGGTCCAACTAAGTCACTCAGGCACATCTCCCTCACTTCAGCAATTTTTACCTCATCCAAACATCCACCAACATGATCCACACAAGAGTTCTTCTCTAGATAGA
>JANZLD010000007.1:29809106-29822964 GCA_026413575.1 Erythroxylum carthagenense | reverse complement strand
CCAATAAATCAACACTAAGCCCAAAACAATAAATTATCAAAATTCACACTTAATGACATCATGAATAAAATTCGGGGCCTAACAGTGTATGTAATTAATTCTTTACTTTTTCAGGACTTAATGTGTCACGAATTGACAGATTCAACTGAACAAGGTCATCCGATGACAGTGGATGAAGTGTGTGACAAAGTCCTGGGGACCAGGACAGATTACATTGTTGGCACGGGAATGGGGCCTCGACCACAAGGGAAGACTTCGATCAGAAAGAGACTTCGAGACGAATTAGAGGAGTCCAAGAAGGTTAATGAGGGCTTACAGTCTAAAGTGGATGAATTGACCAAAAAATTTGAAGAAATGCAGGATAAATTAACTACTGAAGTCGAACAACAAAAAAAGGTCTTGGAACTCATATGTTCTACACATAATATTTGCGTTGATTAGATAAGTACTCATACTGGTATATTAGACACTTATGACATATTGTTCATATTAATTACTATATTATGACATGTTTGGGATTTTAAATTATATAATTCATTGTCTACATGATTTAAATTCGTGTTATACATTATTACTCATTCGCAAATCCATGATGTACTCAACAAATGGACAAATTACTAAATAAAAATTTTAATATATAATATTTATTACTTACTAAATAAATAAGATTTAATATTTTTACCAATTATTAATTATTCAATCAAAATAATAGTTCCATTAAAATTCAATTTTAATATCATATTCGGATTCAATTGTAATTGCAAATTTATTTTTTATAATTCTCCCTATTAATAATAATTTCGGATGTCTAATTTAAATTTAATTATATAAAATTTAAAATTTATTAAAATAAACTTATTTTCATAAATTTAAAAAAAAACTTACATACTAATGATCTGTGACGTTTAATCCTAAACGTCGCAGATTGTTCTCCCACAACGACGTCTACTAAACGTCGCACAAAGCTATCTTCTTTCCCTGACGTCTAATCTCCTCGTCGCCCATTCCCTTATGTTTTTACGATGTTTTCACAAACGTCGACAAATAGCCTACACTTCTTCGATGTTTTTTACAAAACGTCGAGAAATCCTTTTCCTTACTTCCCCTTCACCGACGTTTGTTGCGACGTTTTCGGAAACGTCAGGAATACCAATGTTCGACGGTTTTCTAGCATTTGCGACGTTTCTAAAACGTTGCAAAAGTGGTCTTTTTCTTGTAGTGTAATATTATTTTTTAGTTATGGGTAAATGTGTCATATGAAATAATTGAATTCAATCATAATATTATTGGATTTGTTTCAAACAGTGTAATTGAATTCAATTATAATATTATTGGATTTGTTCCAAACACTGTAAATTGAATTCAATTCAATCTCATTAATATAATTGAATTCAATTCGTTCATAAATTCAATTCACTGTGTTCCAACCAGGCTGTAAGTACAAAACATTAAAATCTGCCCATCGGATCAGATTATTTAAAAAAATGAAATTACAATTTTTAAATAAAATTATTTAAATTTTGAATAGAAAAGTTAATTATAATTTGATTTTTGAACCATAGGCACACTTAACAAATATTATTAAGTTTACTATTTGGATTTTTGGTATTACTATTTTATTATTATGTTAAATTTTCTTAAATAAGTTATTTTTATTTAATAAATAATCTAAGTATTAGAGATATTATTATTTAAGAGAACATCATTAATCGAGTTGTTGAAGCTTACAAAATTAATTTTGATTCTTTAAACTCTTTTAACAATCGTGAAATCAAGTCGAATCCTTAAAGAATTAAAAACCAATTTCTTAATTTCAATTGACAAAACAAAGTGGGGGTTTATGATTAATTAATTGATAAACTAAATGTAACAAGGAATCAAAATAAATTAATTGAATATAAAAGTGAGAAATTCAAGATCTCATTTAATTGCAACATTGATCACCGGTCTAAAAAGAATAATTTTCACAATTCAAGGAGTTAATTTGAAACGTCTTAAGATAGCCATAATAAGTCTCAAAATTTTCTAAATTCATTGTTTAAAACTCAACATTCAAACCAAAACTTGTCATCAATTAATTGAGTATGATAACATTCCATATCAATTAAATGATACCAATAAGCTCAGTGAAAAATACTAGACCCTAAATTAATTAATTGAAATAACTATAATTATTCAATTTATTTTTTTTATTTCTTATAAGTTAAATATGCAAAGCCATAAATAACTTATTAGCTATTTGTATCAATCCTTCATGAAAATTACAAATAATTGAATCCATGGATAACCAACATCAAATTAATTTATTAGATTAATTAATATTAATTATTTATAAAATATAAAAACACAAAATAAAAAATATTTGAATCAAAACATAAATATAATTTTAGAAAAAAACCTCGTAAGGTTACAACTAAAGTTTTGAATTCCCTTAAATCATAATATTTGAATTTGACCTCACATCTTTAGTTCCAACACCAAAAATAGAAGAAAAGATGAAAGATTGGAAAGAAAACTACGAAGAAATGAAAGAGAATAATGTGTAGAAGTGTTAGACATGTTTTTGTCTTCTTTCCTACTCTCAAAACCTAGCCTCCTCCTATCTTCTTTTTGAAAAATTAAATTATATTAATGATATTGGAAATTTGCACATGTTTTACAAAACAAGTAAACTAACCATACATCCCTCCATAACCTAAAAACATTTAACATCTCAATAACACATCCACGTGGCTACATCTTGATTTCTCTAGAACTTTCAAAAAGAAGAAGCATCTAGGCGTCTTGATTTCTCTAGGGTTTGCTTTACTTTCTCCTCACATATCTCTCATGTACATCCTTCATTTCTTAAGCGATGAGATTATGCTTCCAAGTCTTCCAATGGAATGGCTAGCATAAAGTAGTTTTGGGACTTCATCTTCCTTCAGGGATGGAAATAAGTTTTTTAATTGTAAAGATTCCTATCTAAAACAAATCTAAATCCGTATATAATAGGGATGAAAATAAGTTTCCTAATTCAAATTAAATTATTGGATGCAATAATATGCCTACATTTTAAAAATTTTGTGATTTTGAATAATAATGCTCAAATTTGATGCAATCTCCACTTTGTCATCTCTTAAAATAAAAAATATTAATTTTTTCATTTAAACACCAAAATATAGTTCAAACAAAAGATATAATTCTAATTAAGATAATCAAATAATATCTTATCAAATTCCCGCTACACTAGGCCCATGATTGTTCTCAAGCATACATTAATTCACTACATCAATAATCCTCATAAAAACCTCTCAACTTCTTTCATGTTATTCAGAAATATCTTGAAAGCTAATTCATGTTAAAGGTTTAGGATAAAACAACAATTGAGAGAACAAACACTTGTAGGACACTTTTTTAGAATTAAAAATAACATCTCATCAATTCCATCAAAATTAAGTAACACAAGACTGACCCCTCTTGTGGATTTTATTTATACAAGTGTTTATGATTTATTAAGCTCTTAAATTAAAGCGTAGTGAGTTATTTCATAAACTTGCTTATGAATCTTATCTCTACCGCTAACAAAAACAAACTTAATGCATAAATCAAAAGAACTTGAAAAGGGTTGTAATGTGGCTTATGTAAGGTATGATAAAAAGAAGTTTTTAGGTTAGATAAATTGAGAGAAATTATATAAACTTATCCATACAACTTTCAACTTAATTTAGTCTAAAACTCACTTACTTCAAATAAACCCAAGATTTTTGTTATTTCGTAATGACACTCAAAAAGAGGGTGAATTGGGTCAATTTAAGATTTTAATTAAAGTGTACTATCTTATAAAACAATGGCTATAAATTATCACAAATGTAACAATGAAATAATGGTAAATGAACTTAATTATTCTTAAAAACAACAAAGTGAAGACTAAAGGAAGAGAAACACAAATCATTATATAGTTGTTTGACAAACAACCTTTGTCTACGTCTAGTCTCAAGACTCATTTTAGATTCTTATTATAATTCTTTTTTCAAGGCAAAGAATACCCTTTGTACAATCTTTTATTTTGACAAAGAGAAACCTTCTTTTTTAATCTTTCTTCAAGATAAAGAGAAAATCCAAATAACTTTTAGATAACCCAATATAATGATCACATACCCTAAAAATAGCTTACAACTAACTCGCTTGTGTAGTTTGACCAAAAGGCTTATATACTCAAAATGACACAAAGAATGCTTAGAAATATATGTATAGGATACTTAAAAGTTTGTTGATGCTAAAACCAATGAGAAAGCACTCATTTATAGGGATAAAAGATCCAAAATAGTCATTAGAGCCGAGAACTAGTCATTACAAAAGCTATATTCAACACAGTGGTCGATCAATATAATAGACTGATCAGTCAGTGTATCAACCATTGTTACAACAAACTTTACATATTTCAAATTTATCAACTTTAACCTATATTGATCGACCACTAATCCATATAAGGCAATCAAATACCATAAAATATGATTTTAACTCTTTGAAATACTCAAACTCAATTTGATTAATGTCATTATGATTAATAACATTCCCAGAAAATTTTTCTAATCTATATTGATTAACCACTAGTCCATATAAGGTAATCAAATACCTTAAAATATGATTTTAACTCTTTCAAATACTCAAACTCAATTTGATTAACGTAATTATGATTAAAAACATTCCCAAATTTTTTTTCCAAAGATTATTTTAAAAATCAAGAGGCTTTTATGTTAAAAATGAAAGCTTAAACACCTATTAATAAATATAAAGATTCTTACTATGAAATTAAATGAAATGTTTATGTATAACGAGCCTTTTAGACTATCAAAAATAAGCAAGATAAACTTACAATAAGTAACTTATGGAATAACCTCGTTGTAGCTCAATCTTCTTCTTAGCTTGATCTTGATATTGAAGATTGCAAACATTGTCTTTTTATATATTAATTCTTTGATATCGTAAGATTTTGTTGTCATATTCCTTCTCATTAATAACATTAAAATCATTAGTAGTACTTATGTTTTGATTGGAACCTCCTTAATTCAATAATTTTTCCTTTTTCAATGGTGACAGAACATTTATAATATTAGAAAGTCGTATGAGAATTTTAACCAAACAAATATCAATCCATATCAAGATAATGACTGGCTCCCCATATCTCATGCATAAAACATAAATCAGTATCATAACCTTAATTCACTATTGAGAGCAAGATTTAACAAAAATAATCATTATGAGAGAAATATATATAATTGTTCAACAAAGAAATAGGACAGAGAAATTGGTCGTCATATAAAGAGAAGCCTCCTAATGTTTGAATTCCTTTTGCTCCATCTATAACCAGGTGGTCTGCCGGTTGATTGTACTTCTAAAATTAATTCCATTTTGATGTTTATCCTATATGTAGCATTTTTGAAACATTACTTGTATTTTCACATTGCATCTTCTTTAGCTTCATAACATCTATTCAATTGGAAAAAATATGAAGGAGTGTATTATTTTTGTAAACTTTAAGATTTTGTCGCAATAGTTTCTAAAACAATCAGAAACTAGAAAAATTAAATGCACAAATATAAATCAACATCGATATTTGTTAACGCAACTCGGCACACCTTATTTACGTCTATGAGGCCATCACCTAGCTTAATTCTTTCACTAACGACAATAGTTTTATATAAGGCTTTACTAAATTGATACCAGTCGACCCTTGACACTATCTCTGGTCCTCACAATTTGTGAAAGAATTTCGCACCTAATAGTACGATTGCCTCGTACTAACCTCAAAGGAGGATTTTCTCAAACAATGTTTAATAAAAATAAAAATAAAAATAAAATAAATAACTCAAATGATTAAACAAAATTAACGTAAACAAAAACACTTGAGATTAAAACAAACAACTCCCCTAAATATGTTGCTTCATCAACGAAAGAATGGGAAATTGTCTATCAAGAAATCTGCTATGAATATTTGATATAGTCACTAAAACATCCTACGCACAACTACCACAAAATGTCTTAAATAAGCAAACGTTTCATTACTGAAATGTTAATCCAATAGGGCTGCAATAACTCCAAACCAACAACAAAACAACAGCTACAAAGTTACGAAAACTTCTGAAATTTTCACACACCAATACTAAAAATGATAGCCACAAAATTACCAAGACTGTTGGAAGGTTTCCACACAAAAATCATTATCGATGACAATGAGGAGCCCACATGACTATCATCATCAACAACCAACCAACGAAGACATAGGACTATCGTAACACCTCAGTGCAGTATGTCACCTTCCTCCCACTCAGGTGAAACTCGCACACCACCAGCAATTCATTGATTCAATTTTGTGAAATCAACGATTAGAGATCACAAACCCATGCCTTTGGCGATTAGGGTCATAAATCTCGTTGATGCATATCTTGGCTACAGCTCTCCAATCTTGACCAACGCAAGTAGAGAATAATAATCTCAAGTGTGAGTCTACTTAAATCGTAAATCAATGCAGACATGTGTATGACGAGGCAAATTATAGTTGTTGTATAATTAAAGACATAATATATATGTCACTAGATGTAAACAACAATAGACCCACCCCTTCCCATGTATCTTCTAAAGAAGAAGATCAAATTTGGTTTCAGATAGATACTATTGAAACCTTAGGTCTGACTAAGTCACTTACGCAAGCCTCCCTCACTTCAAAAAATTTTCCCTCATCCAAACATCCACCAACATGATCCATATAAGAGTTCTTCTGTAGATAGAGTTCTAACTCTATCCCACTTTGATTTGAATTTTAAACTCATCAACCTTATCTTAGATATCCAATTATCGAAAAATGCTAAAACCAAATAATAAGATATATACCATATATCTTAACAATCTCCCCCTTTTTGACATTATTTGTCACAAATATGAAACTCTCCCTAAATAAAATAATTAGAAATATAACCCACATGAAAAAGAACTCCCCCTTAATCTAACATCAAGTTTCAAAGAACATCCATCAAGTTCTTCAAGTATAAGAAACATCCAAAAAACAATAAAAAATAATCATCCAAATTTCTGCCCCTTAGGACATAAAGATGCCAAAAAGCAAGACTAATAGTCATGGGGATAGCTTAACATAAAATGCCAAAAAGCAAGACTAATAATCATGGAGATATCTTAACATCTACCTCTGAATTGAACGGTCACCAAAAACAATATGATGTCTCCCCCTTAAACAATACCAAAATGAAGAATGCCTTTAATGTGATCAATTTCAGCGAATAAAGAAGGATAAAAATTAGCAGTAGGTGAAGCGGAAGAATCATAAACACGTAGTGCAACAGCAGAAAGCCAAGATGACAAAATGCTACCAGTTAATACATATGCCAACATATCATTGCTCACTTAAATTCCATCTTCACAAGACTGGTCAAATTCATAAACCTCATAATCAAGCATGGCCTCATGTACACATCAATCAACTAAACCTTAGAAAACCCATAAAAACTCAAAGAGCCTAAATGATAACTCCTTCGAGCCTTTTTTTTGTTTTTTAATAAATAAGATCAAACTATACTTCAAAAATGTAAAGCACAGAGTCCCTGTGCCTCTCGAAGAAATTCAAACCTGGGCTTATTCTTCGTCACATTATCTTAGTTATCAACTATCCGATTGATTTCTTCATCTGAAGTAATTGACTTATCCTCAGTCTGAACAGTTTCTTTAAAAGTAGTAACTAACTGTGAATATGGACAATTTCTTTAAGCAGTAACTAACTGTGAATATGGACAATTTCTTTTTTTTCTTTCACTACGTCTTTATGCTTGAACTTGTCCTTTTCTAACCCAAAAGTGCTTCGATAATATAGGTTGCTGCTAGAAGTTTAATAGAGAGTTTCTAGATTTTCAGTTTTGACCCCTTTGAAACATCATTCGTAACATGTAACATTTCAGTCTTATGTGCCCGATTACTCCACAAAAGTGACATGTATGTATGAACTTCCAATTTCTTTTTTAGATTTCTCTTTGGACAGATCTGATCGCACCAATTTTCTCATCATTCGACTTGGAACATTCACCTCTATAGCCAATGCCTTGAAGGTCTCCTTGAGTCTTACGAATTTCCAACAACATTTCTAACTTTTTAGTACATACATTTAACATTCTTTTTCCTTTTTCTGTACTGACCAATGTTTCACCAAGTTCATCTAATATAGATAACAACTTATTCTCTAGATCTTGAATGATGGTCCTCGTGGAAAACTCAACTTCTCATTTTTCTTTCTTGTTTGGACCCAATTAACATACATTAACTCATAGACTTCATAAATACCTTTCCTTTTATCATTTGAAGTACTATTATCACTATCATAATATGATATTGAGTTTTGAGTTGATTCGTTTGTGTTTTTTTCCAAAATTTTTTAATTTACTCACATTTGTATCATCAGTTATTTCCTTCTTGGCTACTATAAAGCAAGTAACTGAAATTTTGTTATATAAAGCAACTAACGTAGCACTATTTATCGCTTCTTTTTCACTACCATACTCACTTCCGGATTTATTCTCACTCCAAAGACTTGTATAGGACTTCCCTTTTCTTTTTTCAAGGTGTTAACACATTTTGCTTGCACATGTTCGAAGCCTTGACACTTATGACATTGTATTTTCATCACTTTTCTTTCACTTTTTTTAGTTTTCCCTTGTTGTTTGAAATTACTATTCAATGAGCTACCACCATTTTGCCTAAAATCGGATCTATCCTTCTTCACTTTCTTTAACCACTTGCTGAAATTTCTTGTTAATAATTCCATATCCTCATTCTCATCAGATTCATCTTCTACGTCATTTATGCCTTTTCTAGTTTTAGCTTGTAGTGTCAATCCTTTACTCTTTTCTTGTTTGCTTTTCAACAAATTCATTTCGAAATTGATAAGAATTCCAATTACTTTCTCTAACAACAGGTCATTGATGTCATAAGCTTCCTAAATTGCTGCAATTTTCAAAATAAATCTTAGAGCTAGTAATCTCAGCGTCTTCTTTACCAATTTCAATTTAGAGTATTTCTTCCTGAGTTAATGCACTTGGTTTGCTATGTGATGCATTATCGTATGGAAGTACCCAATGGTTTCCCTGTCATCCATGTTCAACTCTTCAAATCTCACAACGAACATCTAAAGTTTTAAGGCTATCACAGATTTCGGTCCTTCATGCATAGTTTGCAAAGTGTCGATTCACAAGTTGATTTCATAACAAAACAACCTTCATCAACTGCACTGAAGATGGCGTGTAGGGTTTGAGAATTTCCAAGTGCTCTCTCTTCTTCAGCCCTTGTCCGCTCAGATGTGTCTTTAAGAAGTGCTTCTCCATTTTCATCAGTTGTCACAGGATGTGTCCAGCCATTTAAAACCGAGTTCTATGCTTTTGTTCCTTATGCTCGAATGAATACTCTCATCCATGATTTCCATGTAGGATAATTTGAACCATCTAACAATGGTAGCCTGATGATTAATGTCCCTTCTCTTATAGCCATAATTGTAAAACAAGGATCTACACCAACTTGAGATACCAAGTTTTGATTCGATGACCCTTTTCAATACCAATCAAAAAATCCAAATGGGTGTATTAATTTCACAAGCTTTCAAATTTGTCGTAGTTATTTTTAGCACAATTAAAAACCAAAAAAATTACACGCACAAATATAAATCAACAATGATATTTGTTAACACAGTTCGGCACACTTTTCTTACATCTACGGAGCCCTCACCTAGCTTAATTCTTTTACTAACGACAATAGTTTTATACAAGGCTTTACTGAGCCAGCACCACTCAACCCTTGACACTATCCTTCGTCCTCACAATCCGTGAAAGAATTTCACACCTAATAGTATGACTACCTTGAACTAACCTCAACAGGATTTTTTCAAACAATATTTAATGAAAACAAAATAAAATAAATAACTCAAGTGACTAAAAAAAATTAAAATAAACGAAAACACTTGAGATTAAAAAACTCCCTAATATGCCACTTCATCAACGAAAGAATGGGAAGTTATCTACTAATAAATCTACTATGAATCTTCAATATAGTCACTGAAACATTCCATGCATAGCATCCATAAAACATCTCAAATTAATAAATGTTTCATCATCAAAATGTTAACCCAATAGAGCTGCAACAAATAAGACAAGTATTAAAGTTTTTTGCACCAAACTAACAAGAAAAATGGCAGCTACAAAGTCTCGAAAACTTCTAACATTTTCATATAACAATACAAAAAATGATAGCCATAAAATTACCAAGATTGCTGGAAGTTTTCCACACAATAACCACTACCAATAACAGTGAACAGCCCAACAAAATTACACAAACACCATAGAAAGCCAGCTACCAAAAACTCAGGAATTTACCTAGCTAAACCACACAAAGACAAAACAAGAACACAATTGCATTAAAACTTCTTCAACGACAACTAACCAATGAAGACATGCAAATATCAAAGCACCTTAATATAGCATTTCACCTTCAGCCCACTCACGTCAAACTATCAACTACTAGCAACTCGTTGTATTTTGTGAAATCGATTATTAGAGATCACAAACCCATGCCTTTGGTGATTAGGGTCATAAATCTCATTGACACAAATCTTATTTGCAGCTCTCCAATCTCGACCAACGCAAGTAGATAATAATAATGACAAGTGTGAACCTCCTTAAATCACAAATCAATGCAGACATGCATATGACGAGGTAAATTATAGTTGCTATATAATTAAGAAATCATATATGTGTCACTAGTTGTAAACAACAATAGACCCACCCCTTCCTATATATCTCATTTCTCAAGAAGAAGATTAAATTTGGATTTAGACAGATACTATTGGAACCCTTAGGTTCAACTAAGTCACCCCCACAAGCCTCCCTCACGTCAACAATTTTTGGCTCATCCAAACATCCACCAACATGATCCACACAAGAGTTCTTATCTAGATAGAGTTCTAACTCTATACAATATTCCAAGATAGCGGATTTTATACTAATCCACTTTGATTGAATTTTAAACTCATCAACATTATCTTGATGTCTAATTATCGAAAATATCAAAACCAAATAATAAGATATGTACCATATATCTTAACAAATTATTTGACAACTAATTGAGAATTTAATGTGATCATAATATTATCTTTTCATGGATAGAATTACACATAAGATGACTTTGTATTCTGTTTCATTATTGGTTGTCCTGAAATTATGATTCAATTGATATTTGATATGTATCCTAAATGATCTTTTTGTGCACACACTCCTGTTCCATTTTCATCTTCTTTTGTGACTCCATCCTTATATATAGTATATGTTGGAGGTTTTGGGATTATGTCTTTATCACTTGAGAATGTAAATTTCACAATGAAATATGTTATTACCTAGGGATTTATAGAGCTCCTTGGCATATATAAGATTACAAGTTATCGCAACTCAATGGACCACCTTACGAGCCTCCAATAATTTTAGGCTTGTGTAAAATGTATTGCAGTGAGAATTTTGTGACAATGTTGATATACTAGCTTGAAAATAGTGTCAAAGTCTTTCTTAGTGATAAAAATAGAGTTAAGATGAGTTTCTCCACACTTGTATATCTCATCTTTGGACCCTAAAACATTTTTCATATAATAATTTAGTTTTTAATGTTTGAAGTATCTTATCAACACTGCTTCCATCGAATTGTCAAAAATTTCCAAATAAAGAAACAACTCTTTCCTCTAAATCAGCGTAGCTACAAGTGGTGGACTTCTCAGACACTAATTTAGTTGTTCAAAAGCTTTGACAACTTTTTCTAACCGTTGGAGATAGATGGGCATGTGTTGAACAACTAATTAACCTCTTGTTGTATTGTAAGTTGTCTTTCTTTTGCAAACACCCTTGTTTTCTTGCTTCCAAGTCTGATTATTGGGTCATCATTGAGCTTGTGAGTACTCACTTCCTGCCTTATCCCTGGAGAACCCTTACTATTTTTCAGATTACTTGTATGTAAAAATCAAATAGATGACGTATGCGAGGCTAGCTCCTTAATTTACTTCTTTCCATTGTATATTGGGCATAATCTCGATAGAGCCTACAATATTTCTTTGTGCTTCTCTTTAATGGTATCATTGGTTTTGTAAGATTAACAAGGTCCTTGTCTCTAGTGTAATTTAAGATTTGAATGAAGTTCACATTCAAGACCAATAATCACTCTTTTAGCTCCACCTATATTGTTTTTCTTGGAATATTCTCGTCAGTTTTTATTTTGCTTTGAGAGATTGTTGGTTTATGCCCTACAGCCAATTGCTTTGGTTGTAGTTTAACGACAAATTATTTAAAGATATTCTTTATCTTGTACATGTTTAGATGTATATGATAAAGCCCATAGGATAATTGTACATTGCAAATAAAATTATAATAAGATTATAATTATGAGATTCATATTGCATTTATGTATTATTCCTAAATGTGCCTTGTCATTGTTTTATTAAGATTGGACATTAATAGAACGAAAAAAGACTAGCACATGTTTTGTTTTTCATTACGAAGGAAGTAGTTGATCTCATAGGCTAAAGTATGGAGATACTAAAACAAATGTGTGGGTGCTTGCTAGAGAACAAGTTCACTGAACAAACTCGATATGAGAAATCCATTTTAAACATTACTTGTATGTTTATGGAATTCTCATTGTTATAATTGTATAAGTGATCCTTTGACTTGAGGTTATCAAATGTATCTTGTATGGGGATTGCTATGTTTTGATACTAGTTAAGATCTATTTAATCAAAGGTCATTTAATCAGTAGTCATTAGATGTAGCATGAACTATATGAAGATAGTTGAATGATGAAGATAGGATTCATCACTTGAAATAATTAGCGAGAATGTTCCATTGTTCTCAATTAGTATTAATTCAAGAAATCCTTGGGTAAGGTGAAATGATGCTTTGTAAATAGTTTACAAATGTCATTAATTAAATTGATAGCTAATGGTAGAGAACTAATATGATTAGACTCAAATATCTATGTCTAATTAGAACATTGTATGATGAAATTATTGAATTATACAAAAAATTATGCACAAAAAGTTTAGTCAAAACCATTTTAACATTCCTAAATATTTGGCTGGTTATGATGCGTTGCTAGATGCCAATCTTGATCTATGATTATAAATTATTTAATTGGAGGGTTAAAGATAAATTAAAAGGAGTTTTAATTAATTTAATTTTAATTATGAAATAACATTAGATTTTATAATCATTGCCAACATATTTGGAAACCTAATAGGTCTCATATATAGAATAGGTTTAAAAGAGCAAAGTTAATTTAATCAAGTTGGACTTGATTGTAAAGTTTGAGAAACTTTATGATTAAATATGAGATATTTAATAAATAATGATCAATACGAGATATTGAATCTTATATGGGCATATTTGATATTTAATTATAATTATTTGTAATTCTAATTAAAATTTAATTTCAATTAAATTACTAAAACATCCAAAACTTATTATCAATAGGCTTAAGCTCTATAGAGGTAGTACTTGATGTTTAACCCTCTCTGTAAGAGTTACAGAATTCTCTCAACCTATTCTGTGGATATTGATTGGACCAAATTTATACTATAAATTAGGCCCGTTTTCTTCAGTAACTATGCATTTGTTGACTCCTGATTTATGATTTTTATGCTTATTTTGGTTCCGTGCATCGAGTTTTGGTAATTTGCATATTGTCAGTACTTGGTTGTCACTTGCCATTAATTTTGCATAATTTTTATTGGGACAATTGATACTGCAAATGGGTTGTATTTTGTAGGACCAAAGGAGTCAACATTCAAGAA
>JANZLD010000007.1:29494257-29508312 GCA_026413575.1 Erythroxylum carthagenense | reverse complement strand
ACAGGTGAGTAACCTAGTTAGTTCCTCAATTTATTTGATTGTTAAATGCTCTATAAACTGTCTGAAATTGTGAATTGCATGATCATGTGAATGATTAAGATCGATATGACTGCTTGTGACAAATCGGATTTGACTACCATGTGATTTTTGGATGAATTGCGATAAATGAATGTTAATGTCAATGTGACTGTGATTTATTGGGCATTTTTCATTTCATACACAAATGCATGAACAGATAATGATAGTTGTGACTTGAGTCGTCACTGTACTGAAAAGAGCTTTGAGCTCGATCACTGAAAAAGAGCCTTGAGCTTGAAGAGAGTTAGTGCATGCCCAGAGGGCTCTCCTACTCCCTAGACGCGTCTACTGACTGTTCACTGTTTAAGCGCTCGGTCACAACACTGAAATAAAATGGGAAAGAGTCACATATGCATTGCATACACATTGTGATGTATTGAATACAATAAATGGGAAATAGGCAAGAGTGCATAATGTGATTGTGATAACTGGTCTGCGAAATTTCTGAATTCTGTGACTGCATGAGAATCTGTAAATTGCTATATGGTTTTCTGATATATGTGTTAATGTGTTACGCTGTACGCTATTTGCGTAATGCATGAATTGTGTGAACCATCGATGATGGTTTCTCATTGAGTTCGCAATCTCACCCAAAATTGCAACTATTTTTTAGGAAATCGAAGAGTACCCCATTAAACAAACGGGAGTATGCCTATTGCATACAAGTCAGAGATTGAGGTCGGGATCAGTTCACGTCTGCATTAGTGTCATTCTGATTCATATGTATATTTGTATTTCTACAAATTCCGCAGATTTGTGCATTTTATTTCAGAAGGCCCCAATTGATTAACGTTGTATTGTAATGTGATTGCTGAAAGCATTCAGGAATATCATTGGGCCCAATTTTGGTATAGAATTCTGTACATGAAATAGTTAAATACTGTGGAGTGTCTTTTATGACTGAAATTGGTTTATGATTGAAAATGTTTTCGTATTAAAGCGGGCACAAATCGTTTACTGAATTCTGCGCATGTGATTGTTTTTAAAAAGAGAAAAATGTCATACTGAGTTTTTGAACTGTTTTGACTGCTCTAGCATACCACCCTCGTGAGGCACGGGCTCGGATATCACCTTCGATATCGAGTTTGAGTCTTGCGGGAGTGAGATGCTACATGTTGGTTCACAAACCATCATGATGGTTCACAAACCAGTACAATGATTTAGTATTGTGTGTGAGAGAAAGAGTTTGTGACCTATTTGAGACTTATTATTTAATACCCAATAATTATTATCTTGGGTGTTTTTTATGATTATCAAATTATAGGTTATGTAGGATATAAAATAGTCTAATAAGCAAACCCACTAGGAATGATAGGCAAACCTCAAACCTTTGAAGCCCTCACATGCTAATGAATGACTTTTGAAAGTGTACCCACTAGGAAAAAAAAATGCATGAAATGGAAGGTGGAAAACTACAAAAGGCCGTAATCATAAACACTGACATGTTTACAAGACGTGACATTGCGTATGATCGGTGACAATATTATGTGCAAAACGTTTTCCATCACCTAAAACTGTACACATGGTTGCATTAGCCATAAATATTTTCCTCAGAATTCTATGAGTTCTATAAGCGTTGATGGTGATTACGGAAAGCGATAAAACCAAAAATTACTGCGCAAAAAAAAAAAAAAAGAAATCACATATGTTATATCCGTAGCACGTGATCAGCAAGTTTTTCCGTGGTTTCGTGTATCGCATTGTAGAAAATGACAGTTTGGACTTTGGAACCGTGACGTTTTCCAGCTATGAGACGGGGTGACTTCGACGGGTGACTAAGGTACCGGTACCGGCAGTGGAAAACATGAGCTTAACGTTAAACATGTGTATGCCCAACCAAAAGTACAGTTCCCACTGTTTTCCGATTAATATATTTTGGATTCTTACGGGAATACGGTTTACTCGTTTTAAGCAATAATTGGAGAAACAACAGGTAATTAAATAGTTAGGGAGGGTGAAATTTTAATTTGTCAAAATGTTGAAATTCGTAGGTAGTTAAACTGGACCACAGCTTCGTGGATGTACAGGTTTCGGATAGGATTTATTTAAAATAGCAGTCAAATAAAGCCTAAAACTGTTTCATATCCCTTCTAATATTTTATATTTGCTTTTCGTTCCCATGTATCGTAAGTGTTGGTAGAGTATTATATCGAACTTTTGGATGTATCTTAGTTATGTACAGACTTTTCAAAAGACACATGTACAAGCAAAGTGAAGACGTGGAGCACAGATGGACCGCTAGTAACGTGATGTGACACTTTTTTGATTAATTTGACACTGACTTTATATGACTAGTGGAAGCTTTCCGCCTCGTCATAGATCATGTTGATGGAATTGTTTTGGGCGAATACGGTGGAAACTTGAGTCTTCCATACGCAGAGTCTACCTTTGAGTGCCTATGTGGAATGGAACAAACTACTGTTGGATTTGATCAAACTCAACACGAATGGTGTAGTAAAAATAGGATCCAACCTGGCTGTCGTTGGAGGAATCCTCCGGTCAAGTCAAATATACTGGTGTGGTAAATTTCTTCAGAATACTAGTGTGAGAGCACCCCCTAGAAGCAGAATTATGGGAGTCCATTTAGGCCTCTCCCTGATATGAAATTGTGGATATCGACGAGTTGTAGTCGAAGTGGACTCGCTAAAGATCATTAATATACTCTCCTCATGCCATAGTATGTTGTCTAACAATTTTCCTTTGATGGCAGGTATGCGAGGTTTGGTCCACTGTGAGTGGGAAGTTCACATCCAACAAATCCATTGGGAAGGAAATCAATGTGCAGATTGACTAGCGGCATTGGCATCTCGGTTAAGGCCTGGACTGCAATATCTTCAAGATCCACTATTGTCTATTCGCGATATACTCATTCATGATATGATCGGCACGATGTATTCTCGCACCTTGCGTTAGGGGTGGCCAGGGCTACGAGTCTTGTTTTTTTAATTATTTGGTGTTATTCCATTGTAAACAAAAAAAAAACTTAATTGTTATCCTATTAGTTAGCTTTTAAATACTTGCATGTAGTGGATTTCTATTTGATAAGAAGTAGTTAATGATTTTTTGTTTTAAAAATTTTAAGCGTACTTATCTTGGTTAACACTATCACCAAAATTTTTCTTTAAAGTAATATTAGCATTAGTGGGAGTCTTGACTGGTTCAACATCATAGTAATCAAAATTTTTTAAACATAATGAGTTTAATTCAACCTAAAACCAGAGTTAGTTCTATCAGTTTCGATTCTTAAAATAAAGTTAACAAATCCAAGATCTTTCATATCAAAGGAATACTTTAGCAGACTCTTGGTAGTGTCAATGACAAATAAACTAGTACAAAAAATAAGCATATCATCCATATAAAGAGTTATGATCACACAACCATTAATGTCAGATTTTATGTAAATGTAAGAATCAGCATCAAAAGAAGTGAAATCGTGTTTGAAAATCTCACTTTCAAATTTTTCATGCCATCGTTTTGGAGCTTGTTTAAGTCCATACAAAAACTTAACCAACTTATACATCTTTTGTTCTTGGCCAGGCACTCTATACCATTCGAGCTGGATTATATAAATTTTCTCGTCAAGATTATCATTCAAGAATGTTGTCTTAACATCCATTTGGTGACATAAAGCTTAAATAGCGAGGCAATAGCAAACATCATCCTTATAGATGCAATTTTAGTACTAGGAGAGTAAGTATCAAAAAAGTCCATTCGTTCCTTTATTTAAAGCCTTTAATCACAAGTTTTGTCTTGAACCTCTCAATGGTTCCTTCAAGTCTCAATTTCTTTTTGAAAATCCATTTATACTTCAAAGACTAACAACCTCGGAGTAGATCAACTAAAACCCAAGTTTTATTAGACATGATTGATTCTAACTCACTATCTATGGCTTTCTTCTAAAAGGTAGCATCCATAAATCTCATTACTTCCTCATAAGTTTTGGGATCTTTCTCAATAGTATAAGACACCACAAAATCATCATCTATCTCCTCCAGTTTTTCACCCCAAAGGAAGTAATAAAGTCATAACTAAAATTGGTGGGTACTCTAACTCTTTTACTTCTCCTTAGTTCAGTGATTTCCTCTTCCTCTATGTTATCATTAGTAGAAGAACTAGGAATATACTCTATAGGAACTTGCACACTCGCTTTTATAGGAAATATATCCTCAAAGAATACTGCATCTCTTGACTCCATAATTGATCCATAAGTGTTAGATCCCTCTTTCTTAGCCATAAATCTATAGGCAACATTATTAGAAGCATATCCCACAAAAATTGAATCCATGGTTTTAGAATCAATTTTCTTCTTCTTATGTTCAGGTAAAGCAACCTTAGCAAAATACCCTCGCACTTTCAAAATATGCAAGTTATGTGGATAACCTTTCCAAATTTCATAGGGGGTTTGATCTAGTTTCTTATGAGGGACTCTTTTTAAAACATAACAAGCTCAAATAATAACTTTTCCTCTTTGCTATTCCATTTTATTCAGTGTATAAAGGGCTGAAAGTTCATGAATAATCTCAACTATTCCACAATAATCAGCAAGGAAATTAGTGGCATACTCACCACCTCGATCAGACTTTAATCTCTTAATTTTCCTTTCCAATTAGTTTTCAACCTCAGCTTTGTATTTCATAAATACTTCCTCTGTATCACTTTTATTTTTCAATAAGTAAACCTTAGTAAATTGAGAACAATCATCCACAAAAATAATATAATATCTCATGCCTCCTTTACTCACACTATTCTTAAAATTACCTAAATCTGTGTGCACCAAATCCAACAATTGTAACTCTCTCTCGGTCACTAATTTAAAAGGTTTCTTAGAGTATTTAGCCTCAATACAAATTTGACATTTTTTCATTTCATTAGTAATATAGTTAGGCAATAAGTTTCAGCTTTGCATCATCTTAATTAACTTCACATTCATATTCCCAAGTTTAGAGTGTTATAGGTCTAAAGACTCGACAATATAAGCAGAAGAAGTAGATGCATTCATTTCAACGTTAATTACAAATAAACTCCGATTACAAAATGTTTTACCAACAAAGTTTCCATTCTTAGTAAGAACTAGCTTATCATAGTCAAAAGTAAGTTTGACACCAATTTTGTTAAGTAATGCTCAAAAAATTAAGTTTATAAGAACATTATGTTAGAATATATTGGATATATCTTTTATTTAATTTTGACATTTTTAATTAGACATATAAGATATAACTTTTAAGAATATTGGAGTCTATCATCATAGTGATATTGAAGTTGTTTTTACTGCCAGATTTTGTGGGATTGTGCACATCTTTTAATTACTGCAGAAGTCTATCAAAACATGTAAGTGGAGAAAAACGAAGTGGTGTGTTTTTGCGGCAACTAAAGTGTGCGTGTGTTACTGAAGCAGTGTGCATTGACTGTCTATGATAGAGAATATATTGCTTGTAGTGCATGTGATTAATAGAGCTTAATAACATGTCTTTTTGAAAAAGCTACGGTATGGTTGTTTTAGTGAGCATGTGTTGATGTTACGGACGTTTGTCTCATTGAGTTAATTGAAGTAAATCTTTGGTGTTGAAAAATCGTGGTTGTGGGCGTATTTGGGGATAGTTGATTAACGTTTGGTGAGAGTGAAGCTAAGGTAAAGTGAGCTACGGTGGTGCCTATTTTTTTTCATTCAAGAGATCAACGCTTGGCAAGAGTGAAGCTAAGGTGAGGTGAGCTATTTAGTGGCCATTAAGGACACACTAGAAAAGGTAGCTCACGTTGGTTTTTAGGATTATGGCTATGAAGCAATAAATGGCTTTTTATTGTCTGCATCATAAACACGCAAACCAGAGTAACTTTAATTGGTTATATAGATCACAACATTAAGGCTTCCCAGTAACGTTACTAGAAGTTTTTAGAAGTGTAGCCAAGGGTTTTTGTTTGACCAGCAACGACTATTAATTGATTTCCTTATGGACTGTGTATATTTTGATTGGTGAACGTGTTATCAGTGCAGCTGTGGTTTCGTGTTGGTGTTTATGTGAATCAGCCCATTATTGTTGCGATGACTTCTAGATTTATTTCAGTGGAGCTTAACCTTTTGGAAAGTTGTCTTCTTTTCTGTCTCAAGTTTTTTTGTTTTACTTCTTAGTTGATTGATCACTTGAGTTATTTGTTTATTATTCTTTTGTTAAAATATTGATTGAGAAATTTTTCTGTTGAGGTTAGTACGAGGCGGTCATACTACTGGGAGTGAAATTCTTTCACGAAAAGTGAGGTTGAGAGATAGTGTCAAAGGTTGAGTGGTGTTGGCTTAGTAAAGCCTTGGGTAAATCTATTGTACTTTAGTGAAAGTGATTAAGCTGAGTAAGGCCCCCATAGACGTAGACAATGTGTGCCGAACTGTATTATCAAATTTTTGGTGTTTTTATTATTTCGGTTTTGCTTGTTTTTATTTTTTTGGTGCTAAAGAAGTTTGCGAAAAGCTTGCGAAACAATTAACATTTTTGGTTTTTCAACTAGGAACAAGTAAAACATTTTCTACCATCAACATTTTTCCAAAAGTGAGTTTGAGAGTGACGTTCCTAACTCTTTGAACAAGAATTCTACTGGAGTTGTCCATATACACGAACTCACCATTAGCATTCAACTCCCTAAATAGGTCCTTGTTGGTGTAGATATGGTGTGTCGCACTCATGTCAACGATACACTTGACCAAGTTTCCTGCAAGGTTGACTTCAGACACAACAGCAGTGATGATCTCCTCGTCATCACCACTAGCATCGACCATATTAGCTTGATCTTACCAATATTATTCTGGTTACCTCGTTGGTATCCCTTCTAGTTTCCTTTCCTAACTGTTGTGATTTTTTTTCCTTAGGCCCTTCTTCTCATGATTGATGCTAGCTTGGCAAAGAGCAACAGGATGGCTTGGCTTGTGGCACCACCAACAGTCACTATTGATCTTTTTGTGTTTAAACTGACCATGCTTGTTGTTATTGAAAGATTTGTTTTGTCCACCATTCTTCCTGAATTATTTGCATTTCTATGCTCTATCACATTAGCCTTAATAGTAGAGACAAGGGTGAGTGATTTGGTCTTATCTTGTGTAAAGATGGCATCCTCAATCTTTACATGTTATATCAACTCCTTAAGCTTTATGTCTTTCTTCTTATGCATCAATTGGTTTTTATACTCATTCCATGAGACAAGTAGTTTCTTAATAAAGGCATTAGCTTGAAACAACTCACACGTGTTCATACCATTAGCAAGGATTTCAGCAACTAGGCTTTAATACTCATATAATTGGTCCATAATGGGCTTATCATCAATAACGGTAAATTTTAACAGCCTAGAAACTACATATTTCTTAATACCGACATCATGTTGAGTTGAATTGTCTTGTGCAGCCTGAAGTGTTGAAATTGGTGGAGGAGTTAGCAATGACAGTGAAGGTTAGAAAGAGTAGAAAGCTCTCAGAAGTTGAGCAAAAAAAGTAGAGTAGAAGCAATAATTAAAGTTCTGTTTTTAAAGAAACCTGAAGCTAGTCTAGGATTAGAATGAGAGTGAAAACCAAAAAAATTCATCAATATACAAATTTCAAATTTCAGTTCATTTGATTTGCTTGCATTGTCATTTTAGTTTTGTTTTCCAGAAGTTAAGTTAATTTCGAAGACTGAGTAACAGTAATTACATATACACTACAAAAAAAGCTTACAAAATCCAGAAGTTTTGTCTCTTTAAGTGAGAGCAATATTCATTTCCTCAATTCCACCAAATCTCTAACTATACATTCATAAATTAGTGAGGTGTCCTTGCTACAAATTTGGTGAAACATTCAGATAACAAATTGAAGACCAGAAAGAAGTTGTAAATTATCATCCAGCTGAAGTCTGCGTGAACAGTGGAGGAGGTGTTTGACGAAAGGCTTCAACCATCATCCTTGCTTGACAGGTTGTGCAACGAAGGTGCTATCTTCAGTTCTTGAAGGGGCATCTTCAAGAGTGGTATCAGAGCTTCAAGGTTCACATAGTCTGGACTGAACAAAACCATGACAGGTATGAATCCTTCAATGATGAACTTGCAAAATTTACAGGCAAACATACCAATGCTGACTGGAGACAATTACAAGGCATGGGCTATTCGAGTTAAGGATTGCCTTAGGATTAGTGATTGTTGGAGTGTAGTGACTGAAGAAGTAGCAGAAGATCACAGAGCCACAACGCAAGCAGATCTGGCAAGATTGAGCCAAGATAGGGATAGAGATTTCCGAGCACTTGTTTTCTGGAGATCGATGGTGAGTAAATCTATATTGCTGAGGCAAGCAAGTTGTAGGAGTACCAAAGAACTATGGGATACACTCAAAATAGAGTATGTGGGATCAGCTCAAACATTGAGGCTGAGGAAACAAGCAATCTTGAGAAGCTTCGAAAATTTCTCAATGAATGATGAAGAGGGTGTGTCAACAGCAAAGGCTAGCTTTCTGAACTTAGTGCAGTAGCTAAAGGAGTTCAGGGAGTATACAAGCATAGAGAGGTTAGTAGATAAATTCCTGAGTAGATTGCCATTGAGGTTTGAGGTAAGTGTAGCACCGGTAGAGTGGCAATTCTCAAATGATCCAGAATCTGTCACCTTGGAGCAAGTATTCAACGTTTTGGAAATGTATGGGAAAAGACATGGAAATAGAAGAGAGGGGAAGAGTATGCACTAAAGGCTGAAAGGTTCGAGACATCATAAAGCCCTCTAAGCTATATACAAAAGCAAAGCCCATTTGAATCACAACCTGCACAAGTTCAAACCTACCAACATTCATCAAATCTGTTGTACAATAATCAACCCTTTCATCAGATGCATTCCTATTCTCAGAACCAACCTTACCCAAGCCATATGTATGCCTCAACACAATTCACACCTCAAATGCCTCACTCAAACTTCCACAACTCCAACCAATACCCTGGACACAAAGACACCCGAATGCAAGGAGGATCAAGAATGACTAGATGGGGAATGTTTGTAAATTGCAGGTTTTGTGGGAGAAATAACCATGCTGTTGAAGAATGCTATTGGAATGATAATGTTGAGTATATTTTTTGCAGGAAAATGGGGCATACTAGAAGGGTATACTATGAAAAATGGATGAAAGAGTATCAAAATCCTCAAAACTCACTTTTTGACAAGCCACCTCTAATACATCCTCTCCAAAGACCAAATACCTCACCTGATATGATGACAACACAAACACAGCCTTACCAACATTCTTCTGAATCTCAAATACACCAAGCTCACTTTGCTGGAAAACCAGAAACTCATCAACCATCCCAACTAGCTCAACCTTGCATAACCCCATTTGCAATACATCAACTGTATATGTTTCAACCTCAATTGATTCAACCTTCCTTGATCCCTCAATCTTATGCCTATTATCCTCAAATGACTCAACCAAACCTATCTCAAACTGGTTCAATACATCAGACACATCAGACTACTTAAACAACATTGCCTAACCAAACAAGCCAACAACCTCAAGGTACAAACCTGATGATTGAATCTGTGTCATATTCCCAACCCCAAACACATTCAACTTCTCAAAATACCTCATCAAATATGTCAAGTACCCTACGTGGACCTTCACAGACCAAAAATTAACCCAAGAAAACTATAATCGAAGAGAGTGTTTTTGTAGCAGAAGTTTGCCAAGATTTGAAAATGGAATCTGCTGATAGTGTGTGTGAATCTGAAGAGAAAAATGAGAAGCAATGTGAGTGACTGATAGACAGTGGTTGCTCCAACCGCATGACAAAGAAGAAGGAGGGATTTGTGGAGAAGAATGATGGAGTTAATGCTGTGGTTATGATAGGAAATGGTGAAGTTTTGCCTGTTACATGGAAGGGGTCTGTAAAATTGGAAATAAGAGCAGGAAATACAATCCTTGATGAAGTTTATTACATACTCGAGCTTGATCAAAACTTGATAAGTGTTGGCCAACTTTTGGAAAAGAAGTATAAAGTGCATTTTGAAGAAGGAATGTGTAAGATCTTTAATGCAGAAAGTGAGCTGATACATAGAATTCCAATGGTGAATAGAGTTTTTAAGTTAAAGATGGCTGAAGATGAAGGTGCATTTTCTGCAATACCAATAAATGAACTAACCCAATTGTGGCATAGGAGATATGGATATGCAAGCCTCGATTACATAATTGAAATGCAAAAGAAAGAGCTAGTTTTCGGGCTACCTCAATTAAGCTCCAAGTTGAAGAGTGTGTGTAAACCTTGTGCCAAAGGAAAGAGTCATGTATTACCCTTTCCAACATGTGATTGGAGAACTACAGAAAGATTACAATTAGTGCACACTGATGTTTGTGGACCAATGGATACACTATCAGCTGGAATGAGCAAGTATTATGTGGAGTTTATTGATGATGCATCGAGATACTGTTGGATTTATTTTATGAAAAGCAAAGACCAAGTGTTCGGATTATTCAAGGTATGGAGAGCTGAAGCTGAAAGTCAAGGTGGAAATAGAGTAAGATGCTTGAGAAGTGATAAGGGAGGAGAATATGTCTCAAATGAGATGAAGAAATACTTTGAAAATGAGGGGATATTCCATCAATTCTCTATTGCTTACTCACCACAGCAGAATGGAGTATCGAAGAGGAAGAATAGGAGTATAGTGGAGATGGCTAGATCGATGATGGTTAGGATGAAAGTGCCAAGGAAGTTTTAGACTGAGGCATGCTATACAGCAGTGTACTTGTAGAATTGATTGAAGACCAGGTTATTGAATGGAAAGACTCCATTTGAGGTCTGGTTTGGAGTAAAACCAAAGGTGCAACATTTGAGAGTCTTCGGATGCATAGCATATATGCACATTCCTGAAGCTAGAAGAACCAAGTTGGCTGAGAAGGCAATCAAGGGAGTGATGATGGGATATAGTGGAGAGTCAAAAGGGTATAGAATTTATAATCCAGAAATAGGGAAGATACTAATATCAAGGGATGTGAGATTTGATGAGAATGAAGGATGGAAATGGGAAGAACAAATTTACAAAAATTCTGGAAGAGGGGAGCTTGAATTTCCACTAAATACTATAAATGCTGAAGGGACAATAGCAGAGGATGATGACAGCTACAATAATTCAAGTGGTGTTGGATCTCAGGAGGAGACGATTCATTTGGATCCACATAGTTCCACTGACTCTGGAAGTGATGGAATTTAGGAGGAGTCTTCAATAAGTTCAGATAATGGTGGATCAAATTCAGACTCACAAGTGGATGCATCAAGCTCAGATAGTGCCCACAAAACAAGAGAGTTAGCCTTCATTTATAGAGAAACTAACCCTATTTTTGATTTTAGGTATAGAGCTGCAGATGAAGAAGAACCCGATGATGCATTAACAATTGTTGAAAATGTATTGCTTGCAGGATCAGAACCGAAGACATTCAAACAAGCAATCAAGCAAGGAGTATGGAAGAGCTCTATGGATGAAGAAATGAAGGCAATTGAAGAGAATGGAACTTGGCTGTTAGTGGATTTACCAAGTCCATAAACGAAAGTTGTGGATTCGAAGAGGATTTTCAAGGAGAAACTAAATCCGGATGGCTCAATCAACAAATACAAAGCAAGACTAGTTGTGAGGGGATATAAGCAGGAGCATGGAATATATTATACTGAAACTTATGCCCCAGTAGCTAGGTTGGACATGGAGAGGTTGTTGTTGGCTCTAGCAGCAAACAATGGGTGAAAAGTGCATCAAATGGATGTCAAGAGTGCATTTTTGAATGGAATGCTAGATGAGGAAGTTTACTTTAAGCAACCAGAAGGTTATGTGAGAGAGGGGCAAGAACATAAGTTGTATAAATTGATAAAAGCATTGTATGGCTTGAAACAAACTCCAAGAGCTTGGTATTCGAGAATCAACAATTACTTGATGCAAAATGGTTTTAAGAGAAGCAAGAGTGAAGCAACACTGTATGTTAAGACTTATACCGAAGGGAAATTGATATGCTCATTGTATGTTGATGATTTGTTGCTCATAGAGACCGAAGATAAGCTTGTGAGTGAGTTCAAGCATTCAATGAAATCAGAATTTCAAAGGACTGATTTGAGAGAGATGAGATACTTCTTGGGTCTAGAAATTCAGCAAAGAGAAGATGGCATCTCCATTCATCAAAGGAATTATGCTGAGGAATTAATTGACAAATTCGGTTTGAAGGACAGCAGTGGCATGACAACACCAATGGAGCATCAACTGAAGTTGGAGGCTACAAAATCAGGTGAACACTTTGATGAAACCTACTATAGAAGCATGATTGGTTCATTAATGTATTTAAGTGCATCAAGGCCCGACATTGCATGTGTTGTCAACATATTAGCTGGTTTCAATCATAATCCTTCGAGATATCATGCATTGTATGCTAGGAGAGTATTGAGATATGTAAAGCATTCGGTTGATCATGGTATTTGGTATGGAAGAAGGAAAAGTGTGGAATTGTATGTATTTAATGATGTAAGCTATACTGGAAATGATGATTGCAAAAGTAGAAGTGATTATTGTTTTAGTTTGGGGACTGGAATCTTTACATGGAGTTCAAGGAAACAGAAGGTGGCAGCACAATCCACGGTTGAGGCTGAGTATGTAGCTGTTAATATGGCAGTTAAGCAAACATAATGGCTGAAGAAGATTTTGATGGATGTTGATGAATTGCAAGGAAAATATGTGACTATATATTATGATTCAAGTGCAGCAATTGCAATGGCTGAAAACCCTTCTGATATTATGAGAACTAAGCATATGAGAGTGAAGTATCATTATGTTAAAGAATTGATTGAAGAAAAAGAGATCAAGATGGCTTTTTTTCAATCGAACTTCTAACTTGCAGATGTGTTCACTAAAGCATTACCAAGGTGGAGATTTAAACAACATAAGAAGATGATTGGTGTGCAGGCTCCATAAGACAAAGGAGGAGCTGTTGAGTTTAATTGTCTTGTGCAGCTTGAAGTGTTGAAATTGGTGGAGGAGTTAGCAATGACAGTAAATGTTAGAAAGAGTAGAAAGCTCCCAAAAGTTGAGCAACAAAATTAGAGTAGAAGCAATAGTTAAAGTTCTGTTTTTAAAGAAACCTGAAGCTAGTCTAGGATTAGAATGAGAGTGAAAACCACAAAAATTCATCAATATACAAATTTCAAATTTTAGTTCATTTGATTTGCTTGTATTGTCATTTTAGTTTTGTTTTCCAGAAGTTAAGTTAATTTCGAAGAGTGAGTAGCAGTAGTTACATACACACTACACAGAAAGCTTACAAAATCCAGAAGTTTTGTCTCTTCAAGTGAGAGCAATATTCATTTCCTCAATTCCACCAAATCTCTAACCATACATTCATAAATTAGTGAGGTGTACTTGCTACAAATTTTGTGAAACATTCAGATAACTAACTGAAGACCAGAAAGAAGTTGTAAATTATCATCCAGTTGAAGCCTGCGTGAACAGTGGAGGAGGTGTTCAACGAAAGGCTTCAACCGTCATCCTTGCCTGACAGGTTGTGCACCGAAGGTGCTATCTTTAGTTCTCGAAGGGGCATCTTCAAGACATCATCCGTCCCATATTTCACTTCTAAAGCATCCCTAATTTTCTTGACAATTTTGTACTTACAATAGATATCAAACAATGGGTTTATCATATAGTTGAGCAACACTCCCCTAATAGTATGGTTGTCCTTAGATGTCTTAGGGACGGTATTATCACTAGGAATTTTTTGAAACAGTACATAATCGATTTCGTATTGTTAAAAGTAAAAAAAAATTCTCAAAACATTGTTTAAAGTTTCTCCCATCTAGAGGTTTTAATCTAGTTAGGTCAGGTATAATCCTCCAAGCTATGGTGATGGGGGTAGAACAGCAATGTCCGTGGAACGACGGTCCAACGGTGTCTCTATAACAGTAAAATACAGTCCCATTACTATATGCTCAATTACAATTAAACGGTGCAGTAATGCATATGTCTCAG
>JANZLD010000007.1:29453845-29470736 GCA_026413575.1 Erythroxylum carthagenense | reverse complement strand
CAAATATCCTCTTAAACAAATTAGAGGGTTAAATTTGTAATCCCTATTTTGTCATAGTGAAATTCTTCTCTCTCCGTAGTTTTTACCCTATTGAGGTTTTCCACGTAAATTTCTTGTGTTCATTTCCGTGCTTTCTTTCCAACACATACCACAAAGCAAGCAGTGTAATAAGAACTTGGAAAAAGACAACGTCACGGCCAGTGAAATTCAAAGATGCGTTGTATAAACCACCACAACATCAAAGATCTCAAGTACTAATTTTTTTGATAAACATCGAGTTTTCTTAATAGCAGTAACAATAGGGACTGAGCCTACGAGTTTCTCGGAAGTGGTAAAAGACCCAAATTGAAGAAAAGCCATAAGACCCTTGGTCGACATTGGTGACATTACCATGAGGTAAGAAAGCGATAGGGTGTCAATGGATATATATATATATATATATATATATATAAGATTATGTACAACTTAGATACGACCATAGAGCGGCATAAGACTCGACTTGTCATATTGGGAAATCATCAAATCAAAGGATTGCTCTAGATACTAAAATGGTGATTGTCTGAACACTTCTGGTAGTAGCAACTATTCAAAAGTGGGAACTTATCCAAATGGATGTGTACAACGTATTTTTTCACGGAGATTGGACGAGGATTAAAAGAAAACAATTATTCTTTCTTCTTTTTCTTGACCAAAATAAGCTTCCTTTAATCAGATTCTAATATCATACTGATTTTTATTTTCCTCCAGATATTTAAATCGTTCTCCATTAACATCTATTTGAGATTTCCATAAGTATTGCTTCAGTACTCATTGAAATTTAGATTACACACAAGGCTCTTTACTTGAAAATCTGTCTATCCTTCTGACATTATCATTATCATAGAACTTTTGATTTTGTTCGTTAACTTTTGATCCTGTTATTAAGCTACGATACTTTGGAGCAGAATTTCTCTTTTGTTTGCATAAACTGAACATTGATCCTTTCATACATATCTTATGTACGTGGTAAATGTTTTTGCATCTATTACGAAGTTGGATATCTTCTTCAAGCTTCTTGAACTCATGGTCTCTATTATCTTCCGTCATGTTTGCAAAATTCCAAAGCTCTACAATTTGTTGTGATTATATCGTTTCCTTAAAGAAGAGATAAAGAATAGAGGAGAAAAGGACCTAGAAGACGAAAGAGAGAAAATGTTTGCATTCTTCCATGAATAAATACTTATTCTATAGTAATCAATAATCATTGATGTCTATATGCTTGGCATCAACTTTTAAACTTCACGGTATTAGCATAGATCAACTTTTAGTTGCGGTGCGGGGTTAATTTTGAGTGTGTTTTCAGGTTGCTATTAGTGTTGGAGATGAAGAAATTAGTGAAATCCAACTTTGTAGTGATTCCCCTGCAACTTTCTACAGCTGCTTAGAAGCTGAGCCAGACGATGACGAAGCATTCGACCGGAGTGAAACTGATATTGATCATAACTTCCCCTCCACCAGTGGCCAACATGTCAGTCCTGGCCATAATGATGCACCCCGTAGGAGGGATGGCTCAAAAATAGAGGTCAAATTTAATGATGCATTGTACACAACAAAAGAACATAGTTTCCTAGAAAATTTATTTAAGCATAGAGATCATGAACTTCTTTTGGGCGTATGGGCAGGTATTGGAATTGATATTTTGCCTGGCCAACTCCATCGTGGAGCTGATGTCAATAGTGTTCGACCAACTCTCCTCGCAGCACAAGGCCCCTTTTCTGTTACTGTGCCTGATAATGTCCATATCAGCAGTGCTGATAAGTATCTTGGAACTCGTCTACAAGCTTACAAAAGAGATGGCTATTTGGAAGGGGGTACGTAGCTGGCGACGTTGTCTATTTGATCCACCATCTGGGGTTCGTGTAGGGTTCTTTCCTTGCATTATTGCCTTGACTTGTGCCTTTGGTCAATTTATTATAACCACGGTCAACTATTCTTTGTACCGCAAGCATGGAAATGCTCCTATTAAAATATCAATTTGGTCTACCCTCTTTGCCTTTGGACAGTTTTTTAGTTTACTAAACTTCAAGGGGTGCAAAAACTGAAATCATCGGCAACCAAGTTCCGCCCCCATAAGAGCATTTAACAGTGATGTGATGTGATTTAAGGATGCGTTCAATGTGATTGTTCGTTTGTTGTATAGTTCAATTCAACTACGGATCATTGTGGTTTAAGCTGAAATTGAATACAAGGTTGTTCGTTTGTTGTATAGTTCTCGTTAATAGTTCAGTTCAGCTACGGATCATTGTAGTTTAAGCTGGAATTGAATACAAGGCAGTTCCTTTATTTCTAGTTTTAACGTTTTGCAAGTAATTGACGTTGATTTAAGGCCGTTTCTTGAATTCTGAAGCTTTTGGCTTTCCTTCTGGTCTTGTTTTCCTGAAAGTTGCTGATGGACAGGTAAAATGTGACAAGTGACCAAGATTCTCACATTACGTGGATGTTGAATTAAGGTTCGACCACCTGTTTCACTCACGGTCCCAACTCTAATCTACTTAATTTTGATCATATTTATGTAGTCTTTATATAAATATTTTATAGAATAGAGTTGGAACTGATTAACTAAAACAGAAGATAGATCTCGTTAATTGAATTAGTGTATGATTTGTATCTTCATTTATCACTGCATCTCCAACAAAGCTGGTAAGTTAACGTAACCCCCGTGTCATCCTATTGTTTATGTTGTATGATTATCTCTGGAATGTTTTGTTTCTAAATTCAAGGATATGAAATTAAATATTTTGGGTTGAGTTTAAACTAAATAATTAAATACGTAAAAATTTTGAAATATTTTTATTTTAGATAATTATATTAGGATAATCGATTATAAATTTATTTTTTCTTATTTTTTATTTTGAGTTTTCAACTTTTAAAAATTTAAATTAAGTGTCAACTTTTTCTAAAAAAATCAGATAGCCCAACTTTTATATTATTTTATCTGATTGATAAAATAATATAAAAAATGATATTTGAAGAGATTACTCGCAATGTTATTTCCTCTTTGATTTTTGAATATTAAACAAATAATCACATTTTGAATATGTAACCATCAATGTCTTTGTGACATGAGCGTCAAAAATCATGTTGACAAGTACGAAAAGTCACAATAACCTCCAGAATATCAATTTTCACTTGTTTCGAAAATAATCCTTAAAATTGAGTTATTTTATTTTTAAAATTGTAGGCACTTAATTTAAAACTTTTAGAAGTTGAGAACTGAAATGAAAATTTCAAAAAAGCTATACTTTTTAATTCGTTATTCCAGTTATAGTAGTCCTAATTATTATATTACACATTTAGTGAATAGTAAAATAAATTATGAAAAATGAAAATTAATTTTTATAGTTTTTATAAATATAAAAATTGAAAGAAATTAAAATAAAAATGCAAATGATAAATTCATTCAAATATATTTTTTGAATTTAAAAATAAAAATTCAAGATCTCATTTAATTGTAACATTGATCGCTGATTTAAAAAGAATAATTTTCAGAATTCAATGAGTTAATTTGAAACATCTTAGGATAGTCATAATAAGTGTCAAATTTTTCTAAATTTATTGGTTAAAACTCAACATTCAAACCAAAACTTATCATCAATTGATTTAGTATGATAGAATTCCATATCAATTAAATGATACCAATTAGTTTAGTGAAAAACACTAGACTCTAAATTAAATAATTGAAATAACTATAATTATTCAATTTATTTTTCTTATTTCTCATAAGTTAAATATGCAAAGTCATAAATAACTTATTAGCTATTTGTACCAATCCTTCATGAAAATTACAAATTATTGAATTCATGGATAGCCAACATCAAATTAATTTGTTAGAATAATTAATATTATTTATTCATAAAATATAAAAGCACAAAATAAGAAATACTTGAGTTAAGACATAAATATAAGTTTAGAACAAAACCTCGTAAGGTTATAACTAGATTTTTGAATCCCTTTAAATCAGAATATTTGAATTTAACCACACATCTTTAGTTCTAATACCAAAAATAGAAGAAAAGATGAAAGATTAAGAGAAAACTACGAAAAAATGAAAGAGAATGATGTGTAGAAGTGTTAGACATGTTTTTGTCTTCTCTCTTACTCTCAAAACCTAGCCTCCTCCTATCTTCTTTTTGAAAAATTAAATTATTTAATGATATTAGAAATTTGTGCATGCTTTACAAAACAAGTAAACTAACCATACGTCCCTCCCATAACCCAAAAACATTTAACATCTCAATAACACATCCATGTGGTTACATCTTGATTTCTCTAGAACTTTCAAAAAGAAGAAGCATCTAGAAATCTTAATTTCTCCAGGGTTTGCTTTACTTTCTCCTCACATATCTCTCATGTACATCCTTCATTTCTTAAGTGAAGAGATTATGCTTCCAAGTCTTCCAATGGAACGACTAGCACAAAGTTGTTTTGGGACTTCATCTTCCTTCAGGGATGGAAATAAGCTTCCTAATTGTGAAGCTTCATATCTAAAACAAATCTAAATCTGCAAATAAGTTTTCTAATTGATTCAATTTCTTGGAGCGTGATTTCACCTTATCCATTGCAGTAATATGTCTATTTTTAAAAAAAATTGTGATTTTTAATAATAATACTCAAATTTGATGCAATCTCCACTTGTCATCTTCGAAAACAAACTTTTTTTTCCTATTTAAGCACCAGAATATAGTCCAAACAAAATATATAATTCTAATTAAGAAAATCAAATAACATCTTAACAAATTCTCCTTACACCGGGCTCAAGCATACATCAATTTAATACATCAACAATCCTCATAATAACCTCTAATCTTCTTTCATATTATTCAGAAATATCTTGAAAGCTAATTCACATTAAAGGTTTAGGATAAAACAACAATTGAGAGAACAAACACTTATAGGACACATTTTTAGAATTAAAAAATAACATCTCATAAATTCCAACAAAATTAAGTAACACAAGACTTGATACCCACTTATGAATTTTACTTTATACAAGTGTTTATGATTTATTAAGCTCTTAAATTAAAGCATAATGAGTTATTTCATAAACTTGCTCATGAATTATATCTCTACTGCTAAAAAAATTGAACTTAATCCATAAATCAAAAGGACTTGATAAGGGTTGTAATGTGGCTTAGGTAAGGTATGATAAAAAGAAGGTTTTAGGTTAGATAAATTGAAAGAAATTATACAAACTTATCCATACAACTTTCAACTTAATTTAGTTTAAAACTCACTTAATTCAAATAGCATCCTTTTCAATCACCTCATCTTTTTTACTTTTATTTTTAGTTTTTTCTTTTTTGCTTTCTTTCTTCTTTTATACTTCTCCCCCATTCTTAAAAATAATTGAAAAAAATTAAAACAATGCAACTTTAATAAACTAATTTACTTTTTATGAAAATAGTCAAAATCCTATGCAAATCAGCTTGATACAATTCCTTCAATTTAGGGGTTCAAAATCATTAAAGACATTAAAAAAGGGCGTAAATTTGGCTTGTAACAAGATTAGTATGCAAGAAAAGAAAGGTTAAGGCTCAAATTAGTTTTTTAAGGATAAAAAGTAAGGTAGACTTGTTTAGGTCAACAGTGGTTATCCTAAGTGCCCTTATCATCTTTATACACAAAATCATAAAACAATATGGTCTCAACATGTATTCAAACACATATTCTAACATAAACAAACTATGTTTGATAACACACAATAAAAAGATATGTATGAGCACAAATGTGATGAATCCTTATAGGCTCAAAGCTCATATAGGTGTCAAAGTGCATTAAGCCTTGTTCACTTTCATTCAACAAAACCAATGAGATAATTAAAAGTAATTTAATAAAAACACTAATTGTGCTTGTCTATCTCATGCATTATAACTTAAACAAAAAATATATCCTAATTTGGGGAATATTTCTAAATAAAAATCCTAAAACTTTAAGGCTATCACGAGGAATAATCAATATATGAATCTTAATATTCATAATTTCAAGCACAAATCAAAAAGTCCATCATCATATATTTTCTTGCTCCCTCGCTCCTAAATCATACATTGTCCCTAATGTATGCATAAGATGCTCACATGTCACAAAAATAATCAACAAAAAATAAAGCACAAAGTAGAATATTCCCCTGAGTTGTGAGCAACTGAAACGAGATGTATGTGTATGTATGGCCACATTTGCTGAGTATGCTATAGGTTGCTTAGTGCGTCTGCTAGGTGTGGGGTTGCTTGCTGAAAAAGAAACAAAATAAAATAGGGTTTACTTTTTTAGCTTTTTAAAATATTAATTTATAAATAAAATTTTAATTTTTAAATACCTTTTTTTATTAAAAAAATTTACAATTTTCTTTCAAATCAAACAAACTACTAATATGTAGACGCCTTATGAATGTTAGTATTTTAGAATTTTAAGGATTCCATTCCAAAAAGTTAAATCGTATAAAGCATGATATCATCTTATGAGATTTAATATTATAGAATTTTAGGAGTTTTCATTCCAGAAAGTTAAATAGCATAAGGCATGATCTTGCTTTATGAGATTTAGTATTATGGAATTTTAGGTCTTTAATACTTGCAACTGAATTACATAAGTGTGATCATGCCTTATAAAATTTAGCGTTATGGAATTTTAAGACCCATTTCTCCCTTAAGCCAATAAATTAACTTCTAAAAAACAAGCAAATGAAAACTATATATAATTAAAACAGAACTAATGAAAACTATCATATTTTGGTTTGTCTCCTAAAAAGCATAAAATTTCAACATCTTTATGCTCGATAAAACTTTTTATTCTCAAACTTTCAGCTATTGGAGAAGTGTCAAATTAATATCCACTACATTTGAAAGTGTCATCTCCTTATAAAATGGTTTCAATGTATGTCCATTCACCTTAAAAATCTTCCTGGTATTTAAATTTTTTATTTCCACTGCACAATGAGGAAATATATTAGTGGCAATAAAAGAACGAAGACAACTAAAATGTAACTACCAGACTTAAATTTTAATCGAGAATTATATAATAACACTTTTTTGTCCCACCTCAATTTGTTTCCTCAAGATCAAATCATCATTAAATATTTTTTTTCTCTTTGTAGATTATCAAATTCTTGTAATCATCTAACCTTAGTTCCTTTAGCTCTTGCAATTATAATTTCCTTGCCTCGTTATCTTTTGCTAAATCCATATTTACAAATTCATTTTTCATTGTTGGATTGAGTCTTCCTAGTGTTTCCCTTATTGGCTTAACATTTTTTTCTTGTCCAGTAGTTAACCCTTTTGAGATGATTACATGCAGTGATGCTCCTTCAACTAAATGGACAAACTTCAGGTGATTAGGTAGGGACTTCAATTCTATCTTCAAATGTTGCTCATTCATGTTTAGTTTCGCATTAAACTTTGACTCATCATCATCTCTTTCTTCTTTAAAAATAACTTGCACAATTGAATCTTTATTATCCATATGATAAATGAATTGAAAATTATTAGGGTACGTTGCTTCAAAAACATTGAACTTCATTATCTCTCTATCAAACTTAACAAAAAGAGTACCCTTATCCACATTAATTTTTGCTTTGGTCATCTTCATAAATATCCTTCCTAATAAACTCAAAGTCAAATGGTCAACACTATCCCCAACTATTTCAAGATGTGGAAGTCCACTAAAAATACCAAACTGTTAACTTGGACTAAAACATCCTCTATCACACCAATATGACACACATAAGAACAATTAGATAGTTAAATAATCACATTAGTTTCTTGCAAAAAAATTCATATTTAAAGCTCGGTAAATGGAGTATGGCATGACATTAACAGATGCACCTAATTCTAGCATGACACGCTCAATTTTCTTATTAACAATTACACACAGAAGTGTAAACATATTTAGATCTTTGTATTTTTCTAGAAATTTCCTATTTATCACAGCTTATACATTTTTATGCAAAATTATTCTCTCCTTATCCTTCAACCTCCTTTTATTTATGGATATTTCTTTCAAGAACTTTACATACTTTATAATTGCTTGATGGATTTAAGAAGTGATTTGTTGATTTTCACCTTTCTAAAAGTTACTAAGACCTCTATTTCATGTTCCTCTTCTTTTGATTTAGCCAACCTACAAGGGAAAGGAGATACACGTGTATGAGTTGTTATTAATAAAGATAAATCAACTTTTTACCTTTATTAATTCTTGAGTTAGAGGTTCATGTTTCTTTTCTTCTTCTTCATGCTTCTCTACCTCCATTGGCAATGAATATTTGGATTGAATTCCCTTCCTACTTCTCAATGTCATTGAACTCACAATCTCCTTAGAATTCACCATCATTTATGAAGGTAATTTTCCTGATGTTTGCCCTTCCAATTTACTAATTGAGGTGGCTAATTGAGTAATATGCTTTCTTAAGTTTTAAAGCCTTACTATTGTTGCCTATTGAAATTATTGAGTATTAGTAGCAACTACTTTAATAATTTCATCCAAAGACACACCTAAATTTGAAGATTAAGGTTGAGCATAGGTAGGGGCTTGAGGTTGTCTATTGAAATTGTGAGGTTGATATCTTTATTGCCCTCCTTGATTTTCATGACTAAAGTTCGGATGATTCTTTTATCCAAGATTTGAATGATTGGTCATATTTTCGTTGAGATTGACTAGGAAATCTCCCTATTATGTTAGCTTCTTAAAAGGAGTCTTGTTGGAATTTAGAGCATATATTCATAGGATATCTAAACAATGAGCTTATTCCATACACTTGTGTTTATTGTAATTGATTTATAACCATTTGACGAATTAGAGTAATTAAATCAGAAAATTTACCCTGAAGGTTTGTATTACTTTCCTCATTCACCCACTTAACAACTCCATTCATCCTTATCCCAAACTGTTAAGAATTTTTAGCCCTATTCAATATAAATTGTTTAGCTGTTTTTGGTGTTTTGTTTACCAAAGTTCCTCCACTAGCTGCATCTACCATACTCATATCTATTGGTAATAGCCCTTCATAAAAGTACTGAATCAAAAGTTGGTTAGGAGTATGATGGTATGGACAACTAGCACTTTGAAGTGAATCACACATTAATACAAGACTTATTATACAATATACTAATGCACAAAAAGGGAGGGGGGGGGGTGTTGAATTGTGTATTATATTTTAAAGCCCCTTCGAAAACATTTTGTTAAAAGAAACTTGTTCTTTTCACAAGAACTACTGAAAATCAAAGTTATAAAGTATTTTTTGAAAACTTGTATAAAAACTAGTAAGATCAAAAAATTGAAAGATAAGAGAGATTAAGAGTTAAGAGATGTTGACACAGCGATTTTTATACTGGTTCACCCCAAACCATGGATTATGTCCAGTCCTTAGATATCTTTATGAGATTTTATTATCTCTCAAAACGTTACAAGTATTCTTTGTCTCTGAGCCTCTTCAGGTCTCTTACAATTAGTATTCTTTTACACTTCGCCTCTGCAGACTATCTGCACTACTTTCAACTAAAAAGTTTTTTGAGCTTTGTTACAGAAAAATAGCTCTAGATTTTTTGCATAATAGTTTCTCTCAAGTATTACTAAGCTCTTTGATTTCACTATCTTTTGGAACTTTTGCAATCTTCGTATTTTTCATTTTTCGTAACTCTTTCAATCTTCGACTTCGACTCATATTTATAGTCTTCGTCTTCAACTGCTTCTTGATTATTGATTCTTGTTTCTTTCAAGAAATAGTTATTTAGTTGAGTTCTGTAACTAACTCAAACTGATTCTTGATTTGACGTGGTTTGCTTCCGTCTGCTTTTCTTCCGTTTGCTTTTCATTTTAGCTTCCGTCTGCTTTTCAATTTAGCTTCCGTCTGCTTTTCTTCCGTTAGCTTTTCATTTTAGCTTCCGTTTGCTTTTCAATTTAGCTTCTGTTTGCTTTTCTTCCGTCTACTTTTCTTCGTCTGCTTTTCTTCCATCAGCTTTTCTTCGTCTGCTTTTCTTCCGTCTGCTTTTCATTGTTATTTGTACTTCATCAAAATCATTTATGTAACATCATTTTGACTTAACACATATAACTCCTTGAACCTCTCCCAATATTTATACAATGTTTCTACAATGAATTGTCTTATCCAACATATCTTCTTTCTGATATTAACTGCTCGTGACGTAGGAAAGAACTTCTCCAAGAGTAACCTTTTCATCTCATTTCATGTTGTCACTGAGTTAGAGGCAAGGTAATATAGCCAATCCTTTGCCTTATCTTTTAATGACAATGAGAAGGCTCTAAGATTATTTTTTCCTTTAGGCACTCAAATTCATTCTAGAGTAAATACTAAGAAATTCTTTCAAGAGTTTAAGTCGATCTTCACCTGTTGGACTATGAAAAATAGTGAGTAAGTGAATCAAACTAAATTTCAATTGAAATATACCTCATCATATGAAAATCATATTCATAAGTGTTGTTGATTCAAAATTGGTGCCACTAACTCCCTTAGTGTTCTAGTATTAGGATTTGCCATCTTTTCTTCAAATTTTTGGAAATTAAAATCTTCACCAATTGTTAGATCTATCTCAATTGTTATCCAACTTTTTATTCTTTCCATTTATGTTAAGCATAAGTCTCCTTTGATCCAAAATATACCAACTTTTTGTATAAAATTGGATCTTCTAATTTTACTTAACAATCCATTTATAACCATGCATTGAACATTACAATAATGTTAAATCTAAATTCAATATCAAATATTCATAAGTATGAATTAGAATTACATATGATCTCTATCGTATCACATATAGGCAAGAAAAATCTTGCAATTAGTTTCTTCTAATGACAATTATTATCATATTGTTGTAGTCCACAATTATGCTTTTAGTAGGCTAAATTAAGTGGAACAATTTCATTAAGGTACTATACCTTTCAGCCCTACTCCATGTAACCCTTTGCATTTTGCTATCATGGTGTTGATATACATCTTACATGTCGTCGTCAAAGTTTATAAGACGTTAGTCAACTTAAAATGTCAATACATTTTGTCATCTATATGATTTTGACATATCTCTCCGACTTTGTTGCCATATCCTCAGTGGGGATTATAGCAAAATTGCATAATGAACATACAATTTTCGATCTAACTTTTGAGAACTTTTCTTAAACATATCCTATGTCCAAGAACTTAGTTTCACTGACTTAGCATCAAATATACTAAACAAGGTAAGTTTCACTAAGAACAAAATATAAATGTAAGAAAAGCAAGTAATCAATTATATGTTATGACTAACAAATAAGATTAGGACTTTAATCATGCTTTTGGTTACTTCTACTATTTTATTTGAAATAATAGCCCTCACTACTATTCGAAAAGATTACTCTAATCTTTTTAGTGGGCTAGGATTCCATTCAAATATAGTTGATCTTGAGTTTGCTCAATAAACCAACTAAACCTAAATTAGGTAGAAAACAACTTTATCAATCACATCTCATGTGACTCCTAGATCCATTTGGTGACAACTCTTGCCAAAATATATCTTATATATTACCCTTAACCATGCCTATAAATTCATATGATCAGGAGTTTACTCATTCAAATGACACAAATTTAGTAAAGCGACCTTGAGTTTGCTTAACAAGCCTATAATAAATAGAACTTTGGTATATTCTTATAACAACAGAAGGCAACGATCATGTTCTTAATGTGTACTTAAAATTTTAATGAGAGATTTTAATTTAATTTGTCTCATCAATCACAATTTGCATGTAAAATATCACACATATTTAACATACAATTTAAAATGCATTCAATATATATTTCAACCATATAAATAAAGTATGCAACTTATGCACTCATAATCAAATTATATGTATAAAACATCAAGTTTCGTTTGATTCTAGTTATTAATTTTCATAATCTAAAATAACATTTCCAACTCGTTGGAAAACTTAAAGTAGATTAAAACCATTGATTCCTAAATCAATTAAATTCCTATTCCAAATAGAAATTTAATTTGATTTGAAAATAAATTTTCAAATCCAATTGTAAATTATCAAATCCAATTGTAAAGAAAGTTCCTTTTCTTGATAAATAAATGAAAACACTTTTCAAAATTTAATCAAGATAATATCCTTTATAATAAATCAAGAAAGTTATTATTTATAAATAAAGAAACAATTTCTAAATAAATAAAATAACAATTCTCTAAACAAATAAAATTATAAATTTAATTTATCTCAGTCAAATTGAAATAAATAAATTTAATTAAAAAATAACTTTCTTAATTATTTAAGAAAACAATTTTCTTAATTTTAAGGAGTCTAATTAATTAATTTCAATCTAATTGAAAATAATTAATTCTAATTTTAAAAACAACTTTTTAATTAATTAATTTCAATTTAATTGAAACTAATTAATCCTAATTTCAAAAACTAATTTTCTAAAATGAATTAAGATTCAATATAATTATTAATCTTAATCAATTTAAGGAAAATAATTATGTTAATTTTGGAATTGATTTGATTATTAATCTAATTTAATATTTCAACATCTTGAAAAATTAAACTAACTTCCAAAGCATTCCTAATAAAAATAATCCTTTGAAAACAATTTTCAAACATTGAATTTTTTCAATTTTATTAGAAGTATAAACCAGCGTTGTGGATTTCGTACCGTTCCGGCCGATACTGACCGAAAAACGGTACCGAAACGGGCATATAGGTACTAGGAATGAATTCTTGTCGGTACCCGTCAATTCCGGTAGGTACCGACCGGTACCGCCAATACCGGAAGATTCTGGGGTCATTCCGTAAAATGAAAAATTGGAGGGGTCATTTTGCAAATAAAAAAATTAAAACCTAATTTTACTTCTACTGTCGGTTGTTGGCTCTCCATCTCGCTTCGTCTTCTTCTGTCTTCTCTCCCTTCCGCTGTCGTTGTGCCTCCGGCCTGTCTCGCTTCGCCTCTGGCCTTCAACCGTCGTCCACGCCCGAAAACGTCCACTGCACACCGTCTTGGCGTCACCGCATACTGCACGCCCGAAGACGTCCACCGCACACCGTCTTAGCGTCATCGCATACCGCACGCCCGAAGACGTCGTCCTCCTTGCACTTGCACATTGCCGACCGTCCGGCCTTCTCTGCCGTCCTCCTCCCATGTGCGTTTGAAAGGTTCAAAACTCGGTTAAGATTAAACGCAGGTCCGACCATATTTGTTCAAACCGAGTGGAAATATGAGTCTAGAACTAGAAGAGGGCATTTGTCAGATTCGTACAAACCAAATGGACTATAATTCTATAAAGGCAAAAGAAGTGATAAAAAGACAAATATCTATACATAAAAAAACAAAGTCTTGTAAATTAATTAAGTTAATAATTAAAAATATAATTAATTCGATCGATTTAATCATAAAATTTTGATTATATTGAGTTTTTTATTTTTAGTATGATTTATTTTAATAACTTGACTGTTAAATTCTGATAAGTTAATTAATTAATTAGTTTGTTTTATAAAATAATTAATTATTTAAATTAATTAATTTTTAGTTGATAGCCTATTTTTAATTATATTTTAAAATTTTTAAAATTATTTAATTTTTAGTTACTTCTATAATAAATCTTTTATCTTATCAACTTAATTTCCGATCTTGTTTTTAAAATATTAGATTAAATATTATTTATATGTTATTTATTAGAATAAATGTTATTTATATATGTTTGTTGTATAATTGCTAGGATTGAAAATTGTTGTTATTATTTATATGTAAAATATTTAAAAATTAGTGTTATTTTAAATTAATTATCATTGTTATTTATTATTAAGATTTTTAAAAGCATAGTTGATGTAAATAGTAAACTAGTAAAATATACAATACAACTGTATAATATATTAATATAGACTATTTTGCAATTTTTAAAAATTTTAAGGACTATTTTATAAATTTAAAAAATTTCCCAAAACGGTACACGATACTGACCGGTATCGATACAGTTCCATTCTAGAGCTCAATCCGTTACCATGTTAGGTACGGTATTCATAACATTAGTATAAACGAATTTAATTTGCATTAAATTAATTTAATTGAAGTTAAGGTTTTAAAAACATTAAAAAGAAAATAAAACCAAGTGGAAGTGTCTGGCGCGCGCTAGACACGTCTCTCTGGCATGACACGCGTCCATCGTCTTCCCCAGAAACATGGAGACGTTTCTCATCGCCTCCCACGTTGTTCGAACCGACCCTCACGCCGCCGCATCTGCTTCTCTGTCAAACCTCCACTTGAGGCTCCTCACCAAGCCTCCACGCCGCCACACTCATTCCTTCCACGTTCAAACCACATTCGACAAAATCGCTTGTAAAAATGTAACCCACGAAACTCGTTTCCAGAATCCACATTTCTCCATCGACTTCCCACGCCATCGGTTTGCTGCCACCATCAAATCTCCAACATCTCCTCGCAGTCGCCAGACATTGCAAAACAAGCAAACACCCAAACGCAATTTCAAGTCACTATACATCTTCTTTCAACACACAATATGCAAGGCCAGAAATCACAATTGGTAATCATAATTGCTAAAAAACCCAAGTTGTAGACTCACCAAAACAATTACACAAACAAGTATAAACCTAGCCTAATTCCAGAACAATTATGGGTTTAAGGCTTAATGAAATTTCAGTTAATTCACATAGCGCAAAACAAATGGGATGAGTTTCTCAAACCCAACTTCCACAACCTGTTTCATTCACTAACCCAGTGACTCACAGAACTATCGTTATAAGCCTTAGCCTCCAAGGATGCCACCACCTTTACAACTGCATTAAGAGATGCTGCTTCTTCACGCCTGCACGCCACCATCGACCAGAGGTGTCCCATGTCACCTACGTTTATGATCCAGTGGCGTGTGACATCTTTACTCTCTCAAAGAGCCTCTACAGGATTGGGCTTCTTGCTGAAGATGTTCATATTTGGTTTTTAGGGTTAATAATCCTCTTTTTGTCTACAGCGTTTGATTTCTTATAGGTGTTGGGGTTTAGTAAACAACGGGGATGGTAGAAAGAGAAAAAAATTGTTGTTAAGGGACGCGCAATTGTTTGCTACACCAAGCAAAGGAGATGTGCAATTGAAATTTCCAGAAGCCAGGCCAATTTCTGGAAGCAAGAAAAAAAAGAGATGTGGTTCTATACTCTTAATAAGAACCAAAACAATTCTAGTACAGAATATGAACTTTTCATATCCTAAGTCAATTCCAAAATTATAAGATCGATAACAATTAAATACTTTTAACTAAATTATAGAAATAAAACTTAGCTATGATGCCACTGTTAAGAAATCAGGTTGAGATCTGATCCCAATCGCAGCTAAATCGTCAAGAAATTTTTTCGTGACTTTTGATTTATCAAAAATCAAGATCTATTTAATTCTATAAAAATAATTAACATGAATCATAATAAAGCAAAGCCTTAATTCGTACCTTATTCTGAAGCTTGATCTTTATCTTGTTGTATCCTTCAAATCATTTCCGAAATTGATCCGTCTCAAGTACTGTAGCCGCACAAGTATCCAACCTTTAACGGTTTCCACATAATAGGTTGAAAGAACTCTGTAACTTCTATAGAGAGGGTTAAGCAAGAAGTGCTACCTTCATAGAGCTTAAGCCTATTTATAATAATTTTTGGACGTTTTAGAACTTTAATTGAAATTAAATTCTAATTTCAATTAAACTTTAATTAGAATTACAAATAATTCTAATTAAACACCAATTATGCCCATATAAGATTCAATATCTCATATTGATCTTTATTTATTAAATATCTCATATTTAATCATAAAGTTTCTCAAAATTTACAATTAAGTCTAACTTGATTAAATTAACTTTGCTCTCTTCAACGCATTCTCTATGTGAGACCCATTAGGTTCCCAAATATGTTGGCAATGATTATGAAATCTAATTTTAATTCATAATTAAAATTAGATAAATTAAAACTCATTTTAATTTATCTTTAATTTTTCAATTAAATAATTTATAATCATAGATCAAGATTGACATCTAGCAACGCATCATGATCACCCAAATATTTAGAAATGTCAAAGTAGTTTTGACTAACCTTTCTGTGCATAATTTTTCTGTATAATTCAATCTTTTCATCATACAATGTTCCAATTAGACATAGATCAAGGAATTAATATCTACTTTATTTTAAGTCTAATCATATTAGTTCTCCGTCATTAGCTATTAATTCAATTAATGACATTTGTAAACTATTTACAAAACATCATTTCACCTTGGCCAAGGATTTCTTGAATTAAGACTAATCGAGAACAACGAAACATTCTCCCTAATTACTTTAAGGTGATGAATCTTATCTTGATCATTTAAGTATCTCCATATAATTCATGCTACATCCAATGACTACCAATTAAATGACCTATTGTAGCACCCCACTCCCGCCAGACCCGAACCCGATATCGATGGTGATATCCGAGCCCGTGACTCGCGAGGGTGGTGTACTAGAACAATCACTACCTTTTAAAACCCGTTATGACATTTTTCTTTTCTTTCAAAAACGATTGAGTGCGCAGAAAACAATAAACATTTTGGGCCCGATTTATTACAAAACATTTCAGTAATACAATACAATTATACATAATCAATTGGGTCACCGAATCAAGTCACTACACTAAGGCAGATGTGAACGACACTGATCCCGACCCTCAACTCTGCCTTGCTAGTGGTAGTCATACTCCCGTTTGTCTAACGGGGTACTCTTCATTTCCTGAAAAATAGATGCAATGTTGGGTGAGTTTGCGAACTCAGTGAGAAACTATCATCGATGGTTCACCCAACTCATGCATATACAGTCAATTCACATCATAGCACATATTATCATATTCCAAATTATC
>JANZLD010000007.1:29395139-29405578 GCA_026413575.1 Erythroxylum carthagenense | reverse complement strand
GTCCGAGCGATGGGGTGTTTTGACATTGAAGCCAAACTGCTTATGAATGTGAAAACTGTTATGACTGAAATACCGGACCGAAGGTCCGAAGAAATGGGAATTGGGCATTGAAATGTAAACTGACTGAAAATGTAAATTGGGACATATGCATTCATGCATAAAGGCATGTTCAGATAATGATAGTTGTGACCTGAGTCGCCACTGATACTGAAAAGAGCTTCGAGCTCAAACACTATTATGGAACCGAGCCTCGAGCTCGAGGGGAGTTAGTGCATCCTACATGAGGGCTCTCCTACTACCTAGACGCGTCTGATTACTGATCACTATTTATGCGCTCGGTCACAACATCGTAATAAAATGGAAAGTGTCACATGTGCATTGCATATACTACTGATTAAATGTGAACTGTGTGAAAGGCGAAACGCCTTATAATTGTGAAATAATAAATCATGTGATAATCTGTGAATTGGGTGTATATGCATGAGTTGAGTGAACCATCGATGATGGTTTCTCACTGAGTTCGCAAACTCACCCAACATTGCAAATATTTTTCAAGGATCGAAGAGTACCCCGTTAGACACACGGGAGTATGATTACCGCACGCAAGTTAGAGTTAAGGGTCGGGATCAGTGCACGTCTGTATCAGTGTTATTCTGTTTTTGCCTAAGACTTATATTTCTGCAATTTCTGCAGTCTAGTACTGTAATTGTAGTGGGCCCAATTGATAAATATTGTATTGTAACGTGATTATCGAAAATGTTCAGAAATGACATTGAGCCTAATTTGGCAATGGCTTTTGTGCATAAAGTGATTAAATGTTGTTGAGAGTTTTTATGACTGAAATTATATTTTGATCGAAATGTTTCTGCATTAAAGTGGGCCCAATTTGGGTACTGATTTCCGGGCACTCGATTGTTTTGAAAAAGAAAAATGTCTTACTGAGTTTTTTTGGAACTGTTTTGACTATTTTAGCGTACCATCCTGGTGAGGCACGGGCTCGGATATTACTCACGATATCGGGTTCGGGTCTTGCAGGAGTAGGATGCTACAAAAAATGTATCCTAACTCGGGGATTATTTCTAAATAACAATCATAAAACTTAAATGCTATCATGAGGAATAATCAATATATGAATCATAATATTCATGAGTTCAAGCATAAATCAAAAAGTCCATCATCATATATTTTCTTGCTCCCTCACTCCTAAATTATACATTGTCCCCAATGAATGCATAAGATGCTGACATGTCACAAAAATAATCAACAAAAAATAAAGCACAAAGTAGAATATTCCCTTTAGTTGTGAGCAACTGAAATGACATGTGTGTGTGTGTATGGCCACAGTTGATGAGTATGCTATGGGTGGATTAGTGCGTCTGCTAAGCGCGGGGTTGCTTGCTAAAAAAGAAACAAAATAAAATAGGGTTTTACTTTTTTGGCTTTTTAAATTTTATTTTATAAATAAAATTTAAAATTTTAAATATATATGTTTTTTATTTTTATTAAAAATTTTAGAATTTTTTAAAAAATCAAACAAACTACTAATTTGTATAAGGTGTCATCACACCTTATGAATGTTAGTATTTTATAATTTTAGGGATTTCATTCTAAAAAGTTAAATCGTATAAGGCATGATATCATCTTATGAGATTTAATATTATAGAATTTTAGGAATGAAACATTCCAGAAAGTTAAATTGCCTAAGGCATGATCTTGGCTTATGGGATTTAGTATTCTTGAATTTTAAGTCTTTGATACTTACAACTGAATTACATAAGTATGATCATGCCTTATAAAATTTAGCATTATGGAATTTTAATACCCATTTCTCCCTTAAGCCAACAAATTAACTTCTAAAAAACAAGCAAATGAAAACTATATATAACTAAAACTGAACTAATCGAAACTATCATATTTTGGGTTACCTCTTAAAAAACATAATTGTTCAACATCGTTATGCTCGATAAATCTTTTTATTCCCAAACTTTCACTTATTGGAGAAGTGTCAAATTAATGTCCACAACATTTGAAAGTGTCATCTCCTTATAAAATGGTTTATATTTGTGTCCATTCACCTTAAAAATCTTCTTGGTATTTAAACTTTTTTTCACTGCACAATGAGAAAATATATTAGTGACAATAAAAGAACGAAGACAACTAAAATGTAACTACCTGACATAAGCTTTAATCGAGAATTATATAATAACACTTTTTGTCCTACCTCAAATTGTTTCCTCAAGATCTTATTATCATTGAATAATTTTGTTTTCTCTTTGTAGATTATTAAATTCTCGTAAGCATCCAACCTTAGTTCCTCTAGCTCTTGTAATTATAATTTCCTTGCCTCCCTATCTTTTGCCAAATCCATGTTTACAAATCCATTTTTCATTGTTGGATTGAGTCTTCCTAGTGTTTCCTTTATTGTCTTAACATTTTTTTTCTTGTTCTTTAGTTAACCCTTTTGAGATGATTACATGTAGTGACGCTCCTTCACCTAAATGGACAAACTTCAGATGATTAGGTAGAGACTTCAATTCTATCTTCAAATGTTGCTCATTCATGTTCAGTTTAGCATTAAACTTTGAATCATCATCATCTCTTTCTTTTTTAAAAATAACTTGCACAATTGAATCAATATTATCTATATGATAGATGAATTGAAAATCATTAGGGTTCTTCATTGCTTCAAGATCATTGAACTTCATTATCTCTCCATCAAACTTAACAAAAAGAGTACCCTCATTCACATTAATTTTCGTTTTGTTCATCTTCATAAATAGCCTTCCTAACAAAATCAAAGTCAAATGGTCAACACTATCCCTAACTATTTTCAAGTTGTAAAATTTCACTAAAATACCAAATTGTTAACTTGGATCAAAACATCCTCTATCACACCAATATAATAAACATAAGAACAGTTAGCTAGTTAAATAATCACATTAGTTTCTTGCAAAAAAATTATATTTAAAGCTCGATAAATGGAGTATGGCATGACATTAACAGATGCACATAATTCTAGCGTAACACATTCAATTTTATTATTACCAATTACAAACAGAAATGTAAACATATTTGGTTCTTTGCCATTTTCTAGTAATTTCCTAATTATCATAGCTGATACATTTTTGCACAAAATTATTCTGTCCTTATCCTTCAACCTCCTTTTTATTTATGGATATTTCTTTCAAGAACTTTGCATACTTTATAATTTGCTTGATGGATTTAAGAAGTGGTTTATTGGTTTCCACCTTTCTGCAGGTTTATAAGACCTCTATTTCATGTTCCTTTTCTTTTGATTTATCCACCCTGCAAGGGAAAGGAGATACACGTGCATGAGTTAATATTAGTAAAGATAAATCAACTTTTTGCCTTTATTGATTCTTGAGTTAGAGGTTCATCTTTCTTTTCTCCTTCTCCATACTTTCCTACCTTCGTTGGCAATGAAGATTCGGATTGAATTTCCTTCCCACTTATCAATGTCATTGAACTCACATTCTCTTTAGAATTTACAGTCATTTGTGAAGGTAATTTTCCTGAGTCCTGCCCTTCCAATTTACTAACTAAGGTGGCTACTTTAGTAATATGTTTTCTTAAGTTTTAAAGACTTGCTCTTGTTTCCTGTTGAAATTATTGAGTATTAGTAGCAACTACCTTAATAATTTCATCCAAAGATACACCTGAATTTGAAGGTTGAGATTGTGCATATGTAGGGGCTTGAGGTTGTCTATTGAAATTTTGAGGTTGATATCTTTATTGCCCTCTTTGATTTTCATGGCCAAAGTTTGAATGATTCTTCTATCCTAGATTAGAATGATTGGTCATATTTTTGTTAAGATTGACTAGGAAATCTTCCTATTATGTTAGCTTCTCAAAAGGAATCTTGTTGGAATTTGGAGCACATATTCATAGGATATCTAAAGAATGAGCTTACCCCACACACTCGTGTCGATTGTAATTGAAATACAACCACTTAACGAATTAGAGTAGTTAAATCTAAAATTTTACCCTTAAGGTTTGTATTACTTTCCTCATTCACCACTTAACAACTCCATTCATCTTTATCCCAAACTGTTAAGAATTTTCAGCCCTATTCAATAGAAATTGTCGGGTTGTTTTTGGTGTTTTGTTTACCAAAGCTCCTCTGCTAGTTGAATGTACCATACTCATATCCATTGGTAATAACCCTTCATAAAAGTACTAAATCAAAAGTTGGTCAAGAATATGATGGTATGGGCAACTAGCACATAACTCCTTGAGCCTCTCCCAATATTTATACAATGTTTCTCCAATGAATTGTCTTATCCCACATATCTTGTTTCTGATATTAACTTTTTGTGACATAGGAAAGAACTTCTCCAAGAATAAATTTTTCAACTCATTTCATGTTGTCACTGAGCCAGAGATAAGATAATATAGCCAATCCTTTGCCTTATCTTTCAATAAGAATGAGAACGCACTAAGATTATTTTTTCTTTAGGCACTCCAATTCATTCTAGAGCAAATACGAAGAAAATCTTTCAAGATTTTCAATGGATCTTCACCTACTAGACCATGAAAAATAGTGAGTAAGTGAATCAAACTAAATTTCAATTGAAATCTACCTCATCATGTAGAAATCGTATGCATAAGTGTTGTTGATTCAAAATTGGTGCCACTAACTCCTTAGTGTTCTAGTATTAGGATTTTCTATCTTTTCTTCAACTTTTTGAAAATTAAAATCTTTGCCAATTGTTAGATCTATCTCAATGTTCACTTCTGAAGGTGAATGGCCACTTCTTTGTTTAGTCTCTTTCCTTAAAACAACACGTTGTCTGCTCAATTTCTTTGTCATATTATAATTCACCTATCTAAGAAGAATGAGTTATACAAGAAAAGATATTAGCACTAAATTATAAAATAACATAAGAAAAACTATGAAAATAAAATCCCTAACAACGATGCCAAAATTTTAATCAGATTTTTGAGGCCCTTAAAATTAATTATGACTATTTAAATTGTTTCAATAGTAGTGGAAAATGGTTCGAGCATTACATTATACTAGGTGGTACCGATCAGTACCTACCTTACTAACTAGAAAAAGGTACAATATCTAGTAATTTTATACTATGAGTCAGTACCGAAATGTCAATGACTTATCAAACTGAATTGTAATTTTTTTAAAAATTTGGAATAAATTATAAATTTTAAAACATTATCCTTAAAGTTTAACCTACCCCACCCCCTTCCCTACCCACTCCTAGCTACTTGCACCTCTACTTTTGCTCTTACCACTCACCAATCACCTCTCTCGCCTACAAACTGTAGTCATCTACTCACCTCACCTCGCCTATGAATTGTAGTCACCTACTCACCTCGCCTCACCTCGCCCTTCCTTGACTGTGAAGTTGCCTCAAAGTCCCACCTCTTCCACTGTTACCTTAACCTTATTGACACTAAGAGGAGCCATAAATTTCAAGCCTCAAGGTTATAAAATGCAAATCAGCATTGACAATTAAACTGTGTGTAATGTGTTGATTTGTGTTATGCCGTATTAATTGTTAAGTGTTAAATTAATTAAGTAGTTCTTGTAAGTACAAGCGAGTTATTGTTGTGACTTATGAGTTTAAACTTTGCATTTTGGAAATTGAGGATAACAGTTTGTTGGATACTAGAATGTATAGATGTGATGGTTTTGTTTGAATTTTGGAAATTGAGGAATTAAATTGAGGATTTTATATAGAATTATAGTATTTGGAATTTTGGATGTGTTTTAACATTTGTGTTGTTGAATTTTGGAAATTGGGGATTCAATCATTCAATACAAAATTGAAGTTCGTATTAGTGTTTGAAATTTAAGAAATATTGAATTAAATTTTGGTCTTTATTATAAATTACATTATATATTATGAATTGATTTTGTAATATACAAAATATGTTAGTTAATTTAGGTTGAATTATATGATTACAAGAATTAATTTAAAGATGTGAGTTTATGATAGTTAGATACAATCACAGAAAATAAGTTACAGTTATGAGTTTGTAGTTAACTTATGTAATCATATAAAATGAGTTATAGTTACAAATTTATGCAATCATACAAAATACGTTATGAATGTGAGTTTATGTTTAAATCATATCACACAAAATGAGTTTTATTTATAACTTTATGGTTAAATTATGTGATTACATAAATTCAGCTATATATATGACATATGAGTTTGTGATTAAATTATGTAATCATACAAAATAAGTTATAGTTATGAGTTATGGTTGAAATATGTAATCATACAAAATGGTTATAGTTGTCTCTTTATGGTAGAATTATGTAATTAAACAAAATGGGTTATAATTGTGAGTTGTGACTTTATGTTTAAATTATGTAATCACACTAAATGGATTATATCTATGAAAGTGTAGCAATCAATATATATATTTAAAGTTTGGTTTCTTGGATAGAATGTGCTTAATCATCAAATTTTCTAAAGGAATGATTCATATAAGTTTATAAAGGTCACTTGCATATATATATCATACGATGATTAAGAAACTGTTGTTTCTCTATTTTTCCCTGTTATTATACACAACTTGATTTTGATATGAAGTTATTATGTTAATTTTAATACGTATCTTCACTTATTTTTACGGATAATTGGAGGAAAGTTTAAGTACACCTGATAATTCAGTTGCTTCAGGTATAGGAAGATTCAATGATCCAACTTGGGTTCATGCTAGATTGGTTTCTGGAATGAAAAACCATACTATTATTTTGTATTGTAACAAGAATTTGAGGTGGGGGAATCACCAAATTAAAGAAGCATTTAGCTAGAATAAAAGGAGATGTGGATCCTTGAGAAAAATGAGTCATGATGTGAAATGACAAATGAAGACTTTGCTTGAAGAGTATCAACATGAGAAAGATAGAAGACATATATTGAACTACGAAATTGGTAATAAAAGTTCTTTTATTAGTATTCAGGATGATAGTAGGGATGATAAAGGTGGTAGTATTCCTACCAAATAATAAGGAATTATTGCACCTGATGTTAGGAAAAGAAGAAGACAACTATCAAATTTTTTGCGCCATGAATAACTCCTGGAGCTCAACCTTCAATCTGTAATGCCTTACAATCTAAAGGAGTGACTCATAATGTAGACATGACAATGACTAGATGGTAGTATGATTCAAGTATAACATTCAATGACGCCCAATCTTATTATTAATAACCTAAGGTCGATGTTATTGTCTCTTACAGTCTAGGATAAAAAAAATCTCTTAATTGTTAACTAAAGGGGTAAACTTCTAATCAACTATGTTTAAGAAAGAAAAGTTATTTGAATGAAAGAAGAATGGCTTGGTCTCCTTTTGAATGTTCAATCATGTGTGATGGTTGGACAAATAGAAAACATGAGTTTATTATTAATTTTTTGGTTTTTTTTCTGCAAAAGGGACAATATTTTTGAAGTCTATTGATGCATCTGGCCTTTTTTTAAGAATGTTGATAATCTATTTTAAATATTTGATGAAGTTGGGCCTAAAAATATTGTTCAGTTCATTACTGATAATGATTTAACTTATAAAATAGCTGGAATAAGATTGTAAGCAAGTATAATTCTTTTTAATGGATTCCATATGTTGCACATTACATTAACCTGATGTTGGAAAATATATGAGATGTTAGGTATTTTTGTATTATTAATGAGACTATACAAAAAGCCAAAAAGGTGACAAAGTTTATATACAATCATACATAGGTCCTGAATTTAATAAAAAAGGATTTCACTAATGGTAAGAATTTGTATCGTCCTACTATTACAAGATTTGCAAGTATTTTCTTATCACTTTAGTGTTTTATTCTAATAAAGAAGGAGTTGAGACAAATATTTACAAGTGAGTTGCATCTCAACATGTTAAGTCTAATGCTAGATAGGAGGTTTCTAAAATTATACTTGAAGATAATTTTAGTTTCAATGTCAATTTGTCATTCAAGTTTGCAAGCCTTTGGTAAGGCTACTTCATCTAGCTGAAAGTAATGAGAAGGTAGCAATAGTTTATTCTTATGATACAATGGAGAGGGTGTAGGAAACAATCGAGGTCAATCTAACCTTTTTTGTATACACCTTATCTTGTAGTCATCAATGAGAGATAAGAAAGGCAACTTTACTCTTCATTGTTTACTCATGGGGCATTTTTTAATCTTAGTATCTATTTCAGACTAAGTTTTATAAAGAAAGTTAAAGTTAATAGGAGAATGCTGTTAACTATTATGATAATTGTTACCTATGAGATGATGCAAGTTCTCATGAGCTCACAAATGGAGATTTATAAGGATACTTCTAGTGATTTTGGGATGCTAAATTCTATTCACCATTGAGACAAACTTAATCCAGGCTTTTTTTTCACTTTTATTACTTCTTGAAAATTAATCATCACTTTATTTTCTTTATAATGCTACTTTTATTTTTTTTCCAGTTGCTTTATGGGGCCCATTTCAAAGTAGTGTTAGAGAATTGCAAAAGTTTGTAATTCAAATATTGAGTCAATGTGTAAGTACAACATGATATGAAAGGAATTAGAACACATTTAAATTCATACTAAAAATTACCATCAATTGATTAAGTATAATAACATGACATATCTGTTAAATGATAGCAATAAACTTAATAAAAAAGACTAAACTCTTAATTAAATAATTGAGATAGTTACATTTAGTTTTCTTATTTCTCATAAATTAAATATGCAAATTTATAAATAACATATTTGCTACTTGTATCAATCTTTCATGACAATTACGGATTACTAAATTTACAAATGGCTATAGAATAACCAACATTAAATTAATTTATTATATTAATCAATATTAATTATTCATAAAAATATAAGAAAGCAAAACCAAAAATACTTGAATTAAAATATATGGAAGTGTTGGTTATGTTTTGTCTTCTTTCCTACTCAAAACTTGGCATCCTTATATATTGCAAAGATTCCTATCTAAAATTCCTTCATAATAGGAATGGAAATAAGTTTCTTTGAATTCAAACTCTTGGAATGAATATGACATTAAGCATCATCTCGCCTTATCCATTACAGTAATATGTCCACTTTTCTAAAATTTGTGATTTTGACCAATAATGCTTCAATTTGATGTAATCTCTGCTCTTAAAACAAAATAATATTAATATTCCTATTTAAGCACCAAAATATAGTCACAACAAAATAGATAATTCCAATTAATATAATCAAATAATATCCTATCAGTTATCTATTAAATAATTCATTCAAACTTTTCCTTTTGATTAATTACTATTAGTTTTCTCTTTAATAAAAATTATATTTTACTTTTATTTATTAAACTCCACTTGGGCCAACGATAAAGTAATTATTTATTTTTGTAGAATATTTAAATTTTAAATTACTTATTTTGAACATTGAAATCTTATGCCTTTTAATCTCTTTGGATAATATTTTTTTCAAAGTAAATTTGATTGAAAGAGTGTTTTTGATATAATTTAAAATAATTTTCATTTTATATCATAGATTTTTCTTTACTTATTTTTATTGAAAATTTTAAAATGTCTTGGTATGAAGAGTATAGTTAGTGTGAAATATCATGCATGTTAATTCACAAGCTCAATATTTTTGTCATACTAAATATCAAACTATTTACTTTCTTTTAATTTATTGGTTTAGTCAAAAATATTACTTTTCTACAAAAATTATTTAAAATATTATTTGTAACATAATTAAAGTTCTTATATTTTTATATATAAATTTTCATCTATTAAAATATTATATTAGAAAAATAAAAGTTGTTGATATGCTTTTCTTGTTATTTATTGCTAATAAATTATTAAATATTGATCCAATTAACTCAAATTAAATCAAATTTTCTTGAATTAGTTTCGTTCAATTTGAACCTGTTATTCATTTTAGTTTAAATTTAAAATTAGCATTGATTTCTTGTTAAATAAGGAAATTTCTTCAAATTTTAAATATTAATAAAACAATTAAAAAGCTATTTAAATATTGAAAAATTGGAACAAGATCCAATCCTATAAAAAAGAAAAATAAGAACTAAACTTTTTTGTTTGATTTACTGAAAGTTAAGATCACTTTAAATTCTATAACATGATTTGTTGAGCTTGGGTCTTGTTACTTATTACAAGATGACAAAATGGATGATCAGGTCAAGATCATGGGAGCGGGAAGTTAAAAGCAGTCAATTTGTAAGGAAAATTTCAGTGTCATCATTGGCGGGTTCGCTGCGGCAAAATATATGTAACATCCCACCCCCTACTGGAAGGGTAAAATAGTAAATTTGGCATAGGATGAGATGGATCGAAATGACTTGGGACTGTTCATGCATAATAAGATTGGTAAACTGTATCATTTGTGCACATGAAATTACTGTACATGCATACATGACATTCCCGGTTTTTGTACCTAAGGCAATTTTATTGTG
>JANZLD010000007.1:29379379-29391688 GCA_026413575.1 Erythroxylum carthagenense | reverse complement strand
GAAGAAGAAACCAGAAGAGGAAACGGTGACAGAAGAAAGTAGCAAAATGGTGGAAAACGAAAACTTTTAAATATTAATTGAACAAACCACGACGTTTTCTCGGACAAAACGTCATAGTTTCTATTTTGCGACATTTTATTAAATAACGTCGCGAAAAGTGTGATAAATCTGTAACGTTTTTTAAAAACGTCGCAAAAAATTGGTTCTTTTTGTGACGTTTTTTAAACGTCACGAAAAGACTGAAGAATTCGTGACGTTTTTTAAAAAAACGTCGCGCATTGTATATATTTGTTGTAGTGTGATTAGAGAGAGTGTTATATCTTTTTCAATTAGTATTGATTTGAAAAATCTTTGGCGAAGGTGGATTGACACATTGAAAATAATATATCATTAATTATAATTTGTACGTTATTATAAAGCTTGATTCTTTTCTTGTTACTTCCTTCGAATTCTTTCTAAAATTGGCTTATATCAACCATTATAGTTGCACAAATATTCATTATCTAATGATATCTACACAATGTGTTGACAAAACTCTATAAATGGTAAGGAGAGTGTTAGGCCAAAAGTGATAACTCTTTTAGAGCTTAAGCTTATTTAGAATATATAAGCTGTGGACTAATTAGAAATTTAATTGAAACAAAACTTTAATTTTAATTAAACTTTACTAAATAAGATCCATCTCGTATTGGTTTTTATTTATTAAATATCTTATAGTTAATCCTAAAGTTTATCAAACTTTACAACTAAGTCCAACTTGATTAAAATACTTTTTTTTCTCTTCAACACAGGCTCCGTGTGTGATCTATTAAATTCCTAAATATGCTGATAATATATAAAAAATAACTCTAAATCTTATTTAAGATTAGATAGATTGGACTTTTTTAATTTACCTTTAATTCTCTAATTAAATAATTTATCATTTAGTAACATATTATGGCAACCCAAATATTTATAAATGTCAAAGTAAGTTGGACTAATCTTCTCGTGCATGATTTTTTGTATAATTCAATTACTTCATCATACAATATTCTAACCAGACATAAATCATATAATTAATGTATACTCTATTTAAGTCTAATTATGTTAATTCTTTACTATTAGTAATTGATTCAATTAATGATATTTAAACATATTTAAAAATTATTTTCAATGTGTCAATCCACTTTGCCAAAGATTTTTCAAATCAATACTAATTGAAAAAGATATAACACTCTCTCTTATCACTTTAGGATGATAAATCATATATTGATCACTTAACTATCTCTATATAGTTAATATTATATCTAATGATAATCGATTTAGAATAAGACATAAGCAATATTAAAATATGGTAATCTCTATATGAAATACTATAGAGATTTCAAGTCAAATGATTGCTTATACAAGCATCATAATAAGTATTTCTATAGGCACGTAAGCAATGTTTTAAATGAAATTCTCATATAGGGTTGACTGAGTGAACTTGTTATCTAATAAGCATTTACATATTTGTTTAAGTATTTTTATAATTTAGTATATGAGATTGACTACTTATTTCATAAGGAAAAAAAATATAATGTGTATTAGTTTTTCACACTCTATTAATATCCAGTTTTAATAAAACAATGAATTGAAACAATTTGGAAATAATATATAAATACAATATAAATTACATAATTATGAATTCATTATAATTTTATTTAAAATGTATATTTATCTCGAACTTTATCTTATATATCTAAATATATAAAAGATAAACATATATTTAAATAATTATATCATTAAACTACAACTACCTGACTTTAGAACATAAATTAATATTAAATACACAAATTTTAATTTGTTTTAAATATAAATTAAACATTAAATCCTTCAATGTATTCAATTAACAATGCTCATATACATTACTACGACAAATTGAATTCACCTATTTAGATGTTATTCGATATAAGTTACAAGCAAGGCAAAAATAATCGTTAATTATTATTTTAAAGATTTATTTGTATAAATTTTTATTTAAAAATATTTTAAAAATTTTAATTATTATTACTAAAATGCATTAGCGGATCTAAGGTTTGAAGTTTTATTGATAAGTTCTAATTTTAATTAATAGTGAAAAATTGAAGAAAATTTTAGATTTTGTGAGTAACTAACCCAAAAAATATATATATAATAGGTAATTTAGAATGGGGTAATTTATAATTCTAAATGAAAATAAACTCAGTTCACACGGAAACGTGGATGAGGGATAGGTTGGTAAAATCATCGCTCATTGCATCTGCGTGTGCATAGTGCCTATAATTCCTCAAAAACAGCAGTAGAAAGAACGAACTTCTGGTTTAGGGACCCAAAAATAACTAAATGAGCGAGAGAGAGAGAGAGAGAGAGGAGTTAAACGGTGAGAGTGTGTCCGTGATCCATCTTAATCGTAATCATCATCACCAATCAGCTCCTCCCAAACAAACCAACAAAACTTAGAGTTTAAGAGAGACGTACGCGAATGGTCTCTCTTGCTTTCTGGTTCTTGCTCATTTCTAGTACTCTTTGTGTCACTCAAGTGGTTTATGTGTTTAATTAAGGATACGTTGAAGTGGGGATGTTTTTTTGGTTTGTAGATTGTGTGGGTGTGTGGATCTGTATTGTTGTTACTGCTGTGTGATTAGTACTGCTATTTGCCGTTAGACTCATTTTGTTTGTTTGATATAGAAGGAATTGTTGGTGGTTGGGAAGGGATTCAAGTCACTGGAGGCAGCGGTTCATCGATCTCTTCCTGTGAATGTCACAAAAGAAGACATGAATCGATCGATAAACCTCTGCATCCAGCGCTTCCGTCTCTCTTCCTTTATACCTATTTTGTTTGTTTGGTTTCTTGGATATTATAATATAGTGCCAAATTCATTTTAACACAAATTGGTTTCATTTGGTCATTTACTTACCTTTAATTGTTTTTTCTTTTTTGTACTTTTTCACAATGCAAAGCTGTCAGATTTTACTTTTAATGATCTGGCCACCTCCATTTTTGTTTTCATCTGTTAGATTTCTGCAATCATTTTTTTTAAGGTAGGTGTCATCATGATTTTTTATCTTTCCTTTAACACCTAATTTTGAAGAGTGGGTAATAACAAGAGCAGATCTGCTTGCTGAATTCTGCGCTTTTCCTTATCTCTTATTTCTTTGCATGTTATGAGGGCTGGGCTTTATTATTATTATTATTTGTTCCAGTGCCAGTTTTTTAGACGTGATCAAGTTAAGATCTTTGCATTATTGAAAACCAATTTGGATACTTAGCTTTCTTTACCATTGATGTGAGGTTACTCTTTATAGCTGTTGTTCTTAGACTGATTTTGAATTTCTAACCTAAGCCTTTTGCTTCATTTCCCTTGTAGTGCAGCTTCGTTAATTATGGTGTTTGAAATCGGATCTTCAATTTGTTCCAAAATTCTAGCTAAGAAGAAATTTTCCAGCCCCTTGGATCAACCACCAAAAGTTTGATCTTGTTTTCGTCCAATCGTTCTTATTTTCCAATTTGGAATATATATCTGCTCTATTCACTGACTTTTTGTGCTAGTAATGGCACAATTATGCTCAATACTATGTGTGTTTGTTATGCAGTTAGTTGGAAGATGATGGAAAAGCATTCTGATGTCATTACTTGTAGGAGTGATTAACTGGAAACTACTTAAATACTTTGTTGATACTCTTTTTATCTGAATTGACGAGTGGTTCCCCGAATTATATTGGTCGTACAGTTTTCTGATAGTGGAGGTTTTCATGAGAATTAATTTTCTGCCAAGAAAACATCGTTTTTCTGGAGCAGATAAAAAAAAGTAGGCACTTGTTTCTTTTCATAGTAAAGTAAAAAAAGTATCTTTGAAAGGTGTTTTCAAGTGGGGAGACATGCAATTTTCGTTGGTAGATGCAAGTGAAGGATATATACAGTTACAGAGTACCAAGTTGTGTGGAGAATCTGCTGATTTTATTATGTGCTCGCTGGAACCTGGAATCCAATTCCTTATACAAAATTAGAATGAAAATCAGTTATGTTGCAAAAATGATTCTGTAGTCTAACAGGTGTACCAACCAAATACTTACAAAAGCCATTTTTGTGTGAGCACATATGTATCAACCTCAAAAGTAAGGATCACGGGAAACGTGAGCAAGTCAAGGATACTCTGCTGTTTTATTGCTTAGTATGTGCTATTGGTCAACAATTCCTTTGCGGCACTGAACTGTTATTCCCAGTTGTAGTGATGCTTTTATCTTTGGGTCGGCCTTTCTTCGTTTACCTTCTAATTCAGTTTTTTACGAGTTTGGTTTATCGTTTCAGTATCATCTCAGCAGCATCTTTAGCTTTTTCTTCGATGACTTCAATTGTTTATTTTTCTTCCTTCTTTTTTCACATTGGAACAATTAGAATGAGAGAGGCTAAACACTATCCTTCCATCGCCGTGCCATGTTGCTCCAATACATTGAACAGTCGGTAAATTAAATCAGATTTTGACACGTTTATCCATTGGCGTCTTGTTTTTATCTTTTTGTCCCGTGTCGATGCGTTGGCTTTGTTTTCTTGTATCAATTCATTGACTGTGATTAAACTTGACATTTTGGCTTGCTGGTTTGTCTTCAATTAACAATGGACTGCATCTAATTTGTCTTATATATCTATACAACTCGAATTTTATCAAAGTTTCGTGGCCTTACACAGCAACTCCGTATGGCATTTCGTGAATTTTGTCTTGAAGTAGGCAAATATTGAGAAAGAAAAGTATTTACTTAGATCTCATACGCATAAATTGCAGATTGATGATACAAGTGGGTAGGATTGGGGTGCAGTCACGTGTCGTGTCTGCATCAGGCGACTATAAGTTTTAACTAAACGGAGCAATAATTACACGGAGGATGACGGCAGGGCGGTCACCAAGACGAGGATAGCCTGGGCCTAATAGAGTACGGTGTCGGTTTGTGTGGGATTTTTATACTGACAATAGAAAATTAATATAAAAATGTTTTTAATGAGAGAAGCAAACAAGGTAAATTATTGCTTTTCTACTTTAACTTTATACTTTTTAGTACTTAAGAATTAATTTATTACTTCGCGGGGTCCTTATATTTTATGTTTTTCTAAAAAGTTTCATATAATTTGAAATTTGCCGGAGCTTTACATGTCATGGTAAGAGTTCAGATCTTCTGTCCAGTTTTATAGTGTCTTATTATGTTCAGTAAATCTCAACTATTTATTTATGTGAATCTTGCATAAATAAATACGAGTCTTGCAGAAATAAATGGTTAAAATTTACTATACATAATAAGACACTATAAAATAAGACAGAGGATCTTGTTTATGTGATAATTATTATAAAAAAAAACAAATCTACGAAGATATTAAGAGCGAGAAAACAAATCATACCCAATAGCTAAACCCGACGGGCACGGGGTGGCTGTTACAAACGGGAACAGCCACTTTGATCCCAAACTCGACACGTTTAGTCAAAGATCTCACGAGACTTGCTGATTGCACGTGCTGTCTCCATCGGAGAGCATTTCTCCAGCTTACAACCATTCACCTTTTGAATGATGTACATTTGTAAGCAATGCCACGTTCGGATTTCTATTCACTACTTTATCTTCAGTGCCCACTCATTGCTTTAACAAGGCGAGAGCTTTAGTTTGCTTTAGCTAATATTTAGGCAGTTAAGGAATTAATTTCCTACAATCAAGTTCAATTATTTGTTTCACATTCTTTACATAACTCGATAAGCATGCAAAGAGTAGGACCTTTAAAGCGATATGGACAAATCATACGAAAACGTTTTAGGTATACATATTGACCAAGAAGCCACCTTTTATATCGACCAGAAGAATAAGAACATCTTCACATGGATTTAGAAAGAAAAACGTGTACGATTGACGCAAAGATAAAGCATCTGAAACCTTAACTGTATCAAACCTAAGCCATATATCTAACATCATATGTAAACATCCCTCATATGTCCCACCCTTCACATGCATCAATAATCATTATCTACGTTGCTTTCCGAGTACTCCAACGACTACTTCACATTGCCATCATCTCAAAGTTTAGTATGCCTTTTTTCTTTTGCTTTTTTACATAAACAGCGTTTGATTAAACCTTAGAGATAATCTAATTCTTTTTTTTTTTGGTCTAATTCATCATTTCATTCCATTCGTACTGTTCAATAAATTTAAACAAGATGTATTGTCAAGTCCGGCTATGGGTCGAAAAAAAAAAAGTTTACTCTTGATTTTCATAAAAAATAAAATGAAATAAAATATGACTAATTTTGATCTTTAGAAAGAGCAAAATGAGACAAAATATAGTATACTCTTCACTCACAAAAAATAAAAACGAGATAAAATAAGACCTATTCTTAACCCTCATAAAGAACTTTTTTTTTTACTTTATTTAGGGCTTACAAAACGTTAGAAATGACTTGCGTCTTGTTACACAGCAAGAATTTAGAAAATACAAGATTTATCCATTTTTAGTTTGATATCATCATCTCATATTATGCTTATATTTTAGCATTTATGTCTTTAAATATTCTATACTTCCAATTATTTCGCTTATTGAGAGGTTTTGAGCAATTTTAAGACCAAAACGTTAGGCTTGGCCTATACAATTGAGATTGATGTTTGAAAATGTGGTTGTTGAATGATTTGGTTAAAAGTTATATTCACCGATAAAAGTTATTTCAAAAATTAAATAATTTTATAATGTTCTAAAATTTATAAGATAGTTCTTAATGTTAATATCATTTTACAAAATACAACAACTAGTATATGCTATAAAAAATTTAGGGTTTAGTATTAAGTTTGATCATATTTAAGAAGTACAATACTAACTTTTATTGACAATAAATATATACCTGATCGGGTATTTGATTTCACTATTGACTTGGTATCGGGGACCACACCAGTATCTATACCACCGTATCGTATGACATCAGTAGAATTGAAAGAGTTGAAGATTCAACTACTAGAGTTGCTAAACAAGGGCTTCATCAAATCAAGTCATTCACTGTGGGGAGCACCAGTATTATTTGTCAAGAAGACGGATGGGACCCTCTGCTTATATGTTAATTATCGACAATTAAACAGAGTTACCATCAAGAATAAATATCCACTTCCCAGGGTTAATGATTTATTTGATCAGTTGAGATGGGCTACAGTATTCTCAAAGATAGATTTGAGGTCTGGATATCATCAGTTGAAGTTTGATGAGAGAGATGTGCATAAGACTGCTTTCCGGACAAGGTATGGATATTTTGAATTTTTAGTGATGCCGTTCGGATTGATAAATACACCAGCAGTATTTATGGATTTCATGAATAGGGTGTTTCATCTCTATTTAGATCAGTTTATCATAGTCTTCATTGATGATCTTCTGATATATTCTAAGAATGAAGAGAAGCATGCTAGACATTTCTGGATTGTACTGCAAATACTTTGCGAAAGGCAGTTATATGCGAAGTTCTTAAAGTGTGAATTTTGGCTGAGGGAGATAGGATTCCTTGGGCATATTGTATCAGCGGAAGGTATTTTTATGGACTCAAAGAAAGTTGAAGCTATACTTGAATGGGAACAACCCAAGAATGTCACCGAAGTCCGTAGTTTTCTAGGGTTAGTTGGTTATTATCGAAGATTTGTTGAAGGTTTCTCAATACTTGTAGCCCCTTTGTCGAGGCTTACTCGGAAGGGAATAAAATTTTAGTGGGATGATAAATGCGAGGTGAGTTTCCAATAGCTGAAGAGACGATTGACATCTACACCAGTGCTGGCTTTACTTACCCAAGGGGCTAGGTATGAGGTATACAGTGATGCTAGTCGTCAGGGACTTGGCTATGTACTTATACAGGCCGAGCGTGTGATCGCATATGCTTCTAGACAGCTGAAGCACAAGCTGAATTATCCCACACATGATTTAGAGCTTGCAGTGGTAGTTTTTGCACTCAAAAAATTTGGAGACACTATCCTTATGGTGAGACTTATCGTATATACACCGACCACAAGAGTCTGAAGTATCTAATGACACAAAAGGAGTTAAATCTCAGACAAAGGAGATGGTTGGAATTGATTAAGGATTATAATTGAATAATTGACTACCATCCAGGGAAAGCAAATGTGGTAGCCGATGCATTGAGTCGTAAGTCCTGTTCAGCAGTAACTGTTAGGCAAGATCCTTACATGACACATTTGATGAGTGTGCGGAGCCTTGGGGTTAGACTCCTAGTGGCAGAGGAGGATGGAACATTGTTAGCAAGGTTTGAAGTCCAGCCTACATTACTTAACGAGAGCAAGAGATCATAAGCTGATGATCTCGAGTTAAAAGTCATTCAGGAGAAATTGCCATCCGATAAGAGTGAAGGATTCAGACTGAGAGAAGATGGGTTATTAGTCTTTAGAGACAGAGTTTGTGCGTCGAAAAATTAGGGTCTCAGGCGAGCTATCTTAGAGAAAGCTCACAGTTCAACTTATACTATACATCCGGCTAGTACCAAGATGTATCGAACTCTTAAAGAGAGTTATTGGTGGCTAGGGATGAAGAGAGAGATAGCAGAATTTGTGGCCAGATGCCTCCCCTATCAATAAATTAAGGCAGAGCATCAAAAATCAGCAGGTATTATAGTCTTCTATTCCAGAATGGAAGTGGGAGCATCTGATGATGGATTTTGTAGTTGGGTTACCCCGTACATCGAAGGGTCATAGTACTATTTGGGTTATAGTGGACAGATTGACGAAATCTGCTTATTTTCTGTCTATCCACACAACCTATTCATTGGAAAAATTGGTAAAATTGTATATCGATGAGATTGTGAAGCTACACGGGGTACCAGTTTTTATAGTATCAGACAGGGATCTAAGATCCACCTCACGATTTTTGCCGAAATTCCAAGAATCTTTAGGGACTAAACTGAAGTTTAGTACTGCCTTCCACCTCCAGACCGATGGTCAGTCAGAGAGGACCTTTCAAACATTAGAGGACATGCTGAGAGCATGTGTGATGGAATTTCAAGGGAGTTGGGACTGACATTTGTCTTTGATTGAGTTTGCTTATAATAATAGTTATCAGATAAGTATTGGTATGCCACCTTATGAAACACTTTATAGAAGGAAGAGCAAGACACCTCTGTGTTGGGGTGAGGTTGGTACGGCCAAAATAGAAGGAGCTAAATTGATGGAAGTCACCACTCATAAGATAAAAATCATTCGAGAAAAGATGAAGATCGCCTACGATCGATAAATTATGCGGTTAATAGGCGACGACTGTTAGAGTTTGCAGTTGGTGACAGGGTTTTTCTTTGGATATCGCCATGGCAAGATGTCATCAGATTTCAGAGTCAAGGGAAGCTAAACCCTCGATATATCAGACCTTGTCGCATCCTAGAGCGTGTCGGGATTGTGGCATATCAGTTAGAATTGCCACTGGACTTAGATAGGATCCATAATGTATTCCATGTTTCTATGCTTAAAAAGTACTTATCCGATCCATCTCATGTTTTGGAGGAACCTCCCGTACAACTAAGAGAAGACCTAAGTTTTGAGGTGAAACCAGTGTAGATTTTGGATCGACAGATAAAGAAATTACGCAGCAAGGAGGTACCTACGGTTAAGGTTCTTTGGAAGAGCGATAAGGTCGAGGAGATGACAAGGGAGCTTGAGGATACTATAAGATGTCAGTACCCCTATTTATTTGTGTCCCCAATTTAGGAGTTTCAAGGACGAAACTATTTTGAGGAGGGGAGGACTTATAACACCGAACTTTCTGAACCCTTTTGTGTTGTTCTGTATTTGGAAATACTATTGTATATTGATATATACATGGTTGTATATGAGTTCAAAGATGTATTTGAATCTTTTTGGTACGTATGCCAGTGATATATAATGTTATGTGCCCTTACTTGAACTTAGAGTTCATCGGTATGCGGAATCTTGGAGATATCCGACATATGAGCCTTTAAGTGTGTAAAACCGAGTTCATTGGATGGATATGACCATGGTGGTTAAATTAAATGTGTTCTAATGCCTTAGAGGTGATTAAACATGATTTATAGACTTATCGGACACTTAGAAAGCTAAATTAGAAAAGTTGATATATATGTAAGGGCTTATTTGCAAATTGTTAAAAGTTAAAGAACTTAATTGTAAATTTTCAATTTTTGGAGAACCAATTCGTAATTTTATAAATTTAAGGGGCTTAATTATAATTTTCAAAAGTTCAAGGACCAAAATGAAAATAAAAGTTTTGGTGATTCCCAAAAGTTGGACTTAATTGCAAATTTAGGAAAAGTTTGGAGGGTATGAGGGTAATTTCACATAACTAAGGGTAATAAGATAAATTCATCTTGTTTGGTCAAAGAAGAGTCAAATTCTAGACCCTTCTACATGTGTATGGCCTTGCAACCCATTAATTGGCATTAAAACACTTAGTTTTAATTAAAAGAAAGAAGAAGAAAGGAGAAAAGAGGAAGAGAAGTGAGGTTTTGGCCATCACCAAACATGTTACCATCTTTTTGACTTTTTCAACTCAAACCAAAGTGTTCTAAGCTAATTTGGAGTCAAAGAACTCAAATCTATCATTAGATTTGAGAAATTCTCAAAGGATTTGAAGATATTACTAAAGGAAAGTATAGGTAAATTTTGTCTCATCTCTCTCTACATTATGATTTTTAGTTTAGTATTAAGATACGTTGTTCTCCATGCTTGAATATGCATGAAACATGGTTGAGATGAATGAAATGTGATATGGAGAGGGTTATTTAAGTTAAAACCGAAATTGTCCCCTTTAGGTGAAAGTTGGTGAATTTTTGAATATCTTTTGAAATTGATGGTCAAAATGAATTCTATGATGTTAATTATACATGTATGATGTGAATTGATGATGAAGAATGAAGAAAATGTGTGTTGGTTACGTGTAGGACGAAATAATGGAGAAGAGGTGGATGAATGTGATAAGTTGTGTAATTGATAAATGTAGCTTAAATGAAAGGAGTTGGGTTGAATGGAGTGATGGAATGTGTCATAGATTGGAAGTGCTACCATAAGACATGTTAGGAGCATGAATTATTATGGTAAAGGATTGAAATTGAGACTTGAAAGTCATGCACATTAGGTGTTTGATAAAATGCCTAAGTGAACTTGGCTTAGGGCTTAAGGATATTGATGGTGTGCATTGGAAAGAAACTTTCATGTTTACTTAGAGTAAACTTGAAATGTTGCCTAGATTGATGAATAATGGCCTAATATTCTTGGACGAAAAATGTGCTTAATTATGTCATGAAATACATAAGTTTGGATTAAAGGCATTAAATGCCTTAGGAAATGCAAAAATGGAAGCTAATGTGATGGTGTATAAATATGAAATTTATGTTTAAGGAGTATTTTCATCGTATGTTTTTTTTAATGTATAAAGGCTCGGGAGCTGTGAATCAAGAAGCTTGTACCAAGGATTGTTGAAGTTAAGAGATTGTACACCTTCTTTGAGGTGAGTTGGGGAAACCATATTTGCGAAAAAAGGATTAGAACATCCTAAGACAAAGTATGATGACTTGTATGTGAATTTTGAACCTAGGCAACGTATGGTAAAATTGAATTTCAAATGGAAGCTAATATGCATATGTATTTGATAAACGACATTGTTTTGAAAAACTATGCATTTGGAGTACAAAAAATAACTTTTATTTTATGAGAAAATGTTTGAAATTTACATTTGCATAATCGAGTCATGTATGATGCATGTTTTTGTTCTCTTTTGGCTTAGAGCCATGATAAGGTTTTATTTTATCGGTTAGATCGATAAATAAAGGCATGATGCCTTACTTGATTTTTGATACTTAAATGTTGTATATGATGTTTGTGATTAGTGAGGAGATGATTGGCCAATCGTGTGCTGGGCACAACTGATTAAGCGACCCTTGTACCCTTGACATTGGTATATGAAAGTCGAGTCACCATATCGACACCTTTCTATGGGACTCGCGGATATTGACGAGGTCATCACCTAAGGTCATGACGCTCCTGTCCACTATAGTCCGGACTCACCACGGATGAAGGTCGAGCCATCACCAAGTATCGGTGGGTGTGTACATTAGTATGGCCAACTAATTGTGTCACACATGATTGTTTTGACTTATCCTAATATTGGTTTTCCTATCGATATTTGATTTATACATATGATATTTGTATGCTTTTGTATACTAGAATTAGAACCTATGTTCACCGAATGAGTGAGTTAATAGGCTAGGACTATGGTTCCTAACCAGTATACATTGAGTCATAGGCTGGGCCTATGTGTTTTCTATATGTGAT
>JANZLD010000007.1:29332100-29354094 GCA_026413575.1 Erythroxylum carthagenense | reverse complement strand
TTTTCTTCCTTCTGTTTTTCTTTCACTTAAGCTGATTTTTACTTCTCTTATTTTCATGCGTCCATCTACTTTTCATTTGTAAATTTCTCTTTGTTTGTCATCAAAATCATTTAATACGTGAAGTCTGGTTTGACTTAACAAGAGGCAATATTGAACCAAGTGAGAGAGATGAGAAGAATGAGAAGCCTCCAATGGATGGTACACTTAAAAAAATCTCCATTCAAAATTCTTATAAGTATTGTTTAACCTAAGATAATAATTATTTCATTATTAAGAGATTTATGATAACTAGTATTTTTATCTCAATTTGAGTATAACTCCTTAGTGATGATTGTTTGGGTTTGAATTATAAATGAATTGTTTAATAATCATTTTAAAGTGTGAACTTTAGTACCTAAACTTAGAGGTTATAATGTTTGAATTTATATTAAATGGGTAATTATTTCTCTAAACTTTTGAACAAGGATAAATATTAGACAATTAGAATAAAGTTAGTTATGTTTGATAAGAACTCTTTTTGACAAAGCCCCTTATTTGATTTAATTTTTTATTGATATTTAGTTGTTTGATATGTATTTTAATAGGTTTTTTTCAAGTTTTGATGTTTTTTTTTTCTAATTTTCCAAAACATTAGTCAGCCACTACTTTAGTGTGGTTGACTAATGTACCCAAAAATTATGCTTCCACCCTTTCTTGAGAGTTTTAATGAACTAGTCGCTTGTCTAGTGACCCAAATAGCCACACTTGTCAACCAGTATCCTTCAGTGGTTGACCAATGTTCCTGATTCTACTTCTTTATTTTCTAAAAGTTTATGGAGAGTTTGGTCGCACTTACTGGTCAACTAAATACCCTTAGTGGTTGACCATTATACTCTACTAATTGACCAATAAATCGAGTTTTTTAAAAACCAGACCACTTTTTCACATCTCAACTACTTTGGTTCTTTCTAAAACACCAACATCGGACAACCAATTGATTCATATGGTCAACCAGTTCTCTAGTTTTTAGTCTCTCCTCCACCTCTTGTCTTTTATTCTTATATTTGATGTTTATATCTTTAAAATCCTAAACAATTCACCCCTTGCTTTGAAAAAATCATCCATATTTCATTAAAATCCCTTAAATTGAATCAAATTGCAATTACATTTTTATAGGTTTCGAAATTGAATACTTTCAATCTTTTATTAATTAAAATTTTTCTTTTCAAGTTAATGCCTTCAGAGCTAAGCTGTAAAAGGAGCTAAAGTTGTTTCTCTTTCAATTGTATAAATACAATCTTTAATTTTATTCAATTTTGTTATCAATACATTCTTTTATAAAATTGATTATTGGATATTACAATTATTCTTATATTTTTTATAATTCAAATCACTAATTTCAAAACTTGCCCTTGATGCTTTAACTGAATTTTATCTTAGGTATATTACCAAAGTTGAGATTTTGCAAATTAGGTACAATTAGGAAAGTTTCTACCAAAATTGACCTTTTGTTTTGACTCTTTAAAAATTCAATAGCATTCTTTAGTGGGAAAGTTTATCATTCTTAATCAAATCCATTTTAATTATTTTTACCAAATTAGTTTGAAGCACGAAACATTACTTTTTGCACTTTAAATAAGGATTTCTATTTTTATTCCAAAAAGGGAGAGAAAGATTGGTGATATTAGATTTAGAAGTAATAGTTTTTTCATTTTTATATTTCTTGTCCTTTATATGATATGCTTGAGTAAATTTATGTTATCTTTATATATGGACATTTCTTTGATTGGAATATCTCTTTTGTTTTTGATATTAAAATATGCTCTTCATATTAAATTATAATTTATGCATGAATTAAAAGGAGGGGGAGGGGGTGGCTAATCACTATCTTGATATTTATTTATGCACTTAATTTTATTAATATTTTCTAATATTACAAATATTTGTGTCATCATCAAAAAGGGGGAGATTGTTAACTAAGGAAGGTTCCAATTAGTGTTTTGTTGATAACAAAACATAATTACTACTGATGAGTTTATTTTATTAATGAAAAATAATATAAGAATAACTAAAGTTATAAACTCATGAAGATAGCTTACAAAGTTGATAAAGAGAAGCTAAAGTTTTCAACCACTGAAATGATTATCAAACCAAGAAAAAAAGAAGATTGAGGTTTATCAAGGTTATTCTTTAGTTTGTAATATTATTTGTTATATCACTTTGTTTATTTGAAGCTCTAAAAGCCTCACCATGCATAACATTTCAATTAAATTGACTGCATGAGTATTTACATTCATTAAGAGGAACTAAAGTTTTTATTTATAATATAAAGTCTCTTAATCTTTCAAATAAAGTTTTAGGGAACTTTGTGGATGTTTAATTTGTAATTGCATTTATCAAATCATTTTTGTGTGATTCATCAACTTATTTAGGTTAGTGGTTGACTAATAGTGGCTAAAATTATCAGATTTAATGTAGTGTAAGTTTACTGTAACACTAGTTGATTTATTGGTCCACTAATGTGCCATATTAGTTAAGCAATATGCCTATTGGTTGACTAGTATTTCAACGGCTATCAAATTTGATGCCTTTAATACATACTAGTTGACCAGTATGCTATGTTGGTCGACCAATGCTTTGTATATAGTCATTTTAATAGCTACTTCCAATGGCTAGGAAGGGTCCTAAAATACTAGAAATATATGTTCTCTCATTGGTTTTAGAATTTTAAAAAAAAAGGTGTCTTATACACATATTTCAAAATGTTTTCAATCATTTGAGCATCTTTATCTCATATATGTGTGAGTGAGCCATTTTGGAGCTATTAAATGGTAAAATGAGAAACTTTAATTTGTAATATTTGGTTTGGAGAATATATTATTATACTTATGGTAGTTCCAAGTGAGATTAAGGTTCCTCTTCACCTTGGAAGAAGATTATAAGAAGGGTTCCTCTTTACTGAAAAAGATTGTCCAAAGATTATTCTTCACCTTGAAAGAAGATTTATAAGGGAATTCCAAGAAGTCTTGGGAGTAGATGTAGGTAAGGACTGTTTGTCAAACCACTATAAATCAGTTTACATTCTCTCTTCCTTATCCTCTTTAAATTATTGTTCAATTATTTAATTAATTTACATTAAGCAATTTTTCTCATCCTTATTTACATTGATTTTTCTTAATTGAGTACATTGGCTAGAAAAGTTGAATTTTTTAAAAAACAAATCTAAAATAAAAAGATGTACAAAATTATTCTAACTGAAAAGAATTATTTCTTAAATACTAAATAACAAAAACTAGGATTTTAAGTGGGCATGACTATGGACCAGGTTGTATTGGTTATGAACTTTTTAATGTCAATGGTCATGGTCTAGGACATTCCTATGTTTATGACCATGTGTAACAACCCAGACCACCCGCCTACAGATATTGTCCGCTTTGAGTTGCCCCTCAGGCCAAACCCTTCACGGTTTTGTTCTGCCCACTCTTAGGAAGGCACGTCTAAGGGAGAGAGGTATCCATACCCTTAGAAGGCATACTTTGCTCTCCTCTACAACTAATGTGGGATCTCACACTCTCCCCCCCCCCCCTCCCTTAGGGCCCAGCATATCTAGCACAACAGTTCAGGTATCGACTCTGATACCATTTGTAACAGCTCAGACCACTCGACTGCAGATATTGTCCTCTTTAGGTTAGCCCTCAACCTAAAGCCCTCACGGTTTTGCTCTTCCCACCCTTGGGAAGACGTGCCTAGACCACTCGTCCATAGATATTACCTGCTTTGGGTTGCCCCTTGGGCCAAACCTCTCATCGTTTTGCTCTTCCTACTCTTGGGAAGATGCATCTAAGAGGGAGAAGTATCCTTACCCTTATAAAGCGTACTTCGTTCTCTTCTTCAACCAATGTGGGATCTCACAATTTCCACCTCCTTAGGGCCCAGCCCTTTTTAGGACCTAGCCTAACCGACACAACAGTTCGAGTACTGACTTTGATACCATTTGTAACAGCCCAGACCATCAGTCCATAGATATTGTCCACTTTGGGTTGCCCCTTGGGCCAAAGCCTTCACAATTTTGCTCTTCCCACCTTTGGGAAGACGAAGGAAGAGAAAAACCTTGAGGGGTTTAGCCCAAGTGGCAACCCAAAGCGAACAATATCTGTGAGTGGGTGGTCTAGGATTCTACAAAATTAGTCAAAAATCAAGCTTGTTGTTTCTAATATTTTATTGATGGTGGGATAAAGAGGGAACCGAAGTCCTTATTTGAAGGTATCATAACAAAATCCCACCTTTCCAAGTATGGAATAATGAATTCGCTCTTTGTCATTTAGAAATTTGAGTGAGATAACCTCAAAGGTCCAAAACTTCTCCCTCGTTTTCTTAAATTCATCCATGCATAATTTGTTAGGATATAAGCATGCTTTAAAAAATTTTCCAAAGTCTCCATTAATGCAATTCAATGAAAAGTTTATAGGCAAAGCCTTTTACTAGACTTAACTAAACTATATTCATACAATACTCTAAAAGGAGGGGTGATCACTATAGATAACATAAAAATTGTTTCTATAGACCTATTGGATACAAAGCTATAGCTCCTATAATTCAATATTATTGGACCTATATCACTAAAGAAATATAAGCTAGAGCTACTAGAGATATTGACTTCGCTCTTTGAGCTACTCTTATCATTTATGTTACTCTCTATAACTTATAAAATTTAAGGATGAATTGATGTAATCTTACTTTAAAAAAAGAAGATGATACTTTTGTATACACTTTAATGTTAAAATCCTTTTAAGAAGATATGTAGATATACGAAAGTAGGGATGCTTTTATCTCTCTAACAACTCTCTAAAAATGGAAAAAGCAAGTCATTTTACACATTATGTAACTTATATAGATAGATGGATAGTAAAGATTGTTTAAGATCAATAAATGGGATCAAATAATGATTTGCCTCCCCATAAATGGTAGAAGCGTCTTTATGCCAGTTTGTATTCTATAAGGAATATTCTCTAGGAATATTGTTTATCTTCTTTCCAGTCATTGAGTGCTTGAAAGCAGTCATAGAAGATTTCATAAATAATCTTTTTCATTTATTCCTTGAGAGCTTTGGTAGGACAACATTTATTTTTCTCCATATTGATAGGTTTTCCCATGGTTTTCATTTTAGAGTCTACGGTTGTTTTTCCAGACTTGTTTATAAGGGGGCTTAATAATGGTTTTTTTAATTCAACCAAGGCCTTTTCTACTTCAATGCGATTTGTATAGCTTCGATGGATATTTTAGCATTTTTTGTTAATATGGATGGCAACCCTATGTCATTCATCACATATTCCAGCCATGGGTCCATTGAATATAACATAAACTTTGGATTCTTTGAAATCATCTTTTTTTGGGGGATAGGTGTAGCTTGGTTTGATAATAGATTGGTACTTGGAATAATATGTTTGTGAATGTTAGGTAAAGTTGTTTGGGTAATTTATTGAGGAGTAATTGGTTGGATGGTTGGTCGTACATTTGGTGGTTTATCAATAGATAGTTGTTGTTTTTCAAGGAGGGCAATGGTTGCTCTTAATTGATTAATTTGTTTAGTTACACTTCCCATTTGTTATTGTAGGTCTAATAAATTGGTTTCCTTCTTATTGAGTGAATCCTTCAAGCTGAGGATAGTTGTTTCTATTCTCTGGTTAATTTATCTACAAGACTATTAGCAAAAGATTTTATATAATGTATTTGAAAATTATATTGATTTAATTATAATTGTCATCTGATTAAGCGTTCTTGATTGTAATTTGTTTTAATATTGTATTTAGTAAATCCACATAAATACTTAAAATCTGTCTGAATATGAAATTCGACAGGTAATAAATCAACTTTCCATTTTCTTAATGTTTTAATACATGTAAGTGTTTCCTTTTCATAGATAGGATATTTCCTTTCAGTGGGATTAAAAGTCCCATCGATATATTTGCATAAGAGATAATTCGTTGACATGGGTGGTTGTGCTAGAAGGAAGCCAGCCCATGTATCCATACTTGCATCAATTTGTACTAATAGTGTATCTTTATCATTATAATTATATAATTTTGGTAAGTTCTTGCAAATATTTTTTAATATATGTACCGTTGCAATGCCTTCTTCTGTCCATATCCATTGGGCATTTAATTGTGATTTTTTTCTTGCTTTAGCTAATCTTTAAGAAGCCCTTGATCAGAGACATAGTTTAGTATTCCAAGGAATTTTTGAACTTTAGTTATGTTTGTTAAGGTGTCAGGAAAATGGTGTAATTTTTCAAGGATGTTAGGTTGTAATTTTAAGAATCCATTATGAAATCCGATACCTAAATACTCGATATTTTGTTGTGTTAATTTAATTTTCTTTGTGCTTAAAATTAGACCTTTATGTTGACATCTAGTGGGAACCTTTTTTACCTTTTCTAAATGATCTTCCTTATCTTTATTTGAAAATATAATAATTTCATCAATCTAGGCTAATGTAAATTCTTCTAATCCTTCTAAATTATTATCCATAAATCTTTGATAAATACTAGGGGTTTGTTTTAATCCAAAAGGTAAAACATTCCATTGGTAATGTTTTGTGGTGGACGTGTAAAGATTGTTAAAGATTTCATATTTTCATGTAGTCTTAATTGCCAATAACCTGATTTTGCATTGAGTGTAGTAAACCATTGATGTCCCTTTAATCTACTTATAATATAGTCTTTTTTAAGTAATTTATATGCATCACCTACAGTAGCTTTATTTACTTCTTTATAGTTAAATGCCATTCTTCTCTTTCCACGTTTTTGGTTAGAACAATTATTTACATAGAAGGTTGGGGTTGAATGTTTACCAGTACTTGGTGCTATTAATTGTTTTTGTAATAATTTGGAACATTCATTAATAAATTCTTGTACATCTTGTTGTTTATATGGAATATTATTCTTAATATTAATTTCTTGTTTGGGGTTTTTTAGTTTTATTTCAACCAATTGATTATTAGTATTCTTTTTATGACCTAGTGGATTTTCATAACAAACTTGTTCCATTAAGGTTTTTATTTCAATTTGTAAAGTAAGATTATTCAGAAGATAAAATTGTAATTGATTTAATTTTTCTGTTATAATCTTTAAATTTTTATAATAAGTGGTATGGTATATAGGAATTTTGAGAATTATGGATTTTTTATTTAAGGATTTTATTATTGATGTTCATAACGATATATAACGCAAATATTGCTAAAAAGATTATATAATTTTAAGAAAATTAGTTCCCTAAAATTAATGGTAATCTTGATTATTGTTGATAAATTGAAGGTATAATTGTTAGACCCTGATCTTTTAGTGGAATTTAGAAATATTAAATGAAATTCAATGAGTGTTTTTGTATATGTATTGTGTTATAGATATTATTGTGTTTTAAGGAAATTGATGAGAAAAAGAATTGATTAGTTTTGATGACTTTGAGATTTGAGTAGATTTGTATGGTTTATGAAAGTTAAAGTGAATGAGTTGTTTGAAATGGAAGTTGAAAATCAAGAAATAAAGAGTGAAAGTGAGAGAATTTGGAGAATTATGAAAGTTTGACTTTGTGAGATGAATAGTAACAGAAAATTGACTTTTTGGTCTGAAATCTTTGTGAATTTTTTTGGATTGATCAAGAGAGATTTTGATAAAATGATCTTCATGAAACTTGTAGCTTCTGTTGAGAGTTTTCTATCTCCATAAAGTATGATAGTTTTCAATGTCAGGATTGAAAGTTATGACTATTCGAATTTAAGTGTATTTTACTTTGTTTTTGAAAATGTTCTTAAGAGTAGGATTGTGTATGCTGTGTTTTGAGGCGAATATTGGACTGATATGTTTTGAATTGAGTTAAGTGGTCTACATGAAAGTTATAGAGAATTTGCATAGCTTTTAAATGATGTATAATATGTTATTTTTGGATGTGGGAATTGGAAGATATGAAATTTTTAAAGTTTGGATGTGGTATAGGATGACACATTTCTAGGCAGAAGCTTTGATTGAAAAATTGACCTAGTTAGAGGTTGCAATTGCTTTTAAGTTTTTCATGAAAGCTTTAGATTATGTTTTGATCTTTCCAGTGATGTAAAGTATGGAAATTTTGGACCATGGAATGTGAAGTTATGATTTTTAGAAGTTTCTGTTACTGTTTGGCATGATCATTACTGGACAGAAACTTTGAGTGGCTTTTTGACTCCCTTACGGGCCAAAATGATTTTTTTGTCCTTCATGAAAGTTGTAGTTTGCATTTTGATCTTTGCATTGATATAAAATATGATAGTTTTGGACCTTAAAGTTGAAATATAGAAATTTTAGAAGTTGTGATACTATTTAGGGAGACTTAAATTGGACAGAAACTTTGAGTGAGATTTTGACCCCTTTATAGACGGAAATGGTTTTTAAGTCCTTCATGGACATTGTAGATTTTTCTTTTATCTTTCCATTGATACCAAATTTGTTTGGAGTTCTGAGTCACAAGGTATGAATTTTAGAAGTTGGAAGGTCACACTGGCGGAGTGACCCGCTCGCGAGCGCCTCGCCCGCTCGCGAGTGCGAGCTCTAATTTGGAATTTTTCCTGACCAACCTCTCTCCATTCTTTTCGCCATAACTTTTTTGTCCGACCTCTGATCGACCTAATTTTTTAAGCGTTGGATTTCTAAGACATCCCTATATCGTTCCATGGAAAATTGTGGATTTTTTAGATTAAATAGAGGATGATTGATTTAGTCAAAGTGAGTTGAGAAATTTTCTGAACATGGTTTAGTATTTTAGCGATATCTTGATCTGTGGATATCCAATTGAGTTGATTCTTATTGCAAACTAAACTAGAGATATGGGGCTACAAGTCATATGAAGGAATTGAATTTCAATTTAGCCCCTAAGACTTTCAATTTCTGAATTGAAGTTGGGTTTAATGTTCAGTATTGGATTAGTAAGAGCTGAAAGTATTTTGGCCATAACTTTTTCTCTAGTCATACAAATGAGGTGATTCTTTATTTGGATTAAACTAGAGAAATAGGTCTACAAATGTTCTGAAGGACTCAAGTTTCAATTTAGTCATTAATAATGTCAATGTTTGGATGGAAATCAAGTGCTGGAAAATGTTTTAGCATAAGCATAGTCTGAAATGTTTGAGGTGTAACTTTTGGAGTAGTGCACCAAATTAAACGATTTTGGTGGCATTATAAAATTGAGACAATGAGGAACATTTCTCTGGAAGGAAGTTTTAGCAAATTCCTTCAATTTGATGGTTAGAAAAATGTCCTAATGTAAGCATGAATTAAAATGAATTTTAGGGGCAAATTTGGAAGATCACATAAAGTGTTAAGTTTAAAGGCTTTTAAGGAAGGGCAATTGGGTCTTTTTGCATTCATTAAATGACAAGTGATGTGTCTGTCTTTTAAGAGGAAGGGAATGCACGAAAATTGGAAGAAAGAAAGGAAAAGAAGAGAAAGAAAGAAAGCAAGTTTCGGTGGAGAAGGGAGAAAGAAGAAAGAAGTGACTAGGTTTTGATTTTTATGGGTTTTCAAGAAAGATTTTAGAGATGCTCCAAGAGGGAAAAAGATGGAAGAAGATGAGAGCTCTAATATGAGCCAAGAAATTTCGGATTTGGAGAAGATTAAGGTAAGAGACAATTTTTGATCTTTGAAATTTTAATGAGTTTTTGGTTTAGATAGCTTAAGAATGGTATGAGTTTGTGATTTCTAAAGTCAGTTTTGGATATTGCAAGGTTTAAATTGCTCAATTTTGGATGTTTATTAATTAGGAATTTTTTTGTCATGAATTAGGGAATTTAAGTAAGGCATTGGAGAAATTAATGCTTTGGACAAGTTACAAGCATGAAAATGGGGTGGGTACTATGTTTATAATTTGAATTATAAGCCATGTATATGTTTTCGAAAAATTAAGAAAGAAAGTATTGAATTTTATTGTTTCCGAATGTTTTTGAAAAATTGTTACAAGTTTTAAATGTTTTGATAAATTAAGAAAATTTCGAAAATTATGAAAATTGTTACATTCATTGTGTTGAATGATTTGCTTATTATGAAAATTGTTGCATTCTTTGACTTTGATGTTTGAGAATCCTTTGGTTTGGAATAATTGAAAATTTGCTACGAGAATTTGATTGTTATGTGAAGTTTGAAATTATGGAAATTATGAATGAAATTTTTGTTTGGTATGGCAAAATATGAAAATTAAGTTTTTGAAATGTGCCTCGGGGCAGTTCGATTTCTGTGTCAATTATCTTTTATGTGGGTTTGGTTAGGTCACATAAGAGGGTCAAGTGCACTTGTCTAGGCTTCGCCCGCCTGCCCGCTAGTGGCATTGGAGCTCCGTTAAGGACTCCCATAAGTTCACGGCTACACCAAACCGCTATGTGGGAAGGTGTAGTACGTTCTGTTCACGACTGCACAGGACCGCTATGCGGGAATGTGCAGTACGTTCTATTTCTGGACCGACCCAAACCAAATTTTGATATGTTATGTGCTTATGTGTGTTATACTGTGATGCATTGCATGATTTGAAAATTGTTCATAAATTTTGAAAGAAATGGAGATTTACATGATTTGAAATGGTTCATGAAGTTTGAAAAGTTGAGAATTTTGAGAAATGAGAAATTGATAGTTCAACTGTGAAATTTTTATAAAATGATACAAGTTTTAAAAGATGATTTTTCTTATTTTTCGATTTATAAACATGTTATCCACGAGCTATAAAGCTCACCCCCTTTCATCCCCATCTCCAGGTTTCAAGAAGAAAATCGGATGAAAGAAAGTCAAGACGTTTATCCGTTATGTTTGTTTATGATGTTTTTGAAGTTAGATTTTTTTTGTAAAAGTAAGATGTTAGTGTATTCAAGAGTTGTATATTTTGTATTTCGGACTTTGGAATTGATGTTGTATCGTGGCTTGAAAATGCCACTTTTGCTTGGTGATGTATTTTCTTTTGGATGATGTGAATGAATTATGGATGTGTATGTAGAATAAAAAAAAGTGAATTATGGTTTTGTATATAAATTGCATATGACTTGGAATGTGATTGAATGTGACATGGGTTCCGGACAGGAGATCCAATGATTCTGATGATTGATTGAGAAGTATTGAAGTGTTATAGGTATAGAAATGTGTATGATTATGTTGGGATTCCGGACAAGAGGTCCGATGAATTGTGATTTTTGAGCTAAAATATTGAAGTGCTAATTGTTTGAGAATTGATGGTATCTAGTTGTGTATGTGGGAGTTTTTTTTTATATGGCAAAAATAAGAATAAGATTTATGTTTTGTTTAAAAGATGAGGAATGATGAATTTGAAAAAAATAAAATGATTTGAGGTTGTGGAATTGTTAAATTCCATTTAGATATTGGTATTGTTTTGAATGATGAGAAAGAAAGAAAAAAAATTATACCGTTTCGGATGGGAATAGATCAAAAGTGTCTTAAGGTTTCCAACGCACGTTTGTCTTGATTAAAAAGTTGGCATTTGCGGATGTCGGAATTTGCCCTTAAGTTTTGATTGAACTGTTTTGGTTTATTTGATTATAAGATTTTGTAAATCCGTTCCTTCAATTCCGCTTTCGATTTGTCTGCTTTTCGTTTTCAATTTGTGTTTTGCCTTTGTTTTGGCCCAATTTCGCTTTGTTATCCGGTCTTTCGATTTCCGCCTCTTTGTTTTTCGATTTGTGATTTCGTTTTTCCGGTTGGGGTCCGATTTCGAAATCGATTCCCAACAATAATAAAAGTGTAATTTTAAATAATGATATTATTATAATAACTTACATATCAAAAGACTTAATACTTCCATCTGAAACTCTTATTTGTAAAGGTTTATTTAGTTTTTTCAAGTTTTGTAATAATGTTTTAGATGCTATACAAATAGTAGCACACGCATATATAAGAATTAACTTTTTTATTATGAATAATCACTTGAATAAATGTTGTATTTGGATTCAGTTGATGATTCTAAAGTTTGGAATTCATAACAATATAATGAAGAAATTATTGATAAATCTTTGATAAACACCAGGGGCTTGTTTTAATCCAAAAGGTAAAACATTCTATTGGTAATGTTTTTGTAGTGGACATGTAAAGGTTGTTAATAGTTTGGTATTTTAATGTAGTCGTTATTTAGTAGACATTTATTTACTAATTGAGTAATTTCTTCCAAGTGATCTTTTATATTTTGTTCTATATTTTCCATAATTTTACTAAAGTTATATTGGATGAACTAGATGGCTCTGATACCAATTTTGGTTCCAATATTTTTGTTATTAACTTTTCTATTTTTTCTAGTCTTTCATCTATTGGATATACTATTTTAAATAAATTTTCATAGCATTTAATTAAAGATTCTAATATTTTATAAACTTGATTGATTTCATTAAATTATTGTGATTGATAAATTTGATTTCGTAATTGTATTATTTCTTTTAATTTATTTTCAATATTAAGTTGTTTGTATAATAATTCAAATAATTGCTTAGTGACACTTATAATGTATTTTGAAGATGACTTTTTAATTCTTGAAGTTTTTTCTTAATATCAATTAATTCATCAACTAATTGTTCTAAATTTTGTTTATCTCTTTATTAGATATTCCAAGCTCAGTAAACCTAAGAGATTTTTCTAATCTCGTGGAATATGATCTTAAAAGGTTAGACTTTTGTTTAAGTAATTTATTTTCACTTATAGATAAATGAGGTACATCATGAGAACTTGGTATATTTTGTAATTTTATAGGATAATTGATATTTGGTAATTCTCTTAAACTAGTTCTTAGATTTATTCCTACTTTAGCTAAGTCATTAAATAATTGATCGATTTAAATTTGATCTATATTTTTAAATTCAATAATATGATGAAAATTAGTTAAAGCATAGCTGATTTGATAAGTAATTAAAAAAGGATATTATCCTATTGTCATTAAATTTTCGTGATAAAATTTGTAAGCTATAGTAATTATCTCATCTAAATTTTGTGATTATAAAGGAATTCCTAATTTAAGGCAGGTATTAAATTTAATTTTTCCATAAGCTAAATTTCCATTCATGATTCTAATTTCTTCATCTTTTAAATCAATCATTTTTTCATCAATTATAGCCATTCTAAAAGGAGAATCTATTCTTTCTTGAAAGGTATATTTTAACAAGATCTGAATTGTAGAAAGATGTACGTATCCTTTATGTCTTTTTTCTTCTGACATATTTTGTAACTGTTTATAAATTTTTTCTTGGTCTATTAAACTTATGCGAATATGTCCATTACATTGATTTATTCCGATAGGTGTTTCATGTATAATTTTTTCATAATAAATTATATTTCTCTATTAATTAAGTTTTTAAACAGATGATGTGTAATATCTTGTCCATCTTTTAGATTTAATTGTGTTTTTGCTTTTTATTTTTTTTTCTTGTGACAATAGTGTATTATGGAAAACATCGGTAGATTCAGTTAATTCTAAAGTATCTACATCTAAAAATTATTATTATTGTTATTATTACTATGAGATTCTTGAATTATTTCAGTCATGTTGAAGTTAGTTAGATTGATGAGAGATTCTTTGATGTTCTATATGTTGGTTATATTTATGGATTAAATTTTGATTATGTAAATTATAAAGATTAATTGCAATGTCTAATCTTTCTTTGATACAAATTAAACCATTATTATAAAAAAATTGTAGATCATTATATCGTCTTTCATAATACTCTTTTTCCGATCTATATTCAGTGACTAAAGTTTCTAAATGCATAATTTATGTTAATAATTGGTTACAAAGTGTACAGTTATGTATTAAAAACAATTATGACATAAATTAACAAATAGGACAACTATTCATGAATAATGAATTTTGTAATGTTCCTAAAATTGTTTATAGAGTTGTTTTGATTCTAATCGTTCTTGATTATATATCTCGATTTAGTATTTCTTTAAACTTATGAAGAGTATTTTAAAAAGCATTTATTTGTTCTAAATAATTATAAGTTTCGCTAAAATTTTTAATAAGTTCTCTACTAAGTGAAACCTTTTTTAATATAGATTATTGCTAGGTGAATATTTCTACAAGTAGTACAAATAGGCATTTAACAAGAATAAGGTAGACTAATAACCTAAAATAAAATATATAATAATGATGGAAAACTAAAAACACAATTAAACATACCTGTTTTGCTCTTTTTCTCTTGAACGCTAACCCTTAGGCTTAGAATGAGATTGGAAGAGTATGGACAAGGATATGATAACTGAGTGTTTGTTTTTTTTCATATCAAGCTATGCTCGGAGCTTACATTATATAGAAAAAGGGTGCTTGTTAGCATCCAAAATCTAGAAAGCAAAAAATTAAAGAAAGCAAAAGTAAAAGTAGGAAAAGCATATTTGAAGAATCTACTTTTGTTGGTGGCCAACAAATGGCCTATACAATTGAAGGTAATGGTCGACAGGTAGCCTACATTATTGAAGATTTTATTCTTCGATGATAATATCTTCGGATGAGCTATCTTCTTTATCCTTTTCTTTTTGTGATATCAAGGGACATTTTTGACATTGATGTTGTAAATATTGATGCAGTTATTGACAGAGAGCCTGCTTCCACTGTTCTAATAGTTCATTGAATACTCTAAATAAAGTTGAAAAAGATACTTCAAATTGCTTTATTATCTCGAATGATTCAGTAGAGATAGGTGTTTTATATACTAAGGTCATCAACATATTTGCTCCTCTGTAGTTTCATTTGATTAAAGATTCTGGGGTAATCTTTAGGCATTGTTGATAAACTCCCTCGATGCATTGTAGATTGAATTGATTAATCAAATCTCAATCAAAATCATATTTAGGAGGTCATCTATTGGTGGATATATGTAAGATGTACAAGAATTTATTAATGAATGTTTCGAATTATTACAAAAACAATTAATAGCACTAAGCATTAGTAAACATTTTGCCCAATCCTTCCATGTAAATAATCATTCCGAACAAAAACATGGAAAAAGAAGAATGGTAATTAACTATAAAGAATTAAATAAAGCTACTATAGGTGATGCACATAAATTACCTAGAAAAGACTATATTTTAACTAGATTAAAAGGACATCACTAGTTCACTACACTCGATGCAAAATCAAGTTATTGGCAATTAAGACTAGATGAAGATACCAAACCATTAACAACCATTACATGTCCACCACAAAAACATTACCAATGGAATGTATTACCTTTTGGATTAAAACAAGCCCTTGGTATTTATCAAAGATTTATGGATGACAATTTAGAAGGATTAGAAGAATTTACATTAGCCTATATTGATGACATTATTATATTTTCAAATAAAGATAAGGGATATCATTTAAAAAAGGATAAAAGGATCTCACTAGATGTCAACATAAAGGACTAATTTTAAGCAAAAAGAAAATTAAATTAGGACAACAAAATATCAAATATTTAGGTACAGAATTTCATAATGGATTCTTAAAATTACAACCTAACATCCTTCAAAAATTACACCATTTTCCTAACACCTTAAAAAAACATAACTAAAGTTCAAAAATTCCTTGGATTACTAAACTATATCTCTGATCAAGGGTTTCTTAAAGATTTAGATAAAGAAAGAAAAAAAACTACAACTTAAATGTAGTAAAAAAACCCGATCGATATGGACAGAAGAAGACACCATAGAGGCTTCTAAAAACCAATTACTATCAAAGAAAACTAAAGCTGACTTATTAAAGATGGTTATCAATTTTTTATAAGCATACTTGCACAAGAAAGCTCAAGGTGAGTTATTAAAGATGGTTATCAATCTAAAATAAGTGTAAGTTGATGTCACCTACGTGATTGTCTCCATTAAGCCTATCGTTATGTATCATTAGTGTTAAAGGCAACATTAGAGTAAATTGTTATTATTATTACAAACATGTATTATGTACAGATGGTCTTCAAAAGTAATTCAACATCCTAACATATATTAGTACTCAAAGGTTTATTCTAGATTCAAATTTCTATTAAAAAAACTAAAGACACATTATACACCTTTAATAAGTTTGCAAATCAAACCTAAGTTGATTTATAAATGTTCTTTAAGCTTGCGAGCTTTAGGTACATATAACATAACAAATTATATTAAAAAGTGTAAGTTCAATTTAATATAGGATTCATCCATGTTAGGAAATAGATTCATAATCAAAAATCAAACTATGTAAGATTCATAATCAAAAATCAAACTATGTATCTAGTAAAGATTGGATCCAACTTTACTAAAGATAGTTAGAGTCCAACCACACTTTAAGAATGATTGCTTATAAAAGAAAGACTTCTTAAGGTAAGTTCTCATAACCATTACCATTAAGCTCAACTAGATACTTCTCTACATACTTAACACTCTTTAGCTTTAATAACTTAAGTGTCAAAGATGTCGTTTTTAGAACACCCCTAGTATTTTAGTAGTTGTTTGTGCATCCCTCCAAACTTGAGATTAACTCAACAAATCTATCATAAATTTAGACTACATTAAAGATGTAGATCAATAACTGGTTCAAATTATTACCTCCTTAAGGGTTTATGTAAAAGGCAATTATTTATTATTATTATTATAACAGGGAATAACCATATATTCTCAATTGCTTGAGGTGTAGTTGATGTTGAATACAAAGAGAAGTGAAAATGGTTCTTGGAGTTATTAATTTTGGATTTTAAAATTAGAGGTGGTGAAAGGAAAAACAATTATCTTTGACATGCAAAAGGTTATTTTTATAAAAAATTAAATATTTTTTAACTATTAAATGTTTTTTTTTAGTTGTTAAATTGAGAAATCTGATGAATATGTAAACAGGGTTATATTTTCTTTAGTTAGGCCTTTGCTTGGTATTTGATTAAACTTTGCTAATGAAACTACTCAATTTCTCTATTGTTTACTTATATAAACTTTCATGTTTATAGATGTGTAGTATATAAGCATTTAACTTTCCAGGCATTGTATTCAATTTGTATTCATTTTATGTTTATATTTAATTTAATTTTTCTATATTGTATATATGTTATTTAAAAAATAGTATATTAACAAGGACTTATAAAGGTTATTAAGAGCATAAGATGTATGTTGGGCACACCTATACTAACTAGAGAGTTAAATGGAGAGGTGATGACTTTAAGATCTAATTCCAAAATGTTGTTTGATCAAAATTCAGTTTAGAATGTAATGACTAGTTGTAGAAGTTAAAATAAATTAGATACGGATGTATGGAGGCACTACTAGAACATCTAAAAGAGATTCATAACCTCCCTCTCGTTTTTTATACTTACAAATAAGTAATAATTAAAAATAAAAAAGAAAGGGAATATGGGGTAAGTATTTTTTAAAACTAAAACCAAACAAGGATTACATTGACGAAATCATATATGAAACCTTCAATTGTTGGATTATAGAAGCAAGATTGAATCAAATCATTAGCACATTAGGAAATATAAGAAAAATGGTGACGAATAGAATGCATCAAAAGAGGATATTAGCTTCAAATAGAATCATAGCTTTGCTCACAGGATTATGGCCAAGTTAGAAGAGAAAAACCAAGACAACTATAACTGCTAAATTGACTGGAATGTGGTTGATGAGTATAAAGTAGAGTATCGAATAAACAAAATTTAAGTGAAGTTGCAAGATGAGACTTGTACATGTAGGCCTTGGGGTTTAAGAGGAATACTCATTTATAATAGTAAATTGAATTTGATTGATTATTTTAACAAGTGTTGTAAGGAATAACTTTTGTGGACATATAAGTACGCCCTTTAGACTTTAGATGGCGAATGATTTTAGTCATCATGTGAAGTTATGTAAGCTCCCATAGTAAAGAGTATGTCTAACCACCTATACAAAAGTAGGAAGAAAGAAAGGTTTATATAATTAAAGACATGACAGATGTCTAGGTATGGGAGGCTTATAAGTGTGGCATTCAAAGGCAAAACCAAAGAGAGTGTAAAGAAGGGTTTGTCATTTTGGTTCTAATTATGAATATTATATAATGCATAGTTTTCTTTAACATATTATTCATTAAGTAATAATGCAAAAAAGAAGAGGGACTATTTAAAATAATTAACAAAGCTACCAAGTAAAGAAATAATCACCTAAAGCATACAAATACAAAAAACAATCACCCAAACTAGAAAGTTGAAGAAATTCATAACAAACAACTTATAGGTAAAGATAGAGGGAAAAGATCATAAATAAATAATCAAATAAGGCCAAATGTAAATGCAAATCAGATAAAACAAGTCAGTGGAAGATGAAATGAAAGAGGTATAGGTACAGGTAGATGAAGAGGTGGGAGGAAAGGAAAGGTTTCAGGACATGTAAGTTATGGAGTACACTACAATGACATAATTAATGAAATAAAATATCATGTAAGTGTTATATAGTTTACCATTGTAACCAGTAATTATAAAAATTATACGCCCAAATACATAAATGTATATAATATTTTATAATTAGAAAAATTATATAAATTGACTTATGATGTAATATCCTAGTTCGATTGTTATACTATGTAATGTGTTGTATATGCATGTTTATAGGGTATGTTCTTTTATAATGTACTAGGGTAATTCAAGCGTTTAAATGTATTATTGAGGTTATAACGGAGATCATGGATAGAGTAGAGATGATTCTAGATTCGATCGAAAATTTCTCAAAAAATTTCCAAAAATTCTAAAAAGCTACGGAATGAGTCCAAATGAGCTTAAAAGCCCCAAAATGTAGTTTGGAGATTTAGGTAATACTTTTAAATTAAATCCAGATGATTTTGGTAACATTTAGTGATTTATGGATTCAATCTGAAAATTGTTCTGGGTAACCGACAAGTCACCGAATAATTTCAAAATACGATGAACAACTCTAAAATTAGGATTGGAGTCCATAGGAACTAAAACAGGTCAAAACGGAGGTTTTTTTTAATAAAATTCAAGTAATTCGAAATTATTGGAATAAAATGTCCTTTTTGGAAAATAATGAGTATTGATGATTTTAAACCCATTCAAAATTTTTAAATGCATCCAATCAATAAGTATTGACCCTAATTGGAGTATTTCAAGGTCAATTGAAAATAAGACAGTTGTGGAATGTTTCGGGATTTAATTCAGCTATTTGGTGCATTAAACTCATTAAGGGCAATTTGGTCTTTTTATAAAATGGTGTAGGTGAATTAGTCAGTCACACCTAATGACAAATTAGAAGCTTTCTTAAGAGTTAAGCATGATTAACTGAATGGTGATGAGTCATTAAAAAAATGACCAATTAGAAGATGTCATTTGTAATGCACTAAAAGATATTAAAGGAGTAAAGTAAAACCAATTGCTTCCTTCTTTCAACATATATGTGAGAGTGAAATAAAAGAAGAAAAAGAAGAGAAGAAAGAGTGATGTTTCACCCAAGGAGAGAAGAAGGAGGGTGCAACTAATTTTTGACAGGTTTTGGAGCATAAATTGAAGAGGGCTTGATTAAGAATAAGTGTTCTTTACTTGTCCAAAAGATTGAAAGAAAGTGGTAAGTTTCCTAACCTAAATTTCTAGTTTTGGGGCTTGTGAGTGGGATTGTTCATGTAAGATAAATAATGATTTTTTACTTTCCATAGAGTAGATAATAAGTTTGGAAGCATTTAAGGATGAATATGATAAGAGAAAGAGTTATGTTTAGTGAAAGTTTGTCTTTGATTCTTGGTTCACTTGAAACAGCTCAATTGTTTTGGCCAGAAATCGGCCTAAAAATGTTCAAAATGAGTGATCCAAATTGGATATGAAACCTAAGACATACTACTAAAAATCTCTAGAGTAAATCTAGACCTAATTCTGGATTAATGATATTGAAGTTTGAGATTGAAAATGGTAACCTGATACTGCCCTTGTGTTGAAATAAATTGTGATATTTGGTACATTTTTCATGATTTAGAATTTTAAATGGCATGATTTTGATGATATGGAAACTAGAGACTTGGGCGGACAAATGTCTAGAAGACCTCAAAGCCTAATTTGATTATTTGTTATGTGAAAAGTAAGGAAAAAATGAAGATATGGATTTTGGACATAGGTCATAACCATGACTCATCATGTATGATCATGATATGATGAATTAAATTAGTTGAGATTGTATCTTGAAGAAATTAGTAAGTTAGAATGGTGAAAATATGATATTTAAGTGACTTTTGAAGTTATATTAGGAAACAGAGACTAATAGGATAGCTTACAGAAGTAAGCAAAAATATAATTAGCGTACATGTTACACACTTTGATACAAATCTTGAATTAGGTTAAACCAAATATATAGTTTTAATGTCTTTACATGCTTAGATACAAATCTTGAATTAGGTTAAACCAAATATATAGTTTTAATGTCTTATTTCGTAATTTGGAAATAAATGCCTAAGTGAAATGCGCTTTATATAGGTAAAAGAGAGGCACAAAATGCATGAGTGTGCTTGGAGATAAGTTCGCAAAGCTGTGAGTGTGGTTTATTTGTTTTATATGACTAAATTCTTTACAAAAGAATTGATGGCATGTGAATGTATTTTAATTGTTTTACATGACTAAACTTATTGCAAAAGAATTAATGACTTGTGATAGTTCTTTAACTTGATTTTGTGAAAATGGTTTTCATTTGATCATGAAATGAATATTTATGCTGAGTTTTATACAAATGACATTTTACAAGTGAATATTGCCAGCATAACTATATGCTTTAGCAATATATGAGCTTTAATTTTATACGATTGGGAGTTACATTGAAATAATTCAATTATGGATCCTCCTATACTTGATTTAGAAAATAAGATGAGTTGTAAATGTAAGAGTTGCTTTTGACTATGGTACATCACTAGGCTTTATACATATTATACTAGTATATTTATAACAGTTAACCTATTATAGGTAAGCAATGTAAAACCATCTCCATAAATAGTGGTTAACCAGTCACAGATAAGCAATGTAGAATCAGCTCCGTGACTTATTACGAAGAAGTGATGCAAAAATAGCTCCGTAACTACCGCTCGATAGTGATTAATCTATTACGGGTAAGTGATGCAAAACCAACTTCGTAACTAGTGGTTAACCAATCACGGGTAAGCGATGTCGAACCAACTCCGTGACCATATGCCTAAGGGTACCATAGTATAAAGAAGTTTGTGGCGGGCTATATCATCTAAGAAGTTCATGACAATAAATAATAATGTCACCATTATTTATTTTTAAAAGTAATTTGAGAGGCACTGTATGGTACCAATTCTAGTGGTTGACTTATTTGCATTATAAAAGTTTTCAGAAAATTTATTGTCACCACATTTATTGATTAAGGAAAATGGAAAATGGAAAATCTTATATAATAATTTTAAGTTCAAAAGGCATTTCAAAATAGTAATTTCAGAAAAATGAAGTTGTGTTTTATGACATGTTATTGGATTACCAGATTTTATGATGCACGACTGAATTGTTATGACAATTATTTTACCATGAACTTTATGATTGTATGAGAATATTTCAGTTATATTGTTTTAAAAAATTAACTTTTAGTAAACTAATTACACTCACTGAGTTAGTTTAGCACCATTTTTTTAAAAAACAAACCACCCTAGATATGCATACAGGTGCTGCAATAATTGGGACTCTGCCACAGGATTAATTGTATCATCTGGTGATGATATGCTTATCTTATCTTTCTTATGTAAGTGTTTGCTTAAAATTGACTTAGTTGCTTGTATAAATGTTGTAAAGTATTTTTGGAAAGGGTTTAAAAGTATGATCTTGTAAACATCTTTAGGATTGTAAATGTAGCATCCCACTCCCGCAAGATCCGAACCCGATATCGATGGTGATATCTGAGCCCTGCCTTACGAGGGTGGTATGCTAGAGCAGTCAAAACCGTTCAAATACTCCGTATGACATTTTTTTTATTTCGTTGAAAACACTCACATGTGCAGAAATCAATAAACAACTTGGGCCCAATCTTACACAAAAACATTTCAATCAA
>JANZLD010000007.1:29278654-29294129 GCA_026413575.1 Erythroxylum carthagenense | reverse complement strand
CCCATAGAAAAGCTGGCTCTCTCCTTGATAACTGCGGCGCGGAAACTAAGGCCCTACTTCCAGAGTCATACCATCGAGGTATGGACCGACCAACCCCTCAGGCAGTGCCTCCAAAAGCCTGAGACCTCGGGGCGATTAATAAAATGGGCAGTAGAGCTAGGGGAGTTCGATATACAATATAAGCCTCGGAGGACGATCAAGGCCCAAGTGTTGGCGGATTTCGTTGCAGAAATGAGTCAACCTGACTCGCAGGGCGAGCAATGCCCTACCTGGAGCCTATTTGTTGATGGGTTGTCCAACGCTGAGGGAAGCGGAGCAGGAGAAGTATTGATCAGCCCGCACCGGGAAGAAAAGGTAGAATATGCTCTTCGGTTAGAATTTAGAACTTTCAATAACGAAGCAGAATACGAGGCTCTGATAGCCGGCCTCTAATTGGTAAGGGAGATGGGGGTAAAGCATCTGAGGTGCACAGCGATAGCCAAATAGTAGTTGGTCAAGTCACTTGGCAGTATGAGGCCAAGGGGAGCAGCATGATCAAGTACTGGAATTGGTAAAGCAGGAGTTGAGTAATTTCGAGCAATACTCGGTCAGCAGGATAGAACGGGCTCAAAATGCTAAGGCAGATGCGCTTTCCAAAATGGCTTCCTATTAAGATGCGAAAAATAACGTTTTGGTCAAATGGCTAAACTGGCCTAGCATTCAGAAAGCCAATGAAGTCCTTGACACAAACGCCGAGCGATCAAGTTGGATGGAACCAATCAGACAGTACCTCCTCGAAGGAACACAGCCGGAAGAAACCTTGGAAGCCAAGAAACTAAGGGTAAAGGCGGCCAAATATACGAACGTTAATGGCACCTTATACAAGCGATCTTATGACTGGCCACTACTACGATGCTTGAGCGAAGAAGAGGCAGAGCAGGCAATGGCTGAAATCCACGAAGGAATGTGCAGAAATCACGTAGGAGGTAGAATGTTGGCTTATAGATTGATTAGACAGGGGTATTACTGGCTGACAATGAAGAGAGACTGCCAGGAGGCTTGCCAGAAAAATAATAACCTGTCTCACCAGCCGACCGAGAGGATGAAAATCGTGAGTCATCCTATCCCCATTGCTCAATGGGGAATGGATATACTAGGACCTTTCCCCCTCGGTCCTGGACAGAAGAAGTTTTTGATAGTAACAGTGGAATACTTCACCAAATGGGTAGAAGCGGAAGCGGTCGCTATAATTACTGAGCATAAGATGGAAAATTTTGTAAGAAGAAACATACTGTGTCGCTTTGGGATGCCTATGATGTTGGTTACAGACAACGGTCGGCAGTTCGACAACGACAAGTTCAGAGATTTTTGCGAGCGACTAAAAATAAGGCTCCAATTAACTTTAGTAGCTCACCCTCAAAGCAACGGTCTTGCAGAGAACACTAACGAAAAGATAATGAGTGCCCTCAAGAAGCACTTAGATGGACGTAAGACTTGGGTAGACGAACTAGATGAAGTATTGTGGGCGTATAGAACTACCTCAAATGGAGCCATAGGGGAAACGTCGTTCAGGATGACCTTTGGGACAGAAGCCCTAGTTCCAGTAGAAGTGGTGTTGCACAACCAAAGAGTGTCGAGTTATGAAGAAGAGCGGAATAATGAACCCCGCGGGGCAGAACTTGTGCTTCTCAGTGAAGACAGGGATAGGGCGGCCGCTCGTTCAGAAGCCATCAGACAAAAAGCAACAAGATTTTACAACAAAAGGGAAAAGCTGAGCGACATAAAAGTCGGTGGGTACGTCATGCGAAAAGCCGAGGCGGCTGGAAAGCATCCTGGGAAGCTCGGTCAGACATGGGAAGGACCCTACCAAGTGGTCAAGCAAGCCGGACATGACTCTTACATCCTGCGCGATACGAATAGGAAGATTCTACCCAGGCCCTGGAACTCTCAAAACCTGAAGGCGTTCTACCAATAGATAAGCCTTATTTTAGTTCTCATTTCTTTGTTTATTATTGTTTATTGTACGTGCAACTTATGGGTACCTTTTTCCTGGTCCTACCAGTCAGGTTTTTTAACGGCCCATGCCTTTGTCATCATCAATAAAGCGGTTTCAAATTTTTTGGCAAGAAAAATCTCACTAAATTTGGCAAGGGGAGAAAATTCCACCAACTGATCGCCTCGATATTGCTCGGTCAGGTTTTCAAGACAAGATCCTTAGAACCAGGTGATGCCGAGAAGATAAATCTCGGATCGTTCAGCCTCAACCACGCTCAGCCAGGTTGCCAAGACGAGATCCTTGAAACTAGACGATGCCGAGAAGATGAATCTCAGATCGCTCTGCCAGGTTACCAAGACGAGATCCTTGAAACCAGGCGATGTCGAGAAGATGAATCTCGGATCGCTCGGCCTCGACCATGCTCAGCCAGGTTGCCAAGACGAGATCATTGGAACCAGGCGATGCCGAGAAGATGAATCTCGGATCGCTCGACCTTGACTACGCTCGGCCAAGTTACCAAGACGGGATCTTGGAACCAGGCGATGCCAGGACAAAATCTTGGATGGCTCGGCCAAGTTTTCTTGTCTCGATCGACCATGCTATTTGGAAAAATCGCTCAATCTCAACACGACAAATAAAGGTGGTAATGAAAAATAAAAGAACTCTATTTCCTTGAATTAACATTCTGGCCACAAGCCCGACCAGATGAGCATTGAAAAGGGAAAAAATCATTTTGATCCTTCGGGGGGAGCGGAAGGGCCAACAATCGGATCGACAGGAGAAGAGCCAGCAGCCGGATCGACAGGAGAAGGGCCAACAGCCGGATCAGCAGGAGAAGACAATGGAGAGACATCCTCTTCATTGGAACTCAGGTCCAACGCCTCATCCGGCTGGACCTCTCTTTCCTTCTCAACTATCTCCCTTACTTCCTCCAGATAAAGGCCGAGAGCAGTGGGAAGCATCGACTCGGCATAATCCTCGAATGAAGGACCATCTGACCCGTCAGGGATGCAAATGTCGTGGCAATTATTCAGGATCGAAAGGGCCAAGTCACAAGCGAACTCTAAGCACTCCCCCTGTAAGAACCGCCTTTTCCATCACTTGATCGCCTCAACCCTCTACTTTTTGATGGAGCCTCGCAACTCCATTAGTCGATCCTCAGCCCTCAGTTTATCCCTCACAGCTTTATGGCAGTCCTGGAGGAATTTTGATCGAAGCTCCTGCTCCTTCTCCAGCTTCCTCTTCAAGTCCTTGCATTCTTTGGCTAGCCCGTTCTTCGCCGCAATCATTTTGCTCTTTTCCTCCTCCCCCGTAGCAAGTTGAACTTTCAAAACGCTCATCTCCTCCTCCCAAAGTTTCTTCTTCTCCTCCAAGGAAGAGAGTTGAGCCCGAAAGATGTCTCTCTCTTCTTTGGCCTCTGAAAGCTCGGCCATCAAAGTGTTCACTCGCCCAAGAAGATCGCGGACTTCCCAATCTAGCATTTGGGAAGTCCCGTCGAGCTGTTCGACAAGTTGGTACATCGCGGAGGCGAACGCCAGATCCCTCAAATAGCTACGGACGAGACGGGCTGCCAGCTCCTGATTGCCCAACGAGTCTATAAGCTTCTCGTCTGTAGGGAGAACGACCCTCTGAGCAATGTGAAGAGCCACATCGAAGTCCCCCAACGACGCAGCCTTATCCAGACTGATCGCTAGCTCCCACTTCTCGGTGCTTGCGCTCACCCTTTCCCCTTTCCCTTATCCAATCGGGCAACACGCTCTTCCCCCTTCTCCCGAACGGTCTTTTCCCTCTTAAGAGGTGGCTCAACCTCTTCCTCCTCCTCTTCTATGACTGCTAGGCTTTCACCAACCAACCGGGTCATCACTGTTGACTGCTCGGGTACAGCTGCCAGGGCGAGCGCTGCAGACGGCTCGGGAACAGTAAGACAAGCGACGTCCTGTTTGAAACAGTAGGCCGAGCGACATCCGCGCTGGCCTCTCCTTTCTTATCCTCCCCTTTTTCTTCGAGGAGGGTCTAGCAGCTTTGTGTCGGCCTCTGGCAGGGTTGGAGGACTCGACGAAATCGTCGAGCCTGGCCATGGCTGCACAGCAATAAAAGCAGGTTAGAAATCGAAACCAATACTTACAAATACAGTAAATAGTCCAACCACGAGAAGTCAACCAGAGGGGGCAGTTTCTTCTCCTAGCCCGCTAATTCGGGACGGGGGGTCGATTAGGAATGAATCGGCTGAGGCCCTCCCGCGATATCCCAGAAAAAGATGACTGAAGTCATACTGATCGAGCCTCTTAATGCGATCGACTACCTCCCATTCCTCTCTAGTAAGAGACAAGCTCGACGCGTCGTTCCATCGCTCGGCTAGAGGATATCTCCACGGTTGGGACTCAAAGAAAGATCCCGGAGGCCTCACGAAAAAGTACTTCGTCCGCCAAGCGGTGATTTTTGAAGTCGTTCTGGCCGGGCGATATCGGACATTTCTATACTGCAGATGAGGGACCCCGGCCCCAGAGCTTGAACTCTGGTTCTTTCTTAAAAAATGGCGTAGGATGCCGACCGAAGGAGGACAGCCGAACTGATGGCACAGCAAGGCCAAATCGTTAATGAATCTCCATCCATTTGGACGAATTTGGCTCGGCCTCAATTGGTAGGCGATGCACACCTCGTCAATGATCGGGGCATACGGAAGCTTCATGCCACCAACCGAGAAGAAGCTGTCAGACACATCAAAATACCCTCCCAAATTGTTGTGGATCCGTTCGCCCTCGAAAGCTAGCCTAGGTCCTCAGGACAAAGGAATATTATTCCTAATAATCGACCGATTCAACTCCCCCACAGTCATCGTTGATTCGTCTTTCGGTGACTCCTCTACGACCAGCCCATCCTTCCGGTCACTAGCTGTGAGTCCCTCAATACCTCTCACCCCCGGCATCGCCACTACTTCAAGCGGCCCGACTGGTTGGGAGGCCCTCTCCGCAGTTTCATCCCTAGGGCTAACCCCACTTCTAGGACTAGTTAACATGTTTACAAAGAGGAAACTTTAGGAAGAAGTGAGGAGAAAAGGACGTACCTAGTTGGTGATTGAAGTTGGGAATTTGAACGGCGGTTGGAAGAAAACTCCGGAAACTGTAGGCAAGAAGGTGCAAATGAAAGCAGAATGAAAGCAGGAGAACAAATCTGTAGTATTTATAAAAGATTGGTCGAATGGGCATTCCAGCCAACACTTGACGCATGGAGAAAATCTGAGCCGAACCCAGACACGTGGCAAGATTTGGATCGTGCAAATTAGGGTTATCAGTTACCCATAGCGGCGCAGCAGTTGAAAGGACGTATGTGACAGCTGTACAACGGTTACAAAACGTCTCGTTTCAAATTTCTAAAACCTGTAAGAGGACAAGCGCCGTTAGTAATGATTAAATTCATTGCCTCAATCAGGCGCCTGCACTCGATCGGTCGATCTTATTTTACGCTCAATTGGTCGATCTTATGCCTACTTTCTATCGATCGGTCCTATCTCTACCCTCGATCAGTCGGTCTCACCTCGAGTCGTAATGCACTAAATGTTGATGTCCGACCGATCGGGCCTATCACGATTTGTCATACAGACAAGCTGCGCGATCCTTATGTACTCCTTCGACCCTTCTCTTAGGTCAGACTCGAGGAGTAGAGGGGCTTATGGTTAGGTTGACTGTGCTAGGTCCAGGCCCAGGTCCAGGTCCACGCGTCCACGTCCCATTTGCAGGTGGAAACCTCCCATGCATACGTAAATACCTAAACCTAGCATCTATTCCATATATAATGTATTACTTTGCCATGATACAGGTACGAGATTAGAACCCTGACTTTCTCTGTTTTTAGCCACCAAAAACTCTCACCAAAAGACTAACTTAAGCATCGGAGGGGCCTACCGGCTATCAACCCTGGGCGTGCCTTGTGCTTTTTTACAGGCACTCTCTTGCTAATATCTCTATAAAATAATAAATATCATAATCCCAACATTATTAATTTATAGAGGTTCTTCTATAACTTGTATTATGTCATGAAAGCTAAGTGTAAACCTAATCTAAATTAACCAATGAACATCATTCTCAAATTCCAAATACAGTTTATGTAAAACTTCTTGTGCACAAACTTTTAGCTAATAACTATAAAAAGTAAAAGTTAAAAATTACGAGCTTTCTTTGTAAGTTAAGTAATTTTTAAAATATTTTTAAATTTTAATTATATTTTTTATTAGAAATTTTCTTTATTGCCATAAAAATTAATAACAAAATATAGGCAACGTGGACAACACACAAATAATAACTCAAATCAATTCTTAAATTCAATTTGAGCTAATTAACTTGATTCATACTAATAATTTATTGTAATTATGTTAAATTATTGATTTGAGTGTGATCTAATTGATTTTGTTAGGTTTAAGTTAAACGGTCGTATTAAAAACATTTGATTGATATATTATTTTCATATTATGCATATTTTATTGCTATTTTCTATTAAGAAATAATTAGAAATCACAAAAAATTAAAAAATTTTAATTACTTAAATTACATGAAAAATTTTCTTTATTTTACCTAAAAATATAAAATATAAAAAATGTGCATAAAATTCAAGTTAAATTGGACATGAAATAAATAATAAATATTATGCATATGCTAAATAATAACCTAAGCTATAATCAGTATCTTTAATTATAAGTAAAATATTTAATATATCATAATTTTTATTATAAAATGTAAACGTCATAAACTATAGAAATGTTTTAATTAATATGGGCCAAAACTGGTAAAGTTCATTCATATTTGAGAAAATATTAGGGGTCAAATCAAATAAGAAACAAGATCAGGGACTTATTTGCAAACTTCTCATCCTCTACTAAATGAACAAAATTTAGAGAGCCGTCCTCTCCTCGTCCCTGCTTCGTTTTCTATCAGCCGCCCTAGCTGGCAGTAGGGTAGAAGGATTGATTGGTAGGGGCAGACATCGTAAAATCATCTTCCCATCAGCAATTAGCGATTTGCTCACGAAAGTGGAAGTAGGTGATTATTGAGTGAATGTAATGTCATCCCTCCTCCTCTCCAGTCCTACTACTTCCTCCTCTCTTGCCCTCGCCCATAAACTGTAAGCTCTATCTTTCTCTCTGTCGTTCTGATTTGGGTTTTGCCCATTTTCTCGTTTTGTATGCCTGCCCGTTGTCTGCTTTGAATTACGGCTTATCTGGGACTTGTTAATTTCCATATTTTGTGCTTTGGGTCTGGAGTTCTGTTACTTCTTCATTTACTGTGACTAATTTTGCGGTTTTTGTGGCGTAGCGATAAGTCTCTGTTAAATGCGCAAAAGGAGGTAACTTTTGCCATCCCGCTGCCTAGCAGATACAAAAGACGAAACCTTTGTACTGTTAAATGTGCTACAGCTGCGCCTTATGAAGGTATTACTTTCTTTATTCCTATGTTTGGCGTTTTTATTTTACTGTTTTTTTATTACGATAACGATGTGATTATTTGAGCAATTCATTTGAAATATCAAGGTCCGTTTTCATATAGGTGGGGGGTTAAAATCCAGAATATTATCATTTTAAACAAAGTAGTTTGCTCTCCTTTTAAGATTTGCCCATTTAGTTGTCTGGTTCAGATTAAGGAACGATTTAAAGAGAAGGTCTGAAATTGCTCCCTCATATTGGTAATATCTTGTGCTTACATGGATTAAAAGAAGTTTGCTTTCTGTTTTGTTATGGGGAAGGGTGGGGGTTTATGGTAATAATTGAAGGATTGTGAGAATTGATAAAAGTTGGTATGCATGGAGAGAGGGCCTTATTTAAGGGGAAAAGGAGAACTATCCTCCCTAGAACCTTTTGGTGCATAGGCGTTTTGTATTTGATGGTAATTGAAGATATTCAAAGACAAACTCAAGCTGTCACCACAAAAGATATGTGATTATTAGTTTTGCCTTTGACTAGAATTTTTTAATAATATGTATATTCTTGAACTCTCATGTAGCGATCTTACTTACTTACATAGTGTTATAATTATTCTCCTCATGGTGCATGGGCAATTTTGTGAAGAAACAAGACTAAAGTGGTGTATCTAATATGGTAAATGCATGGAAATTCAGATAAATAGACTAGGCATTCAGTGTGAGCTGTGCACTGTTGTTGATATTTGCCTTGCTCTAGAGTACTTGAAGTTGAGACTTCTCGTTCGACATTCTTGCCATTGCCATTTATCTTTAGAAGGCCAATGCTTGTATGTTTAGGAAGTTTTCCATTACTCTCTACTGCTGACAGTCACACCATTACCCATGTTGGCATACTATAATGGCAAATTCTGACGTCTTGATTATGTTGCTTTTATTACTAAGTATTTCATGGATTGCAATTCCACAAGTAATGTCAATGTACATTAATGCAATAAGCCATATGCACAGCTAGAGGATTTGTTTGCAAGCATTGAAGGCAATTTCACTCTGAATGTATTCCTTATTGCAATATATTATTGATCAATAAACTCTTTCTCCCTAAATTTTGTCTTCCAATTGCATCACTGAAAGAAATATCAGAAAGTTGCGGGTTGACGCCTCAAAATTGATTGGACAAGGAAGGTGTAATTGTTGGTTCATTGCTAATTTACATTTTTTTTTCTAATGTTATGTGCTGTTAAAATGTGTTTTATCTGTAATTAATTCCAATTGTTCATCAACTCTTCCAATTCTATGATAATTGTGTTAAATTTAGCATCTTGTTTTGTTTCCTTTTTCTGTAGGTAATGTCCCAAAATTTCCCCGAATTAATGTTTGGGATCCTTATAAGTGTCTTGGGGTTAGTCCTTATGCTTCAGAGGAAGAAATTTGGGGGGCACGCAATTTTCTCTTGCAACAGTATGCTGGAAATGAGAGAAGTGAAGAATCAATAGAAGCTGCCTTTGAGAAATTGCTAATGACTAGTTTTAGGGATAGAAAGAAAGCAAAAATTAATTTGAAAACCAGGTTAAAGAAAAAGGTGGAGGAATCTCCACCTTGGTTTAAGAATGTACTCAATTTTGTGGAGCTTCCTCCAGTTGAAATTATCTTCAGAAGGTTGTTTCTCTTTGCATTCATGGGTGGCTGGAGTATCATGAATTCTGCTGAAGGTGGACCTGCTTTTCAGGTTTGTTCTGTGGATCCGATCTTAATAATTATACCACTTTTTCCCCTTTTACTTCACTGGTCAGTATGTTTGTGTGAAGCACGCTGGGCGTTGTTTGCATCTGGTAGATATCCACAAATCGTGAAGTTTATATTATAGCACATCATACAGTCGCTGTCACTTGGTTTAGGGATCTAAAGAATGAAGAGAATGAAATGTGAGATTATAGATCTTATGGGGATGTGACTGAGATGGCTTCTCTTTTTTTTGCCTTTTTCTGTCTTATTCAGCTGCTGTAGCTCTTTAATACACACCCTGCACTTAGGTTTTCCATCCAGTAACTATGATGAAATTCAAACCTGATTCTGAATAGCAATATGCTACATGACCTTGAATGTTGAGTGATAAGTCTGATGCTAAGATTTCAAAGAATCAAGGTCCAGGCACTTGATTATTACCAATTTGCTATTGTTTCTAATTTGGGAATATAAATAGTAGTCTTCCACAGTTTTTTTTCCTGCATTTTCTAAATGCCTTTTGTTGCAAACCAATGATGTAATCGTGAGCCTTACTTGGACAAGTACGTATTATGCCCTCAACATAATGTTTGGTATTTAATGTTGGTTCTTTAATGACTGCCTGTAGAATCTTTGATATGTATATATGTGAGTAGCAATACAACTTGTTCAACATTTTTCTTTAAAGAAATCACGTGGGCTACACAACACAGATAAGAATGTTGTATTTTCATTACACTAGAGCAAGAGATTTAATCCAGCTGCTTTCCTTTGGCATTTCTTATCGGTAAATTGACTGAGAAGTTGAATGCTATTTCATTGTGCCATAAAACTTAGCCAGAGTGACTTAAAGTTGTGGGTATTGATTCTTAACTATAGTTATAAGAGTTTTGATCAAAGTGAAATCTACCATACATAAGTCATCTGGAGTGGTCATGTTCCTTATCTGGTTTCTATAATATAATTGGATGACATTGTGGTTAATTGTTTCAGAAATCTAATTGAAAGCTGAGTGGTTGGGAAGAGTTAATGAAATTTCATGACAGTAAAATTCTTGATAAGTTGGCACCAGTTTCTGTTGAAGGCATGAGGAGCAAGGGTGGTTTTGAAAGCAATAGCAGTTTTCATACCTTATATGTGTCTTTCAAAACCAATAAATCGGTTTTTCTTATACATAGTTGACATTTTTATAAACTGTTCTCAACAGTTGGTTTAGATATTCTTTTGTTATGGTTAATGTTTGAAAATGGATGTGGTGGTGACGAAGTGTGGAAAAATCTACTTTAGAAGAAGTGCAAGAGGCTAAAATGACAGTGGATGATTCCATCAAGGGTATTATTAGATCTTTCTGATTATTTGGTTAAAATAGAGCAGGTGTAGATAGCAGAAGCTTATTGTGTTGTAAGTATTCATATGTGTCTCGGTATGGGAGATGGAATGTCTCTAGACACTCTTCAATATGAACCCTGTCAATTGCCAATTTCTAATAAAGTTTGCTACAAATAATAAGCTAATTTAGGGAAGCTTCTTCTAATGCTGTTTGGATTGTAACATTTGGTTGTTTGTAGATGCTTTTGTTTGTAGACATACATTGTATTTTCTTCTGTTATAGAAGTTCAAAGTAGAGGCTAGTCTTTCAGAAGTAAGTAGTGGTGCAACGGAGTGTTTTGAGGACTGCACTTCGAGCTGTTTGCTACTTAGTTTAAGTAGACAACTGTAATTTGTTAATTAAGCTGTGTGATATTAGTAGCATTGGGAGGGCTTTGTGTTCATTCAAATGCCACTCTTTTCTTTCACATGTATAATGCTTGTAATTAGCGTGCAATGTTGGCTCCTCATTTTTCTTGTGCCCCACAATAGTTGTTATTAGATTATCCACATGGATAAGTTGGGTTTGTGCATTCAGCTGTAGCCATTGCAACACCCTGTTGTTATCCATATAACAAGTCATGTTCTGTTGTACAGGTGGCAGTATCTTTGGCAGCCTGTATTTATTTTCTGAACGAGAAGACCAAAAGCTTGGGCAGAGCTTTCATTATTGGGTAAGTTTGATTTGCCATTTTTCAAGTGTTCTAGTCGTCTGTGTTATTTCTCTATACCCTATCAACGAAATGGGAGGGTTTCATATTAGATTCTTATCTGCTTTGCAGCCTTGGAGCTCTGGCAACTGGATGGATTTGTGGCTCTATAGTCGTTCCCATGATTCCAACAGTGATAATACCCCCAACATGGACACTCGAGCTCATGACATCATTGGTAGCATATCTTTTCATGTTTCTTGGATGTACTTTTCTCAAGTGAAACCAGTTGGATTCTTCATTGAGTTCATCACACTTTTGGCAAACTGAAGTCCTTAACCATTGTTATCCTTTTTCCTATCTATCATACGTTTTGCTTCTTTTAGGTGTCCCATCCACATTAAAAATTGCTCTGGTGCAATGCAGTTGTAACTTGGGCTGGCTCTTATGAAAAATATGATGTTAACACTAAATGAAAATTTAAAGTAAAGGTATTTATTTATTTTACAGAATTTGAAAATGAAAATTAAAACTAAAATCAAAAGTTGAATTAAACATACTGCCCTCAAATAATACGTGAAAATCATTGTCTTGACAGCAATTAATGTAAAATGAACCTCAAACATAGTTTTAGTTTCGGGTTTAAAGCTTGCGGGCTTGATGAGTTAGCACCGTTTATTCGTCATGGCACAGCGGCCAATGGTATAGACGACGACAGCAATAAGGGTGGCGGAAACGTTGAGTATGGCTAAATCCCTCCACAAGTTCTTGATGCTCCCCACAAAACCATCTTTACATGACTCGCAGTTGTAGCATAGTTTTTCCAGCTGATTGCTCCATTTTGAGCAGTCACCATCTTTCTTTAAAAAGCTGGAGTTGGGTGGCACCCACACTGTTGCATTCTTCAACTGGAATCCACATGAACTTGGTGGCTTGCAACATCCTAACTGGGAAAGATAAATGATAAATGCTTGTTATTAGCAAGTAGATTATGGTCAACTAGTGTGAATGGGGCAAGTACAGTTGCACTTGTTACACTATAACTCCATTGAGCTCGAAAGCCTTTTGTTTTCAACAAAAAAGGAGCAATGTAATTGTAAGAGTTAATAAATATTCACCTGAATAGAAGACAAATCAAGCTTGTAGATATCACCATGATCCTTACAAACCTTTGAGTAAGCCAAGCAACTCTTGATATCATTCCATATCTTGCCGCTGGTTACATGATTCCTCAACCAAACCTCAAAGTAATTCGTGATCTTCGTCTTCTCAATCACCTCACCAACTTTCTCATTGGTGACAAAGATGGTAAAGATTGTGAAAACTATAAGCGCAAGAATCAAAAGGAACACCACAGTCACGTACAAGATCAAAAAGAAGTTAACCCTACAAAGTGAACCAATCAGCCCTAGAAGTGATAACATAAACAACGCTGCAGCAGCGATCATTAATGGGTTCTGGACAGTTTTCCCACAAGCTATGTTGCCTCCAAGGAAGGAATAAAACCCCAAGCCAAGTGCTGTGAGGGCCAGGACCAGAGTAACGCAGTTGAAGACTGCCAAGAGTGTGTTCGTCGCACGAACCATGTCGTTTGTTGTGTTAATGATTCGTCCAGTCGGTTGTTACGTTGGTGGGCAGAAGCTCTGGAGGATGTCTTTGCTTTTGTTGCAGTTTGCTCGAATCTCAACTTCTCTTCACGTGGATTGCCAACTCTTATCAAATAAAATTATATTTAAAATTTTAAATTACCCTTCATAATATCATTATCTCATGCATAACTTATCTTTACACACTTTCAAAAAGAAACCAAGTCAAAAGAGGAATTGATATCTGCTAATTTTATTTTTCTTATCATAAAAATTTTGAAATTTCTAACTATTTAGTTCGGTTTTTTACTTTCTAGTGAATAATTTTCGTTGTTAAAAACTAATCAATTTATTAATTAATAAGTCAATTTTTAAAATTAATAAGTTCTTATAAACTAATATAAACAAGTTAATTTTTATTTAATAATATCTTTTTTAATTAAACATTAAATTTTTTATAGGTAAAAACAATATCTTTGAATCATATTTTAAATTCCTTAATTTTATTTAATCTTTAGTCGATATCCGTTAAATCTTTTAAACTTTAAACCTCTTATTTTATTCATTTAACAGTCGGTCTGGTTTTAAAATATTGATAAAAACCATAAAAATTGTGTTCAACAACAATCTTTGTAGTGAGTATGTAGTAACATCTAAAGCCAAATTTTTACTTAGTTAAGATCAATTAGACATTGGGAAGTTAGCAATCAATGAAATGTTGGCTAGTACAAAAAGTGAAAGAGACTAATTTAATTTATATCTTGTAATTTTATTTCCTCAAACTCCTGTAATTTACACATTGGGAGACTTCACCCCATCTTCATCTTCATCTTCACCACAGCAAAAGCACTAGTGGTTCCAATGTGACAGCTTTGAACATTTTTTAGTTAGAACACAAAAGGGTTTTGATGTTGAAGCCTAGCTAACAACATACATAAGTAAAGAAAAGAATCCGCTCAAGACAATCCAGCATTGGATGCATTTGGCAATATAACAGTTATAACATTAGAATGGAGATATGGAAGACGATGTTAATTAGGTATGTACTGGCTTTTGTAATAATACTTGTGAGCATTGTACTTAATGTTTCTTCTAGTGCAGCAACTTATGGAGTAAACGATAATGACGAAAGCTGTGATGCAAGCATTGGCAATGGCCAGAGCTCTCCACTCTTTCCTGATGTTGTCCAAAATCCCAGCCTTGCATGAATTGCAGTCGTAGCATAAAATGTTCTCCTCATTTTTCCATGTGGTGCAATCAGGGTCTGTTACTGCTGGACCTGTTGGGGGCATCAACCAAAACGTTGCGTTCTTGTATTCCAATCCGCAGTACGTTGGTGGCTTGCAGCAACCAGACTGAAATCACATAAGAAAATATATCAGTTTTGGAATATGTTCTTTTGCTGGATTTAACCTATATGTCTAAATATAATTCTGAGAAAATGAAACTATCAGATTAAATTTGTAGGAAGAAACAATCCATTGAACAAAACAAAATTATGGAGTTGCTCAGACAGGCAATGAGTGTATAGAAACCAGAGTTTCACAATGCATTGCAGAATTTAGGAAAAGTTGATGGGCTATATTCATGGCAGATAATTGTTTCATGTCAGCTAACGTTATTCTAGATAAATGCAGGGCACCATTGATCATGATATGCAGACAACAACAACAACCCATTGAATCAAATATTGTCAATCATCGTAGTAATAACAGAGAAAATGGCAAACCAGTAGGGAAGACAATTTCTTCTGATAAAACTGGGCAACATCTTGATCAAAACCCTCTCCAAGACTTTTGCAGACCTCGGCATTAATCAAACAACTCCTAATCTCAAACCAATGCTTCCCATGTACGAAATGGTTTTGCAGCCAATTGGAATAATCCCCGAGTCTGTGCTCTTTATAACCTATCCCAGCCAACGTCTCACCGGCACCCTTATGGGTAACCACGAAAGCAAAAACCATGAACGCTATGAGACCAAGAACAAACATGAACATCACAAGAGAATAAAACCACAACACCAGCGTAACCTTACAGCACGTCCCCAGGAACCCTACCAAAGCTACCACAAAGAGAAACACACCCATTATCAATAAAGGGTTTTTAAGGGCATTTTGGCAATCAGAGGTTCCAAGCAGACGGAGAAATAACGAATAACATATGGCAATGATCCCTAAGATCATTAATATTGCGTTCAGAATATGAAAAAGACAAGTGCTTATGCGGAACATGGCTTGTTCTTCAATTCCAGATACGTAAGCAACTGCGATTTTTTATCAGAAAACACTTTGGCTTAGTTTTCATGCCATAATTGTTACATACTTTCCTTTCGCATTCCAGAAGGATTTTCGGAGATAAAGGATGAATAAAAATGGGCATTAGCGAAAGAAAAAAGTTGCATGCTTATATGGAAAGGCTATTTATGTAGGGAAGATGGTATGTATAATCGATCGCGCATATCATCCACACAAAAAAGAAAAAAGAAAAAAACATGTTTTCGTCATATTGAAATTGAGGTTTCCCATATTAAATCTACAACCCTAGTTTGTAAAGATCTTATGTATATATATATACATAGCCTGTTATTATTATTTGTTATCATCTATGTTTTATTCTTATCCACCAAGCAAGCACTTTAGTATCAAGCAACGTTTTCATGTAATTTGTGGTATTAAGCAACCTTTTTCATGCTATTTGTGATATCAAACAATTATTTCATGTTTAAAAAATTATGGTTTGATTAAGGTACATTTAAGTTTCTTT
>JANZLD010000007.1:29184716-29195971 GCA_026413575.1 Erythroxylum carthagenense | reverse complement strand
TTTTCAGTTTTTAATAAAAATTTCAACAAAACAAGTTGTTTTCAGTTTTTATATTATAAATTTCAACCAAATAGGTTTTTTTTATATAAAAACATAAACTAAAAATAAAAAATAAAAACAAAAAACAACAACAGAAAAATAGAAGTGAAATCAAAAGACCCCTAAATTAACTCTAGTTTGAAACTTATCATAATTACAACAATATCTCTGCTCAGCGAACAATTTATATAGAAGTCCCTGAAAATTGTAAAAGTTGGAGTTTAATCCCCCGCAATCAACAAAATATTAAAAAGTCGACACGCATGCACAGCACACCTAACGTCTTCTCAACAACCCCCTAAAAAGTCAGTTTGGAAAAACACCCAACCTACCTCGCTTTGATCGCCCCGTCGGCGGACTTCTCGACGTCGTTTTCCTGCGCTATTTAAATTTTAAACGCACCCATTTTCTTTCAAATATTCCTTTCCTCCAAACACGTCCCTCAGTTCTCCCTCTCACAAAAAAAAAAAAAAAAAGGACCCATGGCTTTAGCTACTCAACCAGGGACTAGCCTCCTTAACAAGTGCTTCTTTGCTTCTAAACCTCACTCTTCCACTTCACTTCCTCTTCCCAAGTCTCGCTCTCTGGTCGTGCGGAATTCTGTATCAGCGCCACCGTCGTCGGCTGCGACGAAGGTCACGAAGGAGTGCAAGGTGAGGTCTATCAAAGCGAGGCAGATTATTGACAGCCGGGGAAATCCTACCGTCGAGGTCGATCTTGTCACTGATGATCTGTTCCGATCCGCTGTACCTAGTGGAGCGTCCACTGGAATCTATGAGGCCTTGGAGCTCAGAGATGGTGATAAAAGCGTTTACGGAGGCAAAGGCGTGCTTACTGCGGTTAGAAACATCAACGAGATCCTGGCTCCTAAGCTTGTTGGTGTCGATGTCAGGTGATAATCAAGTGACAGAACAGAAGTATTTAAATGTTAACTAGCTATGCAGATGAGCTCTTAAGTTGTGGAGATTGAACCATATTGATGCTTTGTATTCTTGAACTTCTTAGGATTTGAATATATCATAAGTTGTTTGATCAAGTTCCCATTAAGTTATAGCACTGACCACTGAGAAAACATTAAAGCTTGGGATGATATGAACTTTTTTATTGATCTTTCGTCTATTAGTAAGTGCTGCTCTTATATGACAGCTATTTCTTGGTGTAATTAAGTATATTTAATGTGAAATACAAGATCATGGATTCTGTTTTAATGGGTATAAAGATAGACCAGAGTGCACCATTCCTCCTACTTGGAGCTAGTTTCCACTTGCATTGATTAACAAATCAAATTAGATATTTAAATCATTGTTTGCGTATTTGCTCCTTGTGGAGTTTGTTGGCATATCTGTATGGAGTGGATCCCTTCATTGTGTACTGTAGTCATGTGGTTTTGACTTGTGCTTCATTAGAAACCAAGTTGATGTGGATGCTGTCATGCTGGAAATTGATGGAACTCCAAATAAGTCAAAACTGGGTGCTAATGCCATCCTTGGAGTATCCCTCAGCATGTGCCGAGCAGGTGCAGGAGCAAAAGGAATACCTTTGTACAAACATATTCAGGAATTATCGGCAACAAAGGAGCTTGTGATGCCAGTCCCTGCTTTTAATGTGATAAATGGAGGCAGTCATGCTGGAAATAATCTGGCTATGCAAGAATTTATGATACTTCCAGTAGGAGCAACCTCATTTGCTGAGGCACTCCGAATGGGTAGTGAAGGTTAGTGAACAAAATCCTCAATTATATGATTGTTTTCTTTTGTAAATTGTGCAGTCTAATTGACTCTGTATTTGGAAGCGATGGCTGTCCTTGTGCCTCTTGTTGACTTCAATATGAAGCCCAAAAAAATAATTGACATTTGAAAAAAACTGAGAAGTGAAAGGTATCTGAAATTCATCTGTCATGTGTCAAAGTTGATAGGCCAAATAAATGGAGATTACAGATTGATGTTTACGACTCTGAGGTGTGTGAAAATAGATTTCCTCTACTCTCAATTTTGCATTGTTATGATTTACCTGCTCTGCCGAGGATTTGGTTTATGTACACCATTTTCCAACATAATAGGTTATTGTTTTGTAAATTGACTTGAATATAATATTCCTGTTTATCACACTGCAAAGATTATTAACTGGTGTATCATATGATATTACAGTTTATCACACACTCAAGGGGATTATCAAGGCAAGGTATGGTCAAGATGCTTGCAATGTTGGAGATGAAGGAGGATTTGCTCCCAACGTCCAGGACAATAGAGAGGGACTTGTTTTGCTCATGGATGCTATTGAAAAAGCTGGTTACACAGGAAAGGTAGGCATCAATTTTAGCAGTTAATTACTTTCACTTTCACTTCCAGTTGCAGTTGCAGTTTGCTTATGAAGCACATGTAAACTTTACATTGATGCAGATAAAAATAGGAATGGATGTTGCTGCATCAGAGTTTTTGACAAAGGACAGACAATATGATTTGAACTTCAAGAAACAACCAAATGATGGGGCTCATGTCCTCTCAGCTCAGAGTCTCGGCGACCTCTACAAGGACTTCATCAAGGATTTCCCTATAGTGTCTATAGAAGATCCATTTGACCAGGATGATTGGAGCTCATGGGCTTCACTACAGTCTTCAGTTGATATACAGCTTGTTGGAGATGACTTGTTGGTCACTAACCCAAAGAGAATTGCTGAAGCAATTCAAAAGAAGGCCTGCAATGGCTTACTTCTAAAGGCAAACATTGATCCTATCTTTAGCTTCTAATTTTGATAGGAATAAATCCATGTCTATGCTTTCGTTTGTAGATTGTGATGATGGCGCAGAATAATTGCTTCACTCCAATGCTCATTTTTCCCTACTGGACTGCAGGTTAATCAGATAGGCACAGTGACAGAGTCCATTAGAGCTGCACTTGACTCAAAAGCTGCAGGTTGGGGAGTGATGGTCAGCCACCGCAGTGGTGAAACTGAGGATAACTTTATTGCTGACCTTTCTGTTGGTTTGGCTAGCGGACAGGTTTGTTAGCAATCTCCCTTGTCTATGGAATATCATCCTTGATGCCATGGGTATTTGATTGCTAATGCTTTTTGTGTAGATCAAGACTGGAGCTCCTTGCAGGAGTGAGCGGCTAGCCAAGTATAATCAGGTAAATCAGTAATCTCCTCTAGTTACAGCTTCAAGGTCATACGGTCAATTTACCTCCTTTTGCCTCTAACTCAAAACATCCCCTCTTGTGAAACTGTCTTAAAGTTTTAGCACTCTTGTATCAATTTCCATGCTTTTTCTCATCAATGCTTTTCTTGCTTATATTTTGTGATGTAAGCTTAATATTAATGACACTACTACATCATGGATTAATTGGCTGTTGTTCTGATACTTGAGCTCTCTCTGTGCCAACATACCCCCAAGATATCATGTGGCATATTTTATAGAAGAGCTGAAGAAAACTTCTAGCGGTTATTTCAACATCTTTGCAGTATCCTTTGCTCCGAGTAGATTTCAAAATGCAGTATCTTCAGTTGGTACTTTCATGTTTTATGCAACATCAGTTGACCGAATTCATGAGTTATTTAAGAGTTGCATGGGTCACGTTCATTCAATCAATCACCAAAATATAAACCCTAAAATGGGTATACTTTGAGTAGTGTTTTCTTTCATTCTTTCCAGAGTCGATTTTCATTTGTATTCTTTTGACTAATTATGTATTCCTCACTTGTTATATTGTTCCCAATTCAAATGCAGCTTCTGCGTATAGAAGAGGAACTTGGAAATGTGCGTTATGCTGGCGTGTCTTTTAGATCCCCGTAGTGAAAAGGAGGTGGCAGTTCGATTTGTTAGAGAATGATAGTCCACGCATCCGGATACATGCTGCAAATTAGACTCGGGAGACAGGGCTTCTTCAATTTTGCTTCTTCAATTTAAACAAGTGTGGACTCGAATAAGCAAGTTATGCTCTGAAGAATCTGTTGTAGTGTACCATTAGCTATTTGGCCCCAGACATCTATGAAATTTGTAACCCTTTGTTCCCTTGTCTTTAATGTGAGGTCAAAATGGAAGCATATAACACAAGGATTATCATCATCATCCAATTTAAAGTCCCACAATAAAACAAGGTCTGATTTACGCAAATCTTTGGTGCGCATGTGAATAAAGTAGTCTGTCTTTTCTACACAAATGATATGCAAGTGGTTACAATCTCATGCAGAAGTTTGTATGTCATAGATAATTTACAAATCGTACCAAAACCGGTCGCCGGAGAGATGAAAGGAACAGACATTTGGGTCACCTCTTGACAACAATTGGCTAATAATCATGAATAACTGGACCACTATAAACTCCTTCTCGCATATAAAGATTATCAGGTACTCCTAACTCGGCTAGCCATGCAAAGTCCTCTACTTTTGAGTTGCCTAATCGAGCTTCATTTCCTGTAGCTTTCACATAATATGTTTTTTAAGTTACTCAAGTCCTCGATATCAAAACATCAAAGAGATGAGTCCAAGTGATGATCGTAACAGAAAACATCACTCACCAAGGATAGAATAGGGATAGTCGTGGTAATATGTACATTTTCGGCCTGCATCTTCTCTGTAAGGAGGTGCAAGAATGTCAAGAACAGCACAAGGGGTGACTGCAGTAAAACAATGAAGATTTCCACCCCTATTAGGGTACAAGACTGATGTATCACAGGGTGCTGTTAAGACTTTATCAACTGACAATTTTGCCAACCTCACTGTCAAAGACATAAACATACATGCAGTCAGTGTATGCCTATACAAAACTCAAAAGATCGGATAGCAAAAATCACGAAATAGTCATCCTGTTTCTTTATTTCTTCTCAATTAGTCGTCCAAAACCCAAGCAAACGCTATATCACATCAAAATTCAATTAGACATTTCTCATCTCATCAAGAGCAATCAAAAACAGTTCCGGCACATATCTTAAGACCGAAAACTTTCATGCTAACAGACGATATTTAGAGTCCTCCTAATTGATTAAAAGCCGGAAGAAATGAATGGAACTGAGACACTTAAACACCATGTAGCATAAGAAAACACTATGCATAAGTCACAGGTGAAACTGTTCTTTCCACACCATCAGAGAGAAGCTTTTCTAAATTTAATCAAGGCCCACAAAAGGCATTGCTTCTTTGGAGAAATAAGGAATGCTGCCAACCACGGTAACTGCTTAAGCCAAGATATTGATAGTGAACCACTTCATTCGATACATTCAAGGAATATGGAAACGACCACAAAGAGATGCTGTTGAACAATGAATACTGCTTTATCAAACAATTCATCACTTTTGGATTTGAAATGGCTAATTATTTTATGAGCATGGCATTCTCGCGTTGTTTGGGCTCTCCTAATTTGCTCAGCTGATGGCTAAAATTGAAAGTGTGGCTAATGGGTTCCTCCTAAATTACCATACTTGAGTCCATCGTAGAAACAAAACACTGGCTGAAAATAACCGAAGTTTCAAGATGAGGTCCCAACCATTGCTTTAAAATTTACTGCTATCAAGCAAAATATGGAATTTTGCATAGCTAAGTTCCCAAGTTACAGCTAAAGAATGCCATAAAAGGATGCAACAATGGATTTTCAGATTTAAAGGTTCCTGAATGTGGGGATTATTGAAGTAGATTTAGCTGGATCACTTCAACTGAACAAACCTTTAAAAAATTTAATTAAGGTACACAATGACAACTCTGCACAACCTCATAATTAATGGAAAAGATAGAAGATTTGCACGTAAATGGTCAAGTGAATATTCTATCCAGCTTGAGAAAGCCTAAAACTTTCATACCAAAATCTGAAAAGTTTCACAATATATTTCTCACCTGATGGATAACCATTTCCCTTGGCTTCTTGGATACAGGCAGGTTCAACCCAATCATAAGCTTTCACATGCAAGGAGCCATACAAAAGTTTACTGAAAACAGTCATGCCTGGATGATCATGGAGTGGAATAACAGCAGAAGTAGGAAAACAGAATATACACATCTGCAAAGAAAACTATGCATCATTTCAAAAAGCTTTAGATGACACAAGTTCATTTTCCTATATCAATTTCTTGAGATACAATTTTAACATATAGCAGCTATATTTAAGAACACGAACGTGAGCATTTGGTCCCATTTTTGCAATAAAATGAACGGAAAACTGAAGAGAAAAGTTCTATCCATCCTGAACAAGAATATGGTAATTAAGGTAACCATATTTCAAGTGGTAAGGTTCCTAAATGTCGATGTGATACAGTTATACAGTAAAAAGGTTATGACTAACTAGTGTAAAAGGACTATTTTAGACAGAAGACGTAAAGCTTACCGTAAAACTTTCACATTCATAAATATCTATATATGTAATTGGTTGAGCCCATCGAGCTATCCTACTTGATCGATGAATTCCAAAAAAGCCAAGCCCTCGGTCATCATCTGAGCTTTCCTCTTTAAGCCCTACATCTGCAGGACCTACTGTATCTGCATAACAGTAACATTAATAGTGTATTAGAAGGACAAGGGCTACAGAGGGAAAATCTGCAAAGCAATGACGAATCAAAATAGTTAATTGCGTATTTGACATAGAAATATCCCTTCAAAGGCATTTATCTGGGTAGAAATAGTTTCAAGTAAACAAACAGGAATAGCTCTGAAATAATTAGTACAGGATAGAAAATGCTTTGGTTGTCTTAATGCACTACAGTATGACACCCAAAACTGAACTAATGCATGGGATCGATTAGTTGAATGCTTCATCTTGCTCTACAGCATGAGATAAATGCTTACCTTTGTTCAAACAAAAACCAGAGACTATATATGCTTCTTAGGCAATTTTGTGTTTAAAATCAAATAAGCAAGTGAACCATGAAAGTTTTTCAATAGAAGGTGATCTATTTCTGACTAATACACTGTTATGAAGTAGGTGAAATGTGTCAACTCTACATGATGCATTGCCTCTGCATCCAACTTCTTTTCTTTTTCAATCCATTTGCGTTGGGTTGGAGAAAAAGGTAAAATAAGTTTTTTTTTCTTTTAAAAAAGGGCACAATAAATACATAACGATGCAGTATTGAACTAAGGGACATTTTTCAAGTGGCTTAATGAACTTCAAAATGTAATAACAAGGTAAAATGCATAATAACCTCACAAATTTCCCATGGTATATACTGCATCCTTATGTAATTTTTAAGGGAGTGAGAGTAATCATCAATTTTTAGCAACCCAATTAGTCATCCTACTGAAACAACAGAGTTTCTTAAATTGTTAAAAGGCCAACGACCTGTTACAAATCAAAATCTTTTCTGCACCTCTTTTAAAGTAATACTACATTTAGTAGCATACAGTGACATAAAAGAATTACATGGGAAATGTCTCTGGTGAAAGCTATGGCCAAACCAATTCTTCTTATTTCAGAACCAAGTTGAACACCCTGAATTACCGAATTGTGTAGAATGGACCAAGAATAAACCAGTGCACACAGCAATCAAGCACATGATATTACAAAATAAATAAAGATAGCATTTTTCAAGAATCCCAGTCAAAGCTCCAGCCAACTACACCTAAAAGAATCAAACAAATTGCAACCATCCGCAAAACCCTCCCAGTGTTCACGTTTAACTCACAAAGCCAACACATGGTAAGACAAGACCAAATATAATCCGTAAATTCGACAACAAACTTGCATCAATACATAAACTTTAATTTGACAAAAGTAGAAGAAAGAAAGAATACCCAGAAGAGAGCAGAGTGAGTTGATAGCGTTGGAAGATGGGTAAGGTATCCCAGAGGGTGTAAAAGTCAATTTGCAGAGGTCATAAATAGCCTCTACTTTAGAGGAGGAGGAGGAGGAGTAGCTCCGGTCCGGCATGGTACGGAAGCAGGAAGAGAAAAGAGAGTGGAGGTTTTTGCGTACCAAAACTACCCTCCTGGCCCAACCATTTGCAATCTGCAATTTTAACAGTACATTGGTTTTAGGCATGATTTTTATACACAAATATGTGAAGAATTTTGATGCAGACGATAAAGCTGAATGAAAGGGACAGGGACTAAGCTCTCGTTCCTGCTGCACTCTGTAACATGTGTATGGCCAACTTTTTGGTTTCTTTCCTAAAAGTTGCAATTAGGCTGGGCAATTGGCCCGACCAGGCGGAGCCTGACCCAAAACCCAATCAGACCTCAAGTATACAGACTGATCCAAATTCAATCGGGTTTGAGCTGCTCAAAATTTTTAAATTAATTAATTAGGAATCCAATCTATTTTGTTACTTAAAACTCAATCCCTGCCAGCTCAATCCCGGCTTAAAAATATCAATCTTTTTCATTCTAAAAGCAAGCTGCTTCTCAAAACCTAAAATGTCAAGCTTTTTCATTCTAAAAGCAAGCATTTAATGCTTCTTAAAACTCTTTTCATTCATTTAATGCTTTTAGATAATGTTTTGGTTAAGAAAAGAAAGCATTTAATTCTTCTCACAAGCCAAGCATTTAATGCTTCTCAAAAGCATCATAAGTTGCTTTTGCCAAATCTCTATACTGATAAGTTCTCGATAAAGCCAACGGTGCAGAGGGTCAAGCAGGTTTTCCCAATTACAAGAGCCATACATTTCACGCCACTTCATTGATTCATTTTCCCTTGGTGATGATGTAGGAGTTGTGAGGCTTTCCCCATCATTAACTTCTTATGAAATTTTGAGAAGGGACTCAAGAAATTTGCCGGCACAAAAGGCTTTTATCTTTGGTTGAGCAACTGAGTATGTGCTTATGTATAACTCCTTATGGACTTTGATTGTGGAGGAAAGATGTTTCACGGTTGATACACAGCTCAAGTACTCATGTATAACTCCTTATGGACTTTGATTGTGGAGGAAAGATGTTTCACGGTTGATACACAGCTCAAGTAATGCAACTTCATGTTTCTTCTAAATGCCCTTTTGATGGCTTGCCAATCTACTTACTTAAGTATTTTTGAATTATGAGAAGAAAATTTTTGGATTGAAAATTGTAGTTATATGCATCAATTATATAAAGCATAAAAATTGGTTTGCACAAGCATGCATATATATGAAGCTTAAAAATTTAAAAATTTTCACTTGTATTTTACCCAAAAAAAAAAGTGTGGTCAATAGGTTACAATAATTTCTTTTACAAGTTATTGTGCAAAACTAGCGATATAGGGGAATGCAATATAGGTCCCCTTTTGGCCCTATATTTTCAATTGTCTTGTCATATCAATAGTTTCAAATAAGAGAAAGTTTTTAGTATCAGAATTTGATGCGTTTTATCTGTGGCCTATATATCCTATTATATAAGGGATCATAATCATTTACAGAAAGGCTTTTTCTTTACAAACACATTAAAGTGCTCGATTAGAAGGAAAGAAGAGTTGTTGTTAGAGTGTGTTCTTTGTGGTAAGGAAATGAATTTCATTTTGCAAAAGATTAATTGGATCAAAATTTCATTTCTATCTCCATTTTTGTTATGTTTTGCCTTCTTTGTAAAATATGTTTATATCTATTCTTTTTGTTTATGATTTTCATCTAACTGCTAGAACTATTACTTTCTATTTAGTTTTTCATCTTGCTTATAGGACTGTTAGTATAATAATGCTTTATAAAAGGTTCGTTCTTTGCAAAAAAGATCAGAAATTCTAGTTTAGAATAAAAGAATATGTGCTCTTATGGTAGAGTGAATTTCATTTGGTAGAAGATTCATTCTAAGTGATGATGTTAGAAATATAGTTTGTATATCTATTGTGAAGATATCAGGTTGTTACTTTGGTTTAACTACTGAAACTACCTCAGAAGACAATGGATCACGTACAATCAATATAGAATTCTGCTTGTGGTTTCAAGGAGAAACCAGTATGGTATAAAGAGTGAAGTTATGAAGTCCAATGGCAGAAATTCTTTTCATCTTGAAGAAAATCAGACTCCACTATTGAAGTAAAATGCATAAGGTAGTCAAATAGAAAGTAAAGCTGCTACTGGTGTTTGAGGAGGTACAATGACAATCTTTATGCAAATTTAATAGATCTATATATATGAAGTGCTCTTTGCATTAGTTCTGTTTTACTTAAAGCACATCCATTTTTACCACATTCAACAATTGTGTTATTTTTGTTAGGAGTTCATGGAAATATTATCAGAAACTGTTGTTTACCACCTTCCTCTTCAATTCTTACAAATCAGTACTTTTTGGAAAGAGGAATATCATCTATTCAAACTCATTTACAACAAAATGGTGTTATACCAATTTTTGAAGCAAATGAAAACCAAGCATCCAATTTAGCCAAGAGCAGTTTAACAAATTTTGGATTTAAGCAGAGGCATCCATTTACAAATCTTTCAAACTGTGGTAAGAACCTTTTCAAAGATTTTAACTCATTAGCTGTTCCAGGTTTGTCAATGTTAGACTGCATATAAAAAATGTTATATTTTTTTCGTAAATTATTCAATTTTATATACTTTCTTTTATGTTTAGAGGAAGTTAGTTGCTCCAACAAACGACTCAAAACAAGGGAAAATTTGGAAGTAAATAGCCTTCTTTATATTCAATCTGTTACAAGTTCACCATATTTAATCTCCAAGAGAACTCAAAATGCAAATCTACTAGCAATAAAGCCAGGAAGACATGTTATTAGAAGTATGGGCAAATGTAGTGCTATAACTTGCAATTACAAAATTCATGACAAAATTGAGGCTTCAAACATTGCATGTGAAATTGGATTGCCATATCTCAATGTTCCACTGGAAGATTATACAAATAATGAAGTTGATGACATTACTAATCTTGTGTCAGAAGATTCACAATCTGAATTGAATGGGGCATCTATTCAACAAGGTACACTTGACATATTTAATTTTTCTATTTTATAATTTTGTTAAGACATTGTATTAATTTTTGTTTCTCCAATGTACTTATTAATTTTTGTTTCTCCAATGTACTTATAGGGTATTACATAATTGAATTCATTTATTATTACTGCAGTTGAAAGTGACGATGCAAACTATGCAACTGAGATTAATAAAGATGATAGTATTGAAGAAAGCACTTACTTCATAAACCCATAGGTTGCAAAACATGGATGCATCAACTTGACAATTCATAAATGCAATGGCAAATCATATATGCAATGCACAACACATGGCTCGAGAGTTCCATGGAACACAACGAATAAACCGAAGTTTATCGTAAACACAACGAGTCCGATTTCTCAGGATCTCGTGGCCCCAAGAGG
>JANZLD010000007.1:29153876-29164441 GCA_026413575.1 Erythroxylum carthagenense | reverse complement strand
AATGAAAATATATTTAACCAAATCTTTTATATGGATTATAATATAAGTAAAACTGATATCAAAAATAAATATTAAAATATATAAAAGGCAAATAGTATTATATAAATCTTAAAATAAATATTTAAGTTAAGTAAATAGTTAAATACATAATAAAACGACTACGCAAGAGATTCGAAAAGATGGTTTGCAAAATAAATGTGAAAATGAGTTTGAGAGTATTGTAAGAATTATGTGTAAACATAAGGACAAAAGGGACTAAAAATAGACTCATTAAATGATCTGAAAAATCTACCCAAAAAAGTCATTTCAGAGATTTTTTTAAAAGCTCTAATTTTGAGCTTCTTTTTGGCTATCAAAAAAGTCATATATATTAATGAAGTACTTTTTATTTTATAGCCAAACACCCATTTTCTTAAAAAAATTTTGTGGTAAAAAGAAGTACTTATTAGCCTCTCAAAAGCCTATTCAAATAAGCACTTAGACTCAGACGTAGCGTTTGGTTAGCGTCTGCAGACACGAGGACGGAAAACAAGTACATATAAGTTATGTCCTTCGTGGTGTTTGCTTACCGTCTTCGTCCATTTTTGTTCCGTCTTCAAAGGACAAAGACAAAATTTTTGTCCAATCTAAGACTGTGGTATAGAAATTTTTGTCCTAAGGACAAGAACAGAACAGAAAAATAAAATGTCCGAAATACTCTCCTTTAACTCCAAAACGCTACGTATTCTAAAGCCAAACGACGTTCCCTATCTACGCAACTCTCCTTCCTTCTTCCCTCTGCTTCGTAGCTCTCCTTCCTTCTTTCCTTGGCTTCGCAATCTCCGCAGGTAATGGTTTGCTCTGTTCATGAATCTCTCCTTGTTTGCCTCTGGAGTCGCTGTCCATGTGAGTTTTTTTACGAATCTCTGAAATGCTTTGTCCACTGTCTTGCGTCTCTTTCGTTTTTCTGTCCCAAATCTCTCTCTTTCCTTTGATTATTTATGAATCTCCCAAAATCTTCTTTACTCCAACAATGTAACTCCAACTACAAGTCTTATTATACAATAGGGGCATTTCTGTCATTAACACTGTTTTTTGTTCTGTCCTCGGCAACTAAACACATTTCTGTACTCAAAACGAGGACAATTATCTTTGTTTTGTCCACCGCAACCAAACATCTCCCTGTCTTCAATTCTTGTTCTATCCTGTCCCGTCTTGTTCCGTCTAGTCCCGTCTTTGCATGCTGCAGACGCTAACCAAACGCTACGAGAGAGAATACACAAAAGAGGATGGAGAGGGGACTGAAGCTAAGATTTATTCGGGGTAAAGGGTCATTGAAGGAAGGAAGACTGTTACAAAAGAAGGTTTTGAAGCCAAACCATCAGAGAATACGGATTTGCATGTTTTGGTTAGGCAGAAACAATTGAGAGGCTTTAGATGCTACTGTGTGAATGATAGCAGCTTAGAGAACTCACATCTTTGAACGAGACAATCAATAATGAAGAATTTTGTAGGTTGTATGGTGAATTAGGACAAAGGCAGTATGGTTTTAGAAAGTTTGTAATTAAAATTTTAATTTTAGGTCCTATTTACTATGTAGGATGTACATTTACATGGAGACACATAAGAAAAAAAATAAGGTAAAAGATTTTAATAGAGAAATGATAAGTTGGACTATAAATTAAATGTTGGTAAAATGTTAGAGTTCTTTTTTAACAAGGCAAAATTGTCAAATTGGACCTTCATATTTTCATCATAATTTAATTTAAACTCAAATGTTTTGACACATTTAAAAAGAATTTTTACGTTTTATAAAGGTTTCAAACCTTAACTTCTCCATCAATCCTCTATTTTAAAAAGTATATTTGACATTTTTATAGTCCCTTATAAAAGCAGACAAGACTTTCTCTTCAACTTTTCTACTAACTATAATAAGATTTCTCCTCTCTCTCCTCTCTCTCTCTCTCTCTTTCTTTCTCTTTAATTTTTTTACTAACTATGTTTGAATCCAACAAGATTTGGATATGTGACATTGCTACACCAAGAGCTTGAGAGAGGATAACTAAAAATTAAAAAATAATCAAGGTCTATAAAGACAATTGAGTTAAAGAATCAAAAAGAAAAAGAAAACCTTTATGCTGATTTTTCTCCCTAAACCCTTTTAAATTAATAAAGGTACTACTTGGAGATGATAACTAAGCAAAGAAAAAATTGCTCATTAAGTTGGGACTCCTCAAACTCCTATAGTAAATTCTTGGCCAAAGGAGCAATTTAGCCCCAATATTTACACTGAAATCTAAGTTAGATCTTAACATTTCAAAGCGTTTAAAATGAATCTTAACATTTGCAAAAAATTAAAAAACCATAATGTTTAGAAAACATTCAAAACAACTCTTGACTAGATGAAAGCGTTAGGCCTTCGTAAGTTCAATGCTAACGTGGAATTTTTTACTGACAGACATGTTTTAAAATTTTATTAAGTAGGCTAGGCTTTGATAACACAACCCACATCTTTATGGGCCAGGATAGTAAGAGCTAAATATAGAATAGACTCGCACCATATCCCTCATACAATAGATAGGATAGGGGCTTCAAGATTTGGCGAGGAATCTCTGCAACTTGGAAATTTGTACGCCAAGATATAAAATGGAAGCTGGGTAATGGAAGGTGCATTTTCTTCTAGTTGGATATGGGCGAAAGATTGGAGACCTCTAATTTACTGGCGACCTCTACTTCCCGATAGCGTTCTTTACGCTAAAGTTGCGGATAATAAGAATGAAGTCGACACCTGGAAATGGAATTTGTTCCAATAATATCTCCTTTCCACAGTCTGTATGGATATTACGGAGATTCCCACTACTGCAGAAGACATAACGGAAGATACAATACTGTGGGGACAAATTGATCATGGGAGGTTTACATTGGTGTCAACCTATGACTTAATCGAAGGTAGAACCACGGATGCTAATAATAGCTTATGGGAATTAATTTAAAAATGGGTAGGATCCTAGAAAATTAGGGCATTCCTTTGGTTAATGACCAAGAAAAAACCACTGATCAATTAACAAAGAGTGGCTTACCATATCACAACAGATAGCAATTGTCACACATGTGGACAAGAAGAGTCCACATTACATATCATTCAAGATTGTCCAAGAGTGAAAGTCTTCTAGAGTAAATTCCCCCCAGAAGTGATTGATACGGATTTCTTTCAACAATATGAGGGCTGTGGGTGAAATCTAACCTTATGAAGTACTCACATATGATGCAGGTTGACTGGGTTATTATCTTTGGAATAGCCTGTTGGTTTTTATGGCATTGAAGAAACAAAAATCTTTTTGAAGCTGACTTTATTTGACCGAAAGAAGGTACTAGAGCTGTTATGGAGTACGTGGAGTGGATAGTCAGGGCAAGGGCTATGAAAAGCTACGTGTTTTAGGCACAAGGATTACCTATGGGTAGTTTAATTGGGTGGACAAAACCGCTGGAGGACTAGGTCAAGTTAAACACAGATGGAGCGGTTAAATAATGGCCTAACATTGCTACTATTGAAGATTTGATTAGGGGCTGACATGGTCAGTGGTGCGGTAGTTTTATACAGCACATTGGAAGGAGCTCACCGCTAGCTGTTGAACTTTGGGGAGTCCAATCAGGTCTTACTTTGACTTGGACTCTTGGTTATAGATGAGTCATCATCGAAGTGGATTCTCTAGAAGTAATTAACATCCTGTCCTCTTCTAATATAGTTTTATCTGAGGTTAATTTTTTGGTGGTAGGTGCCCATTGTTTAATCCAACGAGCTTGAGAGGTGCAAATTTCATCATGTACATTGTGAAGGAAACTAGTGTGCCGATAATCTGGCCCCAGGCATGCATATACTCTAAGAGCCTCTAATGACAATCATGGAACTCATCCACTGAGACAAGCAAGGAGCTTGTATCGCAGATCACTACACTAGTTAGTTTGTTTTTTGAAGATTTGGTTTTTCCCTTTGTAAACAAAAAAGCCACACATCGATGTAACTTCTTTACACCAAAATTAGAGAGAATCATGAAGATGAAGTTGTAATGAACCTATAAAAGTACTCACTAACAATTGTAGAGTTGAATGTTCTGCTCCCACCACTAATTTTATTCCTTATAATATATCTGTTGATACTCCTAGATGGTGCAATTGCCACCACTTCTGACACCGTCTGGTAGTTCCTAATTTCGTCTGCAGCCACAACAACATTAGAAGTCACCGTACAAGCCTGCAGCAATCCCTAGTTTGTTGCTGACAAACATTCACGCCATTATGTGCCACTCTCCTCCTCAAACTTTCTTGAAAAAGTATATGAACTTCTCTTTTTGGCCATGTCTACGCCATTCATGTTTTTTACTATATTTAATGAGTTGCTACACAGAGAAAAAAAACGTTTCTTTGACCTGCTTGAATCGATTTACAAATCTGATAAGGAAGGAATTAAGGAAATCATAATGAGCGTTAATGTAGGAACAAACAAATGATCTAGCTTGTAACCTAAAAAAAAAGAAAATTGACCTTCTTATCAACTTTGTTGTGAGAGAAACCATCAAGGCAAATTTCTTGGTTTGTCATTGTAGCACTTAGAAGACTCTTGAGGTCTTCAACCTGTCTTGATATGAACTTGCCCAAAGATGGATAGTTATGAAGGTCACTCAAAATCTTTGCTAACTCTTTAAATGTTTCTATGACCATTTATAGACAATCCTTTATTGCTATCTTTTGGTGCTCTGTCAGGATTGTTTTGGAGAAATTAGTCTCTTAATCGCAAAGGAATTCTTCCCCACCACAGCTTTAGTTATGTTCACTGATAAAGCAATTACGTCCTTCGTGCTCTTTACTTTGCTTGCAACATCTGGTATACTAGATATTACTAAGAGACATAGCTCAGGACACAAGGTGTTGTTGCACGAGGACTTGATGATGCCATGAGCTTCTGTATCGTGGTTGTTGCTTCTCTTGGAGTTGTTTTAGAGTCTACGGAGGCCACAATGCAAACAATAACAGTGAATAGTATGACATAAGATAAGAGACTCACAAAGAGATTTTTCTTATGCATGGATGTTGCTAAATGAGTCAGTTTATAAGTAATTCTGCGTCTTTTAAGAGCTCAAGACTACATATGAGTTAGTTTGTACCTTGATGAAGTTATAAAAGTCCCATGGGGCATAACACTATATATGAGTAAGTTTGGATCTTTATAAATGAGTTTATTTATGTTTTAACATGAGACTACATATTGATGAGTCTTTGTCTTTTAAGGCACAAAATTATGTATATGATTGAGACTTTTTATAGGTGAAAGACTACTTACAAGTGAATCTAAGGCTTTTCTTTGGGTTTGTTGTTGAGAGGGTCTATTTCGTCCTCATCATCCTCACTTATGTTAGAAGCATGAAACGGTTTCGTGCTACTTCTGCTATGTTATGAGTCTCCATTTCCAAGTTTAGAGAGAATAAACAAAAGAGGGTATATATGTTTAGAAAGAGAAAAACAGGTTAAAAAACAAAGGGGAGAGAGAGAGGACCCAGTATGCTTAGATGGATAAAGAAGACACAATCAATGTAGTTATAGGAGAATGTGAACAAAAATGAACCGTTTAAATGGAATTGGGTCCACTTCTATTTATTACATAGAAGTGGGACTCACTTCAACAAAAATTTAAAAAGATCACGTTAGCAAAACAAAAATCACGTAAGCATCTAACCGACGGAGGCTTAACTTTGTTAATTGTTTTGTCCAGTTAGGACTTGTTTTGAATATTTTTCAAACATTAGGGTTCATTTTGAACGTTTTGCAAATGCTAAGGTTCATTTTAAATTCTCTAAAACGTTAAAGTCTGACTCAGATTTTAGTGTAAATGTTAGGGGCTAAATTTTTTTTGGCCTAAATTTTGGTGACATCCATTCTCTAACAAAAGTTAACTTATAATATACCTTAATGATCAAAATTAGATCCTCTTTTTCCTTATTTTTCATTGTTTATTGGCTTGATATTGTTTTGAGCTTAATGTCAAAAGCTACAAGAAGGTGATGTTTACTTTGGTATTAAGCTTAATAACATAGTGATTCTACCTAGTTGTGTATAGAGTAGTGGAGAGTTTGTGGAAAAACTTTCAAGAATTGAGTTAATGAAGATGTTTGAATAAGCTAACATGGGACATCGAGGCAAATCAAAAGTTTTGAAGCTCAGAAGATGAAACAAAATAAGAATTGCACTTTCTTTTTAGTGTATACATGATTAGTTGACACAGAAACTTTACAAAGAATTACAACCATTGATGTGGGGTGGAATTGTGGAGATGCATTGCTTGGAGAGCTCGAAGAGGACACTCTCAATTGATGAAGGTTTAAGGTATAATGACAATAGTAGTCATGATTTACTAGTTGCTTCTTTCATTGCCACGTTAATTATCTCCTCTGTTACAGCCTAAAGAGATTATCATTGATGCCTTTTAGTTTTTAGTACAATTGTAGTTTAGGATAGGAATTGGGTTGCTCATGTTATTAAGCACTTTCTATATACAGTTGCATGATCTAACTTTCTAATAAATTCATAGCTACATTTTTAGGAACTGGGAATAAATGTAGCAAAGTGAAATAACATCCATTATCAATTAGTACCAAGATCCTAGAATTCCAAGACATGATTAACAATATGGTATTGTGATACTTTGAAGTTCCCAGATAAATCTAAAAAATAGCGTCAGAAAAGGCATGAGCTTACAGGATGTAGATCAGTAGAATTTGGTGGAATTATATTGCTATTATCAATTGTAGAAGTAGTGTGAAATCTAGATGCCTTATGTATTTTTTAGAAAAGGAAGATTATTGTATATGGAATAAGAGGAAGAGTGATAAAAGATAGGAGTTAGGTCACTCAAGCATAAAGACCTTAGAATACTTGAATTAATCTCTTTCTAGTCTCCTACTGTGAGACCTTTTCGGTGTTTTATAAATACCAATATTACATAACTTTGACAAAATGATGATAGCAAGATTTGATAAGTTGTAAGATCCCTTTGATAGGATGTGGCCACAAAACCATATAATATATAAGTTGAAAAAAATGAAGATATGCTAGTGGATAGTTTGTGTATTGATTAGCTATGTGGAAATATGTTGATATTATAATGTTGTTTAATGTTTCAATATTGCTTGGTATGCTACATTAAAAGCTGGATGTAATTGCATGATGTGTTAGCTATATGAAAATATGTTAATATTATAATGTTGTATAGTGTTTCAATGTTGCTTGGTAGGCTGCATTAAAGGCTGGACGTAATTGTATGGCGTGTTACGTTTTAGTGTGCACGGCTTACATATATAGGGATGATTGAAGCATTGTGTCATTTAATTATGTGTTGTGTCTTATTATGCATGGTTTACACATATAAGGATGGCTAAAACATTGTGTCTTTTGATTATTGGACATTTTCATCTAATAATTTTCTAAACCACTTTATGTCTCTATCTTCTAAAATGTTAACACCTAATGGGCATATAAGGTGTACATTCTCCAAAAGTGTAGGTGGTGTGTCACGTTCTTAAATATTCTACAGTAGAGAGTCCCTTTCTATGTATAACATACTAATTCCACTTACTTGTGTTTTATATAATTCTATTATACTAAATAGCCTGTCAACAATGCTACTTTTCGTTTCTCATTGAGAGACATAATTCTACTTCATTTTGACAGTATTCTATAACGTTGTTTTTGTTTTTCATTGGGGGAGAATTTTTGTTGAACCAAGTGTGAAAATTTGGTTATATTATAGGGCATAAATCATTGACTATGCTAGCATAAAAATAACCCTATAACAAGTTGGTATTATAGTTGATTTTCTAGGGAATACAGCTAGTAGATGGAGGGTGAAAACATGGAATAATTAAGGGAAAGGATGGCTTGGTTGGAGCAAATTCTTGGACCAGTTTTGCAAGAGGAGGGATTCAACATGGCTGGTTGATTGGATACAATCACTAAGGCTTCCATAAATGATTAGATGAAATTTTGGGTGGGGTAAATAGGAGAGTGTCGGTGATTGAAGATGCATTGGCACCTCTTTGCAACAATGTTGTCCAACAAAACGAAGAGAATTAGATAAGACTTGAAGTTCCGGAATCAAAGCATTTTGATGTTGTTCGAGATGCTAAGATGCTGAAGAATTGCCTTTAGGACCTGGAACAATATTTTCTTACAGCAAGGGTGTCAGAATGTGACAAAGTAATGTTGGCTAGTATGTATTTAGCTGGTGATGTTAAGTTATGGAGGCATGTAAGGATGGATGATGATCAAAATGCAGGTCATCTACGAATTGATACATGGAATGTGTTAGTTCAAGAACTAAAGGATTAGTTCTTGCCTTGTAACCTTTTGGGTGGTGAGGGAAGCCTTGAGAAAGTTGCGATATGATAGAACGGTCAGAAATTATGTCAGGGCATTCAATTCTTTCATGCTGGATATTCGCAACATGTTGAGCTATTTAATTTTTTACCGGGACTTTAATATTGTGCACAAAATGAACTACGAAGGCAAGGTGTTCAAGACCTCCCAAGTGCCATTGCCGCAACTCAGTTGGTGGATTTATAACTGAATAAGACAAGGAAAAGGTTTCCAACAATAATAGGAATGGTAAAGTTGTTGAAGAAAATTTTGTGGGGCAAAATAAGAAAGGTAAAACTATGCAAACCACTTAAAATTTTGCTCAACAAAATGTTACTTGTTTTATATGCAGTAGACCACATTACACAAAGGAGTATCCGAAGAAAACAAATTGAACGCATTGTTGGCTGAGGAGGAGGACAACAGTGAAATAGCAATTGTTAATCCATAAGTGGGGGAAAAGGCATCTAGAAGTGGGACTTCTAGGACCTTTGATGAATAAATATGATGATTGCACACCAAATGGAGTCAAGAGAGGCTTGTATAAGCTTCTTTCGGTGGTGATAAGGGGATGCAAAGGGACTTGTCATCCCATCTTCAATTGTTCCAATGGTAGTAAAGAGGTTTGCTATCCGTTGAAGTTTACAAGTTGGTAGCAGGGGTTGCCACTATAAAAATTTGATAAAATGACATTCAAGGGTGTGTCATTTTGGTATACATTTACCCAACATGTTTTGTTAGACTTTAATAGGGCAACAAGGTGATGGATTGGCCATCTTTAAGAGCAAGTAGCCAAAGACAAACATGTTAGACAAATTCGACACTTTGACTTCCGATAAGGACGCTAACTTTCTTTCGGTGGGAGAGGTTTGTGAGACCTTCTTTTCAATGTTCTACAAACACCGATATAACACAACTTTGGCAACATGATGGTGGCATGACTTAACAAATTGTAAGATCCCTTTGATAGGATGTGGCCACAAAACCATATAATACATATGATAAAAAAAATGAAGATACACTGGTGGACAACTTAGGTCTTGATTGGCTATATGGAAATATATTGATTATATGTTGTATGGTACTTCAACGTTGCTTGCTAAGCTACATGAAAGGTTGCATGTAATTGCATGGTGTGTTACGTTTTAGTGTGCATGGTTTACACGTATAAGGATGGATGAAGTATTGTGTCATTTAATTATGTGTTGCATCTTGGTATGCATGGTTTACATGTACAAGGATGGCTGAAGCATTGTGTCTTTTGATTATTGGACAACCACTTCTATGTCTTTATCTTGTTGAACATTGATGTCTAATGGGTATATAAGGTGCACATTCCCTAGAAGTGTAGGTGGTATGTTACGTGCCTAAATATTCTGCAATAGAGAGTCCCTTTCTTCGTATAATATACTGGTTCCATGTACTTGCGTTTTATATAATTCTACTCAACTAAATAGCCTACCAACAATGTTATTTTTCACTTCTTATTGAGGGACATAATTCTACTTCATTTTGATAGCATTTCATAACGCTTTTTTTGTTTTTCATTGGGCGAGAACTTTTGTTGAACCAAGTGTGAGAATTTGGTTATATTATAAGGCATAAATTGTTGAGTGTGCTAGCTTGAAAAATAATCCTGAAACACTTGTTATTACCTACTATTGTTTATTTTGGTTCCTTCTTGTTATGTAAAGCTCAAAGGGTAATTAAGTCATTTAGGTATGATTTTCAAGTTGTGGTGATCAGTACAAAAGTTGATTGAGTTACATCAAGATCCAAAGTAAAATTACACAATTTATAACTTCTCATAGACTTTTAGTATCTTTTATAATTCCAAATTTAAACTACCAACAAAAAATGTTATGTTCTTCTCGTAACAATTTCTTAGAAATACAAATCTCACTAAAAACACAAAACAAGAATTAGTAAAAGAGAAATTGAAGAACAAGAAAGAGAGTAAGGAGAGAGAAAAGATGAGAAAAAGAAGAGAGAAAGAGGAAACCGCATCTTTTTATTTTTTTGGATAGTACTTATCATATATAATACACTTGTAACAACGCCTGTAACACCCAAATACCCCCTGGGAGGATACATGGATGCCAACCAAGACAAAACAAACAAAATCAAACATTACACATATGCATTGTTTTAAAATCTAAGTTTAACACACATATAATACA
>JANZLD010000007.1:29135541-29152980 GCA_026413575.1 Erythroxylum carthagenense | reverse complement strand
TATTCCAAGAATAAGCATAATACTTATGCACAATTTAATACATATTCCAATAGTAAGCATATTTCGTACTAAATGTCATTAATATTCTAACCCCTACTTTGGGGCGTTACAACGCCTACCCACAAGAAGGGTCAGATAAACTTTTTTTTCTGTTAACAAAAGACTGACGGAAAAATTAGGTTATAGTTCAAATTAAACGTTTGTAAAATATTTGAGTTTTTTTTAACATGTCGAAAAGTTTGATCTTAAATTAAATTCTAATGAAAATGTTAAAGTCAAAATTTACATTTTAAACTATTTAATTTTAAATTAAATTCAAGTAAAAATATTTGAATTAATTACAAAAAAATCCCTAATTTTAAAATTGTATATTCAAATTTTCAATTTTTTAAATTATAGCTCGACATTAGTATTTCTATTAACATTATTAACGTGACTTGCTACATAAGACAAAATCTTAAACATTTATACACATCAAACTTAATTAAATTTAACTAATTAATTTTATCTAGACTACATCATTTTGGGATTAAAATCTTTAAATCAAACTCGTTGCCTAAATCATTGACATTGAAAATTGTAAATCAGTTTGTTCTTGCACAGAAAGAAAAAGGGTCTAGGGTTACAAATATAGATTTCATTTAGATTGTTTGAAAATTATGTCTTTGTCATCTCAACCAACGTGACAGAATGTTGTTATCGTCTCACACTGACATGATAATGTTTCATTTAGATATTTCACTCACAAAACAACGTAGTTTAGTTTAGCTCAAATTTTAGCTTTTCGGAAAGCTATTTTTTCGTTAGTTTCCGTCACTTACGTATATATCCAAAGGTAAGTGATTGTTCTGTTTCTTTACGTACGTTCAACCCAAAACACACAGGCTAGCTTCTCTTTTTTATCTTCGTGCCTGTTTGGTGCGCAGGTGCCTGGGATGTGTGCTTCAAGTTTCTTCACTTGTGTAAGACTTTCTTGCTGTCACTATATGGGTAGCAGTCGCTGTCCCAAGCATGGTTAGGTCTTGGGGTTTTGTCAATTACGGTCAAGGGTTTTGGTTCCTGGTGGGGGTTAGTTGCTTCCGTTGTCTAAACAACTCAGCTGATTTTTCTTTTCTGTAGAGCATTGTTTCTTCACTTTCAATTTGTGGGTGGGTTCAGGTTTTCATTACTCGAGCGTTTTTTGCTGTAAATTTGGTTTTTTTGTGCTTCTTTTACACATTGAGCAAAGTAATCAAACTGGGTATTTTGTTTTTTCTAGTTTGTAATTCACTAGTTCTTTGCTATTTATCAATTTCGTTTCTTTCGGGTGGGATATTGTGTATGTGGATTTGCATGATTCTTCTTTAGACTTCTGTTCTTGACAATAGGAATCAGCTTTATATGGGGGTATTGATTGAGGGGCAGTTTCTCTCAATGCGAGGGCATGCTGAAAGATTCGGCATGTCTTCCCCTCCAAACCGAATAATGACTACTGGTGGAGCATCTACAAATAAAAGCATTTTGAGAGTCGTTGCATCAATCTTTGGCTATGATGTGTACACTGTACAAAGATCTGGTAAGGAGTTCTATTCAAATCTTTGAGAACTCTAATCTCTACTCTCCAATGCATGGCTCCAAAATGCGTAGAATAGATAAAATTTATTCAGTATCCCATTGTTTTTGGTCTTAATTCCAGATTTTGCTTCACTTGGAGGTGCACTGAGGGCTGCACATGGATGGGTTTAGAGTAAAAAGGGAAGCTTTGTTCCGATAGCGAGTTTGTACGAGGGAAAGAATACTTCATTCAGTAGCAAGCTTACAGTTAGTGGTGGGACCAATAATTGGTTTCCAATTAGTCTGTATTGATGAAGAAGATAATGAAATTAGAGAATCGACTTGTACAAAAGCTTGGATGATACTAGCAAATTTGTCAAAGTAATTTTGAATATAATTTCATTGGAGTTTTATTTATTATAAAACCAGGTAATATGGTACAAGGGTTGATTTCATTGTGAAATAATGAAGTAAAATAACGAAAATAACATGAGAAATAATTTTATTAAGAAATAATTTACATGCATAAATAATTTTATTATAAAATAAAATATAATTAAAATTAATAAAAGTGTTTTTTATTTTTATGTTACTAAACAGTCTACTTTACGAAGCTCTTTTAAAAATGTTGTTTTTTTAATTGACCGCCAAACAATCAACTGACTTTTAAAAAAAGCTCTTCTCAGAAAAGCTCTACTGATAAAAGCTCTATTGATAAAAACTCAACCAAACGAGCCCTAAGTCTTCCGTGTATAAGTATTTATGATTTTTGTCTTATATAATAAGCTATGTTAGCAATGTTAACGGAAACATTAACGTCAAGCTATAATTGAAAATAATTAAAAGTTAGAGTATTTAATTGTAACTTTCTTAAGTTTAGATTATAATTACAAAATTAATATTTTTTTAATTAAATCAAAATATTAAAATCTAATTTAACCTATTTTACCAAATAAATAATCTATTGAATATGAAATATTCCTATTTTCAAAATTTTGGCCCTGGTGCTGGTCCACCACTTTTGAGCTTAAACCCTTATAAACAGTGGTAGATTCAATCTGTAAACCCTAATCTCTCTCCGCCATCAGAGAACGACAGAACCTTATTGGCGACTGCTACGCAGAGAGAGAAAGAGAGGATTATAGAGAAATGGGAAGCGACAGCGAAGTGGATAGATCGGAGAAAAAGGAGAGGGAGAGAAAGAAAGTGCTGGCTTTAGCTCCCATTGCTAAACCTCTCGCCGGAAAGAAGCTTTGCAAGAGAACTTTCAAGCTCATCCGAAGAGGTATCACATTTTCACTGCTTTTACGCGCTTCCCTTTACTTTCTGATATCGGGAACCTAATGGGTTTCTCTTAGTTTATTGGGATACACCGATTAACGAAAGAAATTGAAGCCGGCAGCTTATAACATTTTGTTTCTTTGCCAGTTTTTTGTTTGATTGGCTTCAGGCTTAATTATTTTTGTTCAGTTTTATAAGGAACTATGATTATGCAAATTCCTGAATCTTACGTGAATCCCCAAAATGCTAAATTTTCGAAAGTTGTAGCGATTCTCACACGCATACACATATGAATTACGAATATAGGTTTATATATGCATTCTCTAGTTCAGAGGTCGAACTACTTGAAGTTGAGGTGGTGTTTCCTTTTTTTAAAATTCGGCGCTTGAGGAATTCACTAACTTTCATGGCTTGGTTCTTTCTTTTTTAAGTTTCTGGCTTTTGGCATGAAAAGGTTCCAGTATGCTTGTCTTAGGCTATTGAGACATTGGAATGATTATAATTTTTTCTTTTTCTGGTCAGCTGCTGAACATAAGTGCTTGAAGAGAGGAGTGAAGGAAGTGGTTAAAAGTATTCGACGTGGCCAGAAAGGGTCAGTTTTCTTATTCTTTTTGGCTGTTTACCTCCTTTTGTTGTTTTCCTTATTTTCTTAGGTTAGTACAGAGAGATAAGTGAGCTTCTGTTTGTGTAGTTGTACAATGATTATTGTCATATAGTAATGATGCATTCCATCTGTACGAAGAGTGTGCATGATAACGTCTTTTTCAGTCCAGAGAATAGATAAATTGGTTAATGCAAAACACTGCTGACTTTGGTGGAGTTTCTGCTAGATTTCAGAATGCCAACCTTGGGGACAACTTAAATATCATTTGTTATGTACAGAGGTGCTTTTTATACACAGTTATTTGGGTTTATTCAGAAGCTGCTATTACTATTGATGGCAAAGAGAACTAAGTGGAGCAAATTGCTCAGCTCTACTGCTGGGTTGGGGCGGGTGTTACTGATACATGTTCTATAAATTCTTGACCATCTCTTTTTAACTTCAACAACGTTATAAGTTGCCTGACTTATATGAGGAGTAGCTTGATACGAATGACTGTCTTTCCTTGGTGCAGGTTATGTGTTATAGCTGGGAACATTTCTCCTATAGATGTCATCACTCATGTCCCAATATTGTGTGAAGAAGCTGACATTCCTTATGTTTATGTTCCATCAAAAGAGGCGAGACTGAATCTTGTTCATTCAATTTTCTTTCAGCCTGGACTTTGTACATTACATGGAAGGGATGTTTACCTTATAGAAGATTTACTGTTTGTCTTTCCCTTTCTGAGTTCTGGAATCTGCTGTCATTTGGCAGTGCCATGTTACCAGAGAAACTGCTATTAGTGTGCTTTGCATGTGATGAAAGCAAATCGTTAATCAATTGATCATATTCTGTAAACAGAAAACAACTTCTATATTGGGTGACCATGTTTGGATTTTATATGTATTTCATAGTTCTTGAAAAATAAAAGATGTATGTTTTGCTCTCTGCTGACATTTTAATCTGCAATTTCAGGATCTTGCAAGTGCAGGAGCAACCAAGAGGCCCACATGCTGCGTTCTTGTGCTAACCAAGCCAAGCAAGGGGGAACTAAATGCAGAGGAACAGGAAAAGTTGCAGTCAGACTATAAGCAGGTTCAAGCTGATATTTCTGAACTTAGTTCCTCACTGTTCTGATGGGAGGTATGGTGTCCGGATGGCCTGATGTACCAACCTGATGGACTGATAAATATGCAGTTCTTATACATTTTACCTTAAGTAGCTATTTGATCTGTGTTAAGGAATTTGATAGTTATGTTGAAGCAAGGGTGGAGGAGTTGTTTCATTTGTTACTCTTGCTCATAACGTGTTCTCTTGTCAAAAGATTTTTTGGCCCTTTTGCAACTTCCGCATCTATCTTAACGCAGAATCATCCGACTTCTGCAAATTAGCTAGGTCTGTCTACTAGGTATGAAAAATTACAAGGTGAGAGTGATTTTCTCTGTAAATGGAAGCTTTAGTAACCTATTTTATTCTCCTATAAAAAATTAATCACTACTGAATTGTTTTGAATCTGATCTTACAATCCAACGTTCACTAGACATAAGATAAGAATTAACAAGAATTTAGTTAAAACTAAAACTGGTAGCCTACAAGTTCATGTCAACCAATCAAATACAAGTTCATCTCTTTATATTAATTCTTTAACCACCATCTCACATGACCTTTTATTGGAACCTGCATAATATAGGAAAAAATCATGAAAATGAGGGATTTGATCCCAAAATTGCCACATGAGCTTCTTAAGACTACTAGGACCTCTTCCTCCTTAACGAGATTATCCTACCAAAATAAAGATGACCCCTTAAACTGGAACAGACTCCTTAGTTTCTCAAATTCAACACCTTCCTCCAGCTCACAAGAATGTGGAATTACGATTGAAAAGCTGTCTTCATTACAGAGTAAAAATTTATTTCACGCAATCTGAAAATTAGTTCCATTCCTCCAACGTCCGATATATAACACCTTATAAATGCAGTCATGCAGAAAACATCATAAAACCAGCACTAATTCATATTTAACAAGAAAATCCATACGCTTCTGAAAATTGAGGATTATTCCATTTCTCCACATCCCATATTCAATACCTTATAAATGCATAGAAACATCACGGAACCATATTGCTTCATTACAAACTTGATCAATATTTGATACATGTATGTAACACTGACAGAAACCTTCATTCTGAATTCAAGAGATTGCACTGCCACAGTGTAGTCATAAATTTGTGAGGGTTTTAGGAAGCATCTAACCAACCATTCAAAGGGCTGAGATGGTATAATTTGTGATTATTCATGTCTAATCTCAAGGACCAGTTCACATCTTTAGCTCTCACTAAAGGTAAATGAGGACATTAAAAGAGCAACATGCGGACGACCATATTGAAAGTTCAAACTCAGCTACTGACCAAGAAAATCATTTTGGGTATATCAGATGCTTAACCAGAAAGACGCCTGTCACTGCTAAAGTTAGAATGACAGGAACAGCGGAGTAGTCAAAGTCAATTGTTCGGTTCATATTATCTGCTCTATCCTGGCGAGACCTTTCTCCTTTGAATTCATGAAGAAGATTGCTCAGATTATCTAGTTGGTGACTGATTTGACGCTGTCCACGTGCAATCGCTAGAATCTGTTTAGGACATGTCACAATTTATTAGTGTATGACGAAAGAAACACCATTTGCAACCTTCTGATGCAAACTACATACTTCTTAAGAATCAAATGAGATGTCACATGAGTTTCAAATAGGTTAAACCAAATCATGCAACCAATGTCACACTTGTATTTCTATTGTTAGTTTATACCATCTTCAAAAGTGACAATGAAAGTTCTAATTATATTGCCCATGACTAGATCAAGGTTTCCTGTCTTTTGCTCCCTATGAAACAGTAACATTCAAGTCCAAAGAGATTTATATATGATGGAACAAAAGTTACAAAGCAATCACGGCCATATCAAGCAAATATGGTTTGAATCTCCAACAAACTTACAATCCAATCATTCTAATTAGTATTTTACATTCTTTTATTTTGAACTTACGAGATGATACTTCAGACCACTTTTAGGACCTTAACCTAGGATAATTCCCCAAAAACAAAAATTTAAGAAAAACGTTTTATAGACTTGGGTTCAAGAACCCTAGAAAAACAAAAAACAAAGTCGGCAAAACCTGTTGAAACAAATGAATATACAAGATACTTCGCCGATGTAATTTCTTAACAGTTTCCAACACTCATCATGTACATTGTAACAAAAATCTAAATCATCATATACACAGTATGTTAGATTTCAGTCGCAAGATATGTATCTCATTTTCCAGCCGGTGAGATTAGTAAAATACGATGGTCCGTCCATGCATATGAATTGCATAAATTGGACCTTCTACTAATACATGAGCAATAGGAAATCAGTTGTGCTACCTCGTCCATCAAGGAGCTCTCCCTAGCCAATTGGGGTGAAGATGAAGAATTTGGCATCATGGATCCTGTTAATGCGCCATTACCCAACCCTGTTACGAAAAGAGAAGTGGGCCCTGAACCATTACAAGTTTCAGCCTGCAAAGCCAGATTTTGTTGGCTAGATGGAACCTTTCTAACTGCAAACTTGGAATTCAGCTCCTCAATACGAGATGTAAACTCATCCATCCTCTCGTTCAGTGTGGAAATCTGTTCAGAGAGTTGAGTGATCACACCCTAAAACATTCCAAGCAAAGGAGATCAGAGAAAATTGATGTTATATTCATGTGTAGAAAAGGTAGGAAAAGTTTTAAGGAAAAGCTCGAAAAGGATAAGAAGAATATTAAACATTTTTCCAGGAAAAAGTAAAAAACTCCAAATTGTGGGCGGTTTACATGTTCACTAGTCTTATTCAACTACATGAATAAAGTAAAATTCTCAGCCATACTTCAATGTAGTTAAACTATAGATCAACTATTAAATCCCAATGTACTTTGTAGAAAAATAATAACCTGGGTTGCAGGTGTTGCAGGAGAGTCCGGAGCTCTTCCATCAAATCTCCTATTACTAACAGCGAGTCTTGTCAGCTTGGACAGGTGTTTTTCCCGATGATTAGCATAAGAATGCGATAAACTGCTGCAAATTGGAAACCAAATACTGTTAGGAACTAAATTTAGTTGGAAAAAATGCCAAAAAAGGAAGTTAATGATGATAATAGATGTAGCCAAAGACATTTCGATTTCTGTCCCTGTAAAACCATCTTTCAGTTGCCTAATCCCAAAGTACGCTCTCACAAGGAAAGTCAAATGCTTAGGGAAAAAAAGAGAAAGAAAACGGATGATTAAAAGGTTCAATAGCTACTATATCTTCTCTTAAACAGAGGAGCCCAATCAAAGAGTAATAGTACCTCCAAAGACCCGCAACTTAAACTTCCAATTCTGTTTTACAAGTATCTTTATCCATCTAACATCCTCTTTCTCAGGACACATGAATAATACAGGTCAAAACTAGAGAATACCGGCTGAGATACTTGTTTCTCCTATCAGCAGAGGCTCGGGAGAGGGCTTCTTTAGGGCTTGAAACCAAATCATCATCAATGCTGAGCTTTGTCTTTAAATCATCTGGAAGTGCCTGCAATATGATAAAATAAGGACAATGCAAACCCTGGGCCAGCAAAATCAGCTAAAAGAATCATACCATAACATCATTTACTAGCTTCTCCAGTTGAATCTGTTCTATGTAAGTACGGGGAACATACGAACCGTCCAAGCCCAGCTGTTCAGCTATATGTTTCACATATTGACGGTCTCTACCTTGAACCTCCATTTCATAAAAAAATATTGATCAATTCAGTAATCAGCCTCATTAGATTCCTTAAGCATTACAATAATAGCTGAGATTGTGCAACCGTTCAGCGAAATTCATAACAGCAAAGCTGCTTCTGCAACTTTCCAAATGATATATAACTTGCAGGTGCTTGATCTGAAGAAGAATTAACACCTTCATGGTACATGGGGAAGGAAAGGAAGAAGGAAATGCAATGTATTCACCACAATCACTACCAACCATCTAGAGCTTAACTTGGACAACTTCCAAACAGAAAAAATTTTACCAAATAATGGAAATGTGGCATCAGTAAAAACAGAATAAGGTCAAACAGACAGAAAAGATTAGTGAATTTTTTTTAAAATATCCATTAGATGAAAGACATATTCAGGGTGATTGATAACTGGAAAAGAGAAAGTAAAAGAAAAGGATGAATATGGTCTAAAAGGCGAATATTCCCCACCGTTACTGAAGGATATATTGAAGAGTAGACTGAGGAAAATCACAACAATGAATGTAGCGATAGATCTTGCTTCAACCAACATAGTAATAAGAAGTGCTTCAATGATCTTAACTTATCAAGAAAATTTTACATATTTCACAGCATAATTAAAAGCATCTTCTACACAATCCTTATTCTAAGTGCATTTCAACTGCCACTCTCTCAAATTGACTACTTAATCAGTAGAATGAAACATTTGCAAGCTTCACCAAGATTAAGATTTAAGTTAACTGAAAAGTGTGAAAACTATGAACCCATGGATACTTGTAATCACGCAATACCTGGACATATTGACGATTAAGCTGTTCTAACCAGTCAGTTTTCACACACACTCTATCATCGCAGAATACATGGCTACTTCTCTTCAGGATGCTAGCTATTGTGTATCCCAATGCCATCAGTCCTCCCAACAGGCGCACACTAACTTCAAAAGTTATTCTGGGTGAGATTATGAAGGGATTATCAGTGACCCATTCCTGATGATAAGAAGCAATCGAGTTAGAAATCCCAAAAATTCATTAGTTCTCTGCCATTGTAGATTATCCAACAAAATTTTTATAACTTAAATACATTGCAGACATATACCCACTAGATCATTAATACCATTTTTGGTAAATCTAAACTCCACTCTATGAAAATTTGTTGTAGATAACTGCTACCCACTATGACTAATTTTTTAGTCATTTATATGCAAGGAAAAATTGCAAGTCTTTCTTTGAAAGAAAAAAATAAGCATTTTTTACTGTTTCATTTTGAAAATTCCAATTAAACATTGTATAGGTGTCTCACTTTCCAAGAGAAAAATGACAAAGTTGTGTTCAAGGAACAACAGCTATATCTGACAAAAATTCTAACCGAAGGTATAAGATACTTTCAACATGATTACATTTATAGGCAGAGATAGTAGGTGGATATTTTTTTCATTATTAGGATTGTGTCCAAGAAATTTCAACGATAAAGTGGGTGGATGTAGCATCCCAATAAGAGGATCAGGAAAACAGAATCTGACTGAATGTACGAAGATTTGTGTTGTGCACAAGTGCATAAAAAATATACTGCAGAGTATAGAAATAGAGATGGAAAATATTTCAAATGCTTTGATACATACCCTCCAAAGCTTTAAATTTATGATAGTTTATCTACTATAGAATTCTCACAAGCTCCAGGATCTACTTTGAATCTCTCTTTGAGCATCCTAAGGAGCTTGTTCACACATTAAAACTTTTGTAAAAGACGAGAAAATTCACAGTTAACAATAAGATAAAAGTGACTAATATATAGTATCTGGATGAAAACATGTTAGGCAGACCGTACAAGCATAAATGCCCATTCGTGTAAACAACTTGAAGAGGTTTTAGTACATGAAAATAAGACTTATTTTATAAATTGTATGTTACTTCAGAAAACGTCTGCAAGCAGAATCATCTAACCTCAAACATTAGATTGTATTTGCCATCCCTGTTCCTCATCCTCAGATATGACTGACAGGCTTCAGGATCTTCACCAGGTGGCAAAAGGTATATATCATAAGTTTCCTCCTTTCTTTCTCTACAATCTTCCGATAGAACGGCCTTCATCTCCTCAACTGCTACTGATCTTGTGGACTACATATAAAGAAACAGTTATTGAAACAAAGAAACAAATGACAAAGCATTTACACAAATATTGATTTGATAAGGAACACTGCAGATGTTTGCCTTCAAAATATAAGTGGGGTTCTGAAATCCAGTAAAAGGGTTAAACTTGTTGATGACTTTAATATGTGCTGTTTGGAGATCTGGTTCAATAAAAGCCTTGTACATGGGATAAACCTGTAGCAGGAGAAAGAAAACAAATAGTAGAAAGAGTTAGTTAGGAATAAAGTGCATTCAATTATAGAAGTTGTCATAAGATTCACACCATGAAAGTGCCTAAGAGTGATTTGGTGGGTAACATGTGGGAAGAACCTAAATGAATTTTCTGAGATGGGAAAGGGAGAGTACTGTTTCAGAGATTTGATGAATTATCTCCTCTGGCTCTTGTCCTGCACGTTGAATGTCTCGCAAAACACGTTTGACAAGGTCGAAGTGAACTCCACCAGTGATAGATACACGAAGATCTAGCAAAGGTCGCAGTCTTTCACTTAAGGCATAAATCCCCTCAATTATCACAATCCGGGAACTGGGTACATCCACTGTCCTGTTGAGAACATCGATTTTATTAGGTTCAAGAATAGTTAGCACTTAATAAGAATCATACTTCTGATAAGACTATTGTAGGAATCTACGAAGTTGACAAAGAAGGGTATTAAAATGTGTAAGAATGTATGAAACAGATGGATGGACAATCAAATTGATTATTCTTCCCTTCTCTACTGATTAATCCACTACTTTCTTTCCATTGCATGCTCACACTCAGTTGAGGTTACACAAGAAGCCAGAAATGAAGGTTTCGTACACTGAAAAGACAGCAGAGAAAAAATAACCTGTAACCTATGCGAGAGCTAGTCTTGAAATCGTATATAGGGACCTGAACTGATTTTCCTGCTTTTAAGTCACGTATATTGCTGAGAAGAGTATCATAATCAGCCAGCCGTGGGTCTGGTGCAAAAAAAGTTATCATCAGAATTCTGACATGTCGCTCATCCTTGGTCACTAATTGAATGACAAAATACAGAACTCCACTCAAGAACAAGAAAGGGTCCTGTAGTAACATATATTAGATGAGTCCCCCTGTGAAATGCATGCAGCAATTAGATATTTGACTCTTAACTCTTTGCACTAAAGAAAAATGAACACCTACCAAATCCTTTAGAATATGGTTGCAATGGAAGAAGCTAGCTACACGAGGTCAATGGGGTTGTTGCACATATTCACATGTGAAATAAACCATAATGAGTCTCAAACTAGACAGTGCTTATAATAAGTATTGTCAAGGAAAATGGCTTCAGAAACAACAGGCCAATTTTAAGTTTGAGCACACTCAGTAGCAGAGAGAAGTCTGGGCCAATTCGCAACTTCAAAGCAATGTGGACAACGTACTTTCTATGTCTGCTATACCCCCATCCTAAGTCTAACTATGGTAATCAAGCACTACATCAACCACCACGATATGAAGATATATTTTATTACAAGCATTTCTCTTATGCTCTTTAAACTAATCACTAAATAGAGAACTAGAAAGGAACTACATCACCAGAAAACAAGAGCATTTCTTTGTGTATTGTGAATAGTCCTAATACAATATGGATCTATTCATTTTGGGGAAGTTATACATTGATTCCATTATCATTAGTGTCCTTACATGGCAATATATGAGCCAAAAGTCCCAAATATCTCCATAAAGACTATAGATGTTATACAAGGGAATACCGTTTCACCCTAATTTTCTTTTTTCATTTAAAGCTTGAAGTCCTTGCTCAGCAATTAAATAACAACCAAGCTTCACATTTTTTTATTCATTCTCTATTGCACATAACAAATTTCTGACTCAGAACTTAATTTGACATTTATGGCACAAACCACCAACATATAAAAACTGAAATAAATGGCAATCAAAGAACAAACCTGCCAATGCCTAATAGATCTAGCAGGTTCCCCTCAAGCCACAAGATTAAAGCTTTGGCTATAACTACACTTACTAGGGAAAAAAATTATACCTTTGATTTGCTCATATAGTTCTCATTATATTGAGATTATATCCTACAATTACCACTCGACTGTGCAGCTACACAACCTTTGTTAGAAGACAGAAGTACCACGGGACTGAATATATTTTCACTCACTATACTAATAAAAGCATTTGTTATGTATTTCACCTTTTCTACATTCTACCAATATTATAAATTCCCCAGTTGAAAAGTAGGTTTAGTTTATGTTGACTTCAAATTTGTAATGAAGATAATCTCACCAAAATTGTACTATCACCAATTTCAATGGAAAATAATTAAATATATATGGCCCTCTTTTAGTAATTATTTATACGGGTAATCCCAGAGAAAGGAAGTGAATACTTCAAAGAAGAAATAGTTATTGTTCCAATATCTAAATCATCTACAAATAACATTATAGACAGTCATTGTATCTATATATATTCAACTTTCCTTGGATGAACAGTGAGGGAATCAGCATAGACGTTCAAGCTTGAGTAGAAAGCTAATAAAGCCAGAAGAAAGCAGGCCAAATAAAAGCCATAACTTCCAAAAGACTTTGAGTAACTAACTAGATAACCTTTTGCAGATAATTTTCCAACAAAAGATTTAGGAATGAGATCTTACCATCAAAGTTTCCATCAATGATCCTACTAGAATCATTATAGTTGTCCATTGATATGACAACCACACTGGGCATAAAGCTGAGGACCTTGTCGGTGAAGACAGTCTTCCCAGCTCCAGAAGGACCAGCAACCCCCACTAATATTATTCCATCATTATTCTGAGCCAGTAACTGGCATGCACGGATCACAATGAAGAAGCCCTTCTCAAATGACAATGTCTCTTCAACAGGAACAATTTCATAGCGGTTACAATCCTTTTTCTTTACAAGTTGGACCTGATCTCGCAACAGACCAGAACGTCGCCTAGGTGAATCAGCAGTAGGTGCAGTCTCTTGAGCCATTACAGTGCAGACAGTTGCACCAATTGCTCTGAAGCTCAACTTGCAGATTAAAGTGGGCTCAAGATGAAATTTTTATCTGGCATACCAGCATGACACTAATATCAACAGAGCAAGACAACAACCATAGAATACAACGAGTGACGATCTTAAGATATGATAAATTCAGCTATCGAGCTTTATTTCGGGTGGAATGCCTATCAATAATCCCCATGGAATCAGATCACTAGTCATATAACCTATACTATGTGGTCATTCTAGAAACAGTATGCTTGCATAAGAAGGAACGCACACTTCTTACATCACGAACATTGCACATGCATGGGAACTCCCAAATGAATAGATACTTGGGCAGATAATCCATTGCATGCAGGAGAAATAAAAGATAAATTATTGTACAACTTTGATTGCAAGTGCACTCAGATAGACTTTTTAGATAATAAACCAAATATATACAGATTTCACCATATCTGATGGAGGAAAGGATGGACAAGGGTCTGAAATCCAAGGCCCTTAGATATCAAAACAGAAAACATGTGCTAGGTGTAACACAGAAAACCCAAGCTTCTAATATGGATCCAATTCTTCTTTATAACATAAACTGAACCAAGGTAATCCTTCAACTAACTCCCACGAAGACAAAAACCAAAATTAAGTTGACTGAGAAGAAGCCAGTCCTCTAACCCCATCCCTACCCATTTTATTTTTCAATTTACGAGCAACTTAGCAATACAAATATAGTACCAAACAGAAACATATATGCACCAAAGTTACAGTAAATCATTAATATCAGCCCAGATTCTCTTAATTCCTTGCACAAGCCACCTGGCAGTAAGATTCAGCGTCCTTGCAACATTACCATTTCCAACCATAAAAGAAGAAATGGAATAAATCATAACTGCATAATGGATTAAATAACACTTCCAAGTCATATACCTCACCAACTAGCTTAAACTAAAGATGGCATCATAAAACTTTTTAAGGATAAACAAAATTCCGTTTCTCGAGCTTTGGTTCTAATTACTATTTCAGTCTCCAACTTAAATTTTTATTTTTTCCGTTATCCTACATATGATATATATTTCAGTATAGTTTTCCCCATCACCAAAACAATCTTATCTGATATCGAACACCAAACACAAAATTGATACTTACGGTTACTTTTATTCTTGATCTTGCATTAAATACTAACTTAAATTGTCATATAAGTCTCTAAGAAGGATCAAAGCCTACCATTACGAAGCTGAACATGAGTTTCAATTCTAAATGTCAATTCAGAAGAGAATCGATCAGACAGAAAGAAATAGAAATAACTAAAACGTTAAAACCATGGAAGTTGTTTTGATTGCAAAAAAAAAAAAATTTTGATAAGTGATCAAGCTAAAAGGCATACCTTCACAGCAAACCCCGCCCTTCTTTGGCTTCTTTTATCACTTTGTAATGCAAATTCTAGTGATGACGAGTAGAAGATCAAGGAAAGACGGCAGTTTCTGGGATTTTCGTTGGACGTGTCTGGATGAGTGCGACTGTGGAGACCATAGTGGACATGACACGTGGGTATGTCCTATGGGTTGGGAAATTAACCAATTTAAAAATTGATAAAAATTTATCATTACGACAGTTTAACTTGTACTATAACATTATATCAATTAATTTTACTTCATAACTAATTTCCAAATTACAAACATTAATTTAAATTATCAAAATTATTTTTTAAAAATAAAAAATAACATTATTTTTGACATTTCGATCTATACAATTTTAACCCGTGACCTGATTAACCTGAGCTAAAATTGAGTACATTATTTTTGACATTTCAATTTAGACAATTTTAACTTATAGCCCGATCAATCTGAACTAAAACTGAGTGAAAAATTTTGACCCGAATTGACATTCTTGATTTCATCCCAAATCTTATCTCATTTCCTCTTAGGTAGCAATTTTAACTCCAGCTGAATACTATTTCGTCTAACAAAAGCCTAGTTAAAGTGTAACCCTACTTATTAAATCCTTTGCTGAACAAAAACTCTAGCTAAAAGTAGTGTTTTGAAATCTAGATCGAACCGGTCGATTGGACCGAAGAATCAGTGATTCGAAACATGAAACGGTCCGATTTAGTCCGTATTTTTTATGAGTGATTGGCTTGTTCATTTTACAGTCGGACCAATAAAAACTGCTGAACCGGTAAAAGAATGGATCGGCTAATCTATTTAAAATGCCTTGATTTTGATGATTTTTACTTGAATAAATATTATAATTAGTGATCTCTTTTTTTATCTTTTTGATGAAATATGATTAGTGAATTTTATTATCTTATTTTATGTTGCGTTAGTGAACTTAAATTTTTTTTGTATATTTTAAAATTTGAAAGTTCAACCATGGTTGGACTCCGATTAAACTATTGATCTTTGAATTATTTACTTTTTTGTTCAATTACCGGTCTAATTTTTAAAACATGGAGCTCAATGACAAGCCCACAAATTTCATCATACGCTCCTGCAGAAACCTTAGCTGAAGACACATTTAATTCTACCAGCTGCTCTTTCTGACTTTTCTTTTTGACCGGTTACTTGAAGTAGCTATAAAAAAGGATCCATCAACTGGGTCTTGTAGCAATGTTTCCTCAGTTGTAGTGTTGTACTGCTATACATTGAATGCCTTGTTCATCTTAGGGTTAAAATTTTCGTTTGCAATTTGTGACAGCCAATCTATATGTTATTAACTGCATATATGAATGAGTTTATACTGGTAGATCTTTTATCAGTAAAATTTTTATCGGTAAAGTTTTTTTAAGAAGAGTTTTTTAAGAAAGTAGTTGATTATTTGACTGTCAATTAAAAAATATTTTGTTTGAAAGAGCTTTATACAATAAATTGTTTGGTAACATAAAAATAAAAAGCACTTTTATTAATTTTAACTATATTTTATTTTATAATAAAAATTATTTATGTATATAAATATTATTTAAAGTATATTAAATAATATGCAAAGCAAAATATATTAATTATAATATAATTTTAAACTATACGAAACATAGATGAAAAATATATCTAATCAAATATTTTATATAGATTATAAAATAAGTAAAAATAATATAAAATATAAATATTAAAACATATAAAAATTAAATAATATTATATAAATTTCAAAATAAATGTGAATATGAGTTTGTGAGTATCGTGGAAATTATGTGTAAAACATAAGGATAAAAGGGACCAAAAAATAAATTCATTAATTGATCTGAAAATTTTACCTGAAACAGTACTTTTTTTAGAAGCTCTAAATTTGAGCTTTAAAAAAATTATATTTTGGTTACTAAAAAAATTATATCTACTAAAAAAAGTGACTTTTTATTTTATAAACAAAAACTTATTTTTTTAAAAATAACTTTTGTGGTAAAAAAATTATTTATTTACCCTCTAAAAACTCCATATTGAGTAGCCTGCTCTTGCAATTGTAAGACGTTATGCTTGGCATCTCTTCCACCTAAGACCTCTTTGTTGAAATTAAAGCTGTGGTTGAATGTTGAGTTTATTGGCTAGCTAAGTATATGTTTGTGAAGAACGTTGGAAGGTGAATGTGCCCTGTGAGTGGGTAGTACATTTAACTATCTATATATATAATTAATGTTAATATAGTGGAAGAAATAATTAGATATATAAATAATTATTAACATAAATTTAACAATTTCTTACATCAACTTCATGTAGATTTATGTTGTGAAATGATTTTTTCAACTAATTAAATTGTTTTTATAATTCGTTTAATTACAAAATTAATAAAATTATTTTTAATTATTTTAAAATAGCATAAATCTCCATTTCATTTGCCAATAGACCCCACTTTGACACATTGGCGTGCCATGTAGGACATTAAAGTAGGTCTTTGATAGACATTTGACGAAAAAAATTAATTAATAGAGTTAGTGTTAAAGGACTAATATGTTGTTATATTCTAAAATTTTTAACTTAAACACTAGATTGATGGAATCTTTAAGTGCTGCTCGTTCTATTTTTATTTTTTTATAGTTTTTAATTTTTTTCGTATTTTTTAAATTAAAATAAAATTTTTTGTTATTAATATCAATATACTTATATTTTTATTACTGATAATAATTTTATATTAAACAAAAGTTAAATATAAATTATTTTTAATTAATTAAATTTAT
>JANZLD010000007.1:29122762-29134000 GCA_026413575.1 Erythroxylum carthagenense | reverse complement strand
AAGTCAACTCTCAAAGGCCAAAAAGTCAAACTTTTCATATTTTCACACTTTTTCTCTTTATTTCTTGATTTTCAACTCTATTTCAATCAACACCTTCACTTTTGAATATTTCTTATTTTCACTTCAAAATCGAGGTCCAACAAAATTATTTTATGATAGTAGACATGTGTTGAATCCAAAAGTGTGGGAAGATATAATTTCATTCAAGCATAAGAGTTTGTGAGTGGTGGTGAAAGTTAACTAATGACATAACATCAAGTAATAGGATGAAAGAGATTGCCTTTTGGAATTAGGAGTAGGATTTACTTATGCTATGTCTTGACAAATTTTCATTTGAAAAATTTTATACCCATTTTGATTTGGAAATTTGCATGAAAATCATGAAAAAGGATGAAGTGAATTTGTTGAAGAAACAATTCACTACAATATTGAAGAATTCAATGAAGGTCAATTTGTTAACCAGGATAAAAGAATATTATATCTACTTAATTGCAACTCTATAGTTCTTCTGCATTTCATTAATTTTTTTATAGCTATATTTGAAACTATAACTTAATAAAGTTTGAGATTTAAGAGATAATTGGTGAAGAAGAAAAAAAAAGAAAGTATAAGACAGAAAAGGAATTAAAAATAACTAAATCAAACACTCTAATAGTGAAATCAAGATAATTTTTATGAAACAAGTAGAAGCTTTTGTTTATACCTAAACTTTATTGGTTCAAATATGGCATTTTCTATTCTTTTATGGGATATATTTAGGCTAAAGATGATGTCTTATATAAAATTTAACCTTTTTTTCTCTTAATTAAGTGCTATATCATACAAGGTTTGGATATATGATCATATCTTGGAGTGTTTGCGTGGGCACATACAAGTATCAGACATTTCTCTCTTTGAAAGATATAAGCTAGTATATAGGCAACTTGTAGGGCATATTAAATGGTAAATAATTTATTGAGGAATACATAAACTACAATATGCACCTTTTTATGTTTGTACTCATGTTCCTTAATAGAAAGAAACATTGCTAACATGATTGGATCTTAGTTGTGTCTGAGTTTGATTGCTTATTTAAAAGGTAATAGAAGCTATAATATCTATATGTTTATTAGGGATATTGTATAAAATATTTGTGGGTGTAAGGATGTGGTACAGTACAAGGAGAATTTATGTGTGTGTGTATATATATACACTACTTTTTAATATAGTGAAAAAAATTGCTCTTGTTTTTATGAAATAGGGACAAAAATTGCCCGAACCTAATTAAACTTCTTATACATTTATTCATTTTCTCATAGTATCACTGCTTTCATATTATTCAATAAGTAGTATTAGAATATTATTTATATGAACATGAATTCTTTTGCAGAGTTTACGGTGGGAAAATTCAATAGAATTGGAAATTTCAGACTGAGGCAACAAAAGGATAGGGATTCAATCGTGCAATACATAATGTTGAAGGAGTTTCATGAGAATAAGTCAAAATATATGGATGCATTTGATTGGGAAGAATTATAGGTATGAACAACATAAACCATTAGATTATGTTTATTAGAAAAGATTATGTACTATGTCATAAATACTGCATCCTTTGTGGAAATATGGAAGAATATAGAGAGTAGATATATGTAAAAATCTCTCACGAACAAGTTAGATATGAAGCAAAGGATCTATAGGTAGAATATGTAGGATGGGTATTCACTTGGAACAACATGTTAATACTTTCAATCAAATAGTCAATCCACTCAGTCAAGGTGACTATTGTAGACTAAGATAAAGTAATGATTTTTTGTTTCTTTTTATCTACTTTTTACGAACATATGGTGACCATCCTCACATTGAGAAAATAAACAAATTAGTAAAAAATAACTTCACAACTACAATATTGGCTCATAACCAGTAAATACAAAACACTAGGGAAAGCTTTGAAGGTGAAGGGCTATATATAAGGAGAAATTAGTATCTTGGGATAAAGTAAAGTAAAGTAAAGACAATTCATCTCAAAATAAATATAGGTCTACATCCAAGGGAAAAAAGATAGTTTGATACCATAAGTGTGTGTAGACTAGGGCAAATGACAACACGTCGTAATGATAGTCAAAATAAAATAACTAGCATACTACTATAACAGTGGTGAGTCTAGGTCAATCCCATAGAGGATGTGTGTAAAATTGTTGAAATGAAATTAATCAATATTTAGGAAAAAGATGGGGTTTGGATTTTGGAAATAAAAAAATAACATAAAACTTGATTAATAAAAACAAATTAAAAAAACATGCAAAAAATAATAAAAGTGGGAAGTTCGATAAGAGCCTAGTTCTTTGATTCAATATCGGCCTACACCCTAATTAAACATAATTCATTGATTTGTTGTTCTTAAACCTCTCCTAACAACTATTAATCGTGGGTTAATAATTAACCTGAGTTTTCCCTTATGTAGTGTTTAATCAAGATATTATCGTTAATTAAACCTAACCACTGAATAACCTAGGATATGATCTCTAAATTTAATTAGGCAATATCATTACGAATTAGGAAAATCGATTAATCAAGACAACAACCACATACAATTTGTCATTTAACCAAGTTTATGTTATCCCTAATGATTACGAATCATTAGTTGTTACACATGAATTTCAACATAACAATTATGGATTAGATCAAAATTCTAGCAATAGGTTTGTAAATAAATGATTCAATGAACGCATTAAAATTATCTTTTCATAATACCCAATGGATTCATACACAAATAACTGAACTATAAGAATAATACGATCATTTATACATAAAACCTAAATCCATATGCCTAGGATAGCATAATCAATTCGATAAGCGAGAAAGAAACAACAAAATATGAAAGAAATGTTTAACCTGGGTCATCAGTGTCGATGTCACCTCCAAACCGGCATAAAAAACTTAGCCTTCTATAGGTCTCTCCAAAGAAACTGCTTCAGCCCCACTCAAAATAACCCTAGCCAAAACCCCCTGATTCTTTCTTCACTGCACCTCCTATTATATTCTCCCTACGCAACTGTTCTCTCCATTGTTTTATGATGTGATGAATTAATATGTGGTCCAAACATACTATTCACGTTTTAAAAACTCCCTTATTGAACAGTTGTTTGCATTAAATGCAGACGTCTGCGACATTTTTTAAGTCCTTAAACATCCAACATGTTGCATTCCTAGCTTTTACTCATAATCAATCAGCATTCATCATCTTCAAAAACAGAGCAATCTAGCGATAGATTCCAAAAATATGTTTAACTAATATATATCTATGAGTGCACTCAACATCATTCATGATCATGATAATCTACAACTTTGCATATCATTTCATTTCTCCACTACTAAAATTCACATGCAAAATCATAAATCAAAAAACTTTTCAAGGTTGGAATGTGGGTAAAGGTAAGGTGAGATGTATTTAGGTCAAGTAACTTGAAATCCATTAAGTTAGTGAAACAAAGCAACACTCATCAAAAACTGGGTGCTGTCAGCTATGATGAATGTAACATTTATATTTCATAACCCCATTCATTTCTCATACACAAACCACCTGAAGCATATACCAATCCAAATGAATCACTCATACAATTGATGACAATACATTGAAACCACAAAAAGTTAACCTTCCAAGCCAACATCTATCTCATATTCATCATAATCCAATAACACATTCATTACAACTTTAGGAGGATGCATCAAGTATGAATAACCTTTCAAACCACTTATGAACTTACTCCTTGATACACTTATTTAAACAAATTTTTTCTTTCTCTTTTTTTCTTTTTTCTTTTCTCTTATAAAAATTAAAATAAATTACATCAACATGAGAGTTTCAATAATAAGACATAAAATAACATTCCAACATTATAACCAACCCACATATATACATACCCCCACACTTATACTTTTGTATATCCACAAACCCAACAATCAACAAATGTTTCACTAACTTTAAGGCTTGGGAAGGACATTTGGTTATATTATCCCTAATGATTACGAATCATTAGTCGCTACACATAAATTTCAACATAACAATTACAGATTATATCAAAATTTTAGCAATGGGTTTGTAAATAAACAATTCAATGAATGCATTAAAATCACAATACCCAATGAATTCATACACAAATAATTGAACGATAATGAAAATAATATTATCCATACACAAAACCTAAATCAATTAACATAGGATAACACAATCAATTGCTAATGAGAGAAAGAAACAATAAAAACAGTCAAATACACTTAACCCAGTTCGTTAATGTAGATATCACCTCCGAACTGACGTCGGAATGTTACCCCTCTATGGGTCTCTTTTGAAAAAATGTTTCAACCCCCACTGAATAATGTCTCCCACTGAAGCCCCTTCTATCGCCTCTCTACTACACCTCCCTTCTGTTTTATTTCACGCTACTGCTCTCAATTCTATTCTTGATGTGACAAATTAACTCTTGGTCTATAAACAATGTCACTTACTAAAACCTCACGCTGTTACTATGTCTGCATTGTGTTAAACACATACACTTACGTTTGATGCAAACTTTTCCCAGTTCATTGCGTTGTTGTTTTCTTATTTTAATCCACCTACTGTAGTCATTTTCTTCTTGTGCTTCTATTGTTTTAGGTTGTTTGCTATCCACCTACTACAACGTTTTACTTTTGGCCATTTACAGTTTGGTTGATTTGCTCACCATTTGCTGCAGTGTTACTCAACGTTTTAAGTCTAACGTTGCATGCAAATCCATGTTACTTTCTTCTTCTGCAATTGTTTTATTATTGAAACATAATATTCACGTAGTTGCATGGGTGTGAGATGCAATCTTTAATTTATCTTCTCTGTCTTTTCATTTTTCTTGTCTTCTTCTTGTCTTTTAATTTTCTTCTTCTTGCTCCATTAAGATAAGTAAAAATTAATCTTCAGAAAGTGGCCCAAATATCTTACTTTCGACTCACTTTAACTTCTTTGATTCTGAATTGTACTTAAATCACATACGAGTCAAAGTGAATATCTTAAGCAATTTCATGTCAATAATTGCTAAGTGTTATGGAATAATTTTATAATCAATTAAGCACCTATTAGCAAATCACGAGGCATTTTCTAAGTAAAAAGTAGTAGATTAAAGACAAAAAAGTGATGATTTATCAAGGTCTACTAATTTAGTGCCGAATGATGAATTGAATTTCAACCATAAGGATATGCTTTATCAATTAGTCAACTCACAAATTTATGGATTTAGAATATGGAATGCTCATGTCACATAACACTAAAAAAGGATTAGTTTATGTCATACACGTTCAATAGTTTTGGTTTTATCTAGTTGGGTGATGATAAAGTTTGCACAATCGAAAGAATGTGATAGGTCAAGATTAATATGGATGATATTGTGATTAGAATGTTGATGATGTTAGACATGCGTTAAATTTGAGGAAGAATGTGATTTCTTTAGGCACCTTACACACGCTAAGTTTTGAATATAAAGTTGGTGGAGATAACATTAAGGTGGTCAAGGATGTGTTGATGATATGTGCTAGATACACTTTATTTCTAACATGATTTTGAGAGCATTTAGCTTGTATTTGGATTATTTATAGGATTTGTTACTTAAAATGATTCATATTTTATTCTAGGTCCTATTTCAACCTTTTAAAGGAAAATGAATGAATTTAGAGAAAAGTTCAGTCAATTTGTAGCAAATTTAGAAAACTTGAAAAGAAGGACTTAAAACATAGTAGCAACAATCAACATATTATTAATTATGTTCAAGCATGCACTATCTTATTTTTCAAAGAGATTTTTACCCAAATGACATGACACTAACACACCCTTGTATTCATGTTATGTTTAGGATATATGTATTATGTTTCTCCAAGTGCATGTGACATGCCACCATGTTCAACCCATATTTTTCAACATTATGGTAGCATAAACTTGTATTCATCCCCATATTGGTGGTGATTTTTTATGTAACATTTTAAGAAAGGAAAGTGAAGAAACACAAAGCCTAAAATGGACGATGTTAGGGCTACGTTTGACAAAAAATAAGATTAATATGAGACTATGTTGAGCAAAAAAATAGGATTTAACATGTTTAAAAGAAAAGTGGATAAAAACGAAAGAGAGATTCTAAGAGGAGAGTTTTTGGGAGGTTGAAGAGGAGTTTAGATATAGAGAAAATAAATTAGGACTTGAGAAATGAAGCTAGGATTAAAAATCAAACAAGTCGAGAAAAAAACAAGAAGATCCATCAATATTCATCAAGGACTTTAAAGAAATAAGCCATAGGAACTCTATCTTCTTTCTGGTGTTCTTTATTGTTAATTGTTAATTGTTAATTGTTGATTTTTATTATTTTAATATGAACTAATTAGGATGAATATTTAAATCTAATGAACCCTAAAATGTATATTTGAGTTAATTTTTTGTTTTAATGAAAAATGCTAGTTTTCAAGATTTGTTCATATTTTTATATTATATGGAATTAAGGTGGTGATAATAGAAATTTAACATTCATATTCATGTAAAGGATTAAATTAGCAATGTATAACCTAAGTCACATCATAAATAATAGGGGCTGCATGAATCCTAACTATTAGGATTCATAATCATTTTAAGTTATGGTGAAACCTATTAGGGGAATCTGTAGATTATATTAATGAATTCTTAGAGAGTTTTGATGTGAGAGAACTTTTAGTCAAAAATATTTACGCATAAATATTGTATATACACTAATTGTAAGTATTCAGTTACTTTGAGATTTTTATCGACCAAAGAAACTAGAGATAATCATTAAATCATGATAGATTCAAGCACAAGAAAGTTATAAGGGGATTCTTATCTTGATCTAGTTATTAAATTAATTGTTTATTTTATAGTCACAATCTCTGTGAGATCAACACTCAACTTATGTAGACTACATTATAAGAAGAGATAGGTTCACTTGCTTGTACAATTTCTTTAGTATTGTTATAGTTATACTTGCTTGTGAAATTTATTTACTATTATTCTTCATGTTTCATTGTATTTATTCACATATAATATCAAGTTTTTATCACTTCTATTAGGGATTATGATATTGGGAAAGTTTGAATTTGATTAGTCTAATAACCTTTTTGGTTGTTTTTAGTTTTCGTTCTTCTTTTTCAAATAATATTTCGTAATCTTGTGTTTTCTTGTTGTATTTTAGGTTTCAATTCTTTATTTTATGACTATAAGTAAACCCAAATCCTATTAGATTCTGAACCAAAAATTGAAAGAACTCTACTTTGAAACTTAAAGGGAATGAATCAAAGAGAAATATATGAAATTATAGCCCATGAATAAAATGACATGGCATAAGCGGTATCATACAATGGGGGAATATGCTAAACCCTCAATAGTTAGGGTTGAATCCATCATTGTAAGGCCAAGGGTTAAAGAAAATAACTTTGAGATAAAACCGAAGATGATCTAGATGATCCAACAATTGGTACATTTTAATGGATTGTTAGATGAAGATCCTAATGCATGTATTACCAATTTTTTTAGAGATATGTGGAACATTCAAGCTAAATAGAGTCTTACAATATAACAACAACTTAAGGTTGTTCCGTTTCATAATTAGGGACTGAACTAAGTTATGGATAAATTTATTCTAGGACCATCACTATATAGAATAGGATGATGGAGAAATTATTGGAAAAATACTTTTCTTTAACATGTACGATGAAACTTTGGAATGAAATTTTTTCCTTCCAACAATTAGGAGTCAAGACTTTATATAGTACTTGGGAGAGATGGAAAGAGCTATTGAGGAAGTGCTCACATCATAATCTTGATTTTGGAATATAAATGCAATTGATGGATGCATCTTTGGTCATTAAGACCCATAAGGAATTACAAGATCTTATAGAGAAAATTGTCATAAACAACTATTAATAGGGCAATTAAAGATCGAACCCAAGGAAAAAAGGGGACATGATGATAGCATTCAAGAAGTTAGAGGCTTTAAGTAGAAAAGTTAACAACATGAGTGTGGTAGTTCAATTGGTATAGGTAATGAGTTGTGATATTTATGGTGGGAGATAACATGATCATTAGTATTAAGCAACCTATACTCAGGAACATCAAATTAAGAAAGCTAATTTTATTAAGAATCATCATAGAAGTAATAATTACATTAATATGTATAATCCTCTAACTGTTGACAATTCCTATAAGAACCATTAATAGTTAAAGGGTATGTATCAATTATAGGAAGCTAAATGATGCCACATACAAGGAACATATTCCATTACCCTTCATCAACCAATGCTAGAACAACTTGTAGGATACTTATGTTATTTTTTCTTAGATGGATCGTCATTTTATTTTTAGATTCCTATAGCTCCAGAGGATCAAGTTAAGATAATATTCACATATTGGTATATTTACCCATCACCAGATTCCTTTTAGTATGTGAAATGCACTTACTACCTTTTAAAGATGCACGTTGGCTGTATTTGATGAATTAGTCGATGATAATAGAGCTACTTATGGACAATTTCTTTATTTTTAGTGATTTCTTTGACTTATGCTTACAAAAATTGGAGAGAGTGCTTAAATAATGTGAGGAAACTAACTCATTGCTTTAATAAGAAGAAAAGTTACCTTATGGTGCAAAAGGGAATAATGTTAGGTCACAAAATCAACTGTAAAAATATAAAGGTTGGCAAAAATAAGGAAAAAACTATAGAAAAGTTGTCTAACTTTCATATACATATTGGATTTTATAGGAGATTCATTAAATTTTTTTCCAAGATAGCTAGACCTTTTACTAAATTGCTTAAGAGAGATGTATCATTGATTTTAATGACGAGTACATGTATACTTTTAGTATTTTAAAAGAAAAGTTGGTTAACTCCCTAATTGTGGTAGCATTGGCTTAGACTTTTCCTTTTGAATTAAAATGTGATGTTAGTGATTTTGTAGTTAGAGTAGTGCTTCAACAGTGATAGGATAAATACTTTTGGTCTATATACTAAGCAAGCAAAACCTTGACGGAAGATCAAGAGAATTGTACAACTACTAAAAAAGAGTTACTTGTAGTAGCTTTGACATTTGATAGATTTGGTCCATACCTTATTTTATCAAGTTATATAGTAGTCACTTAATAATTTGATATCATTTGAGAAAAATGATGTTAAACCAAGGAAATTAGATGGATTTTATTGTTATAAGAGTTTGATCTTGAGATCAAGGATAAAGCAGAAGAAAAACCTTTCTCGACTTAAGAATATACCAAGGAGGAAGCATATGGAAGAAGATATAAATAATGCGTTTTTTTTATGAATAACACTATAATTTTGCCATATCAAACTTAAATATAACTTAGTTTGCTAACCTCACTAACTGTTTAGTTGTTCGGTATTTGCCATAGGGATAACTCATCAACAAAAGAAGATACTCTTCATTAAGCTAAGGAATTATTTATAAGAGAACCCATAAATACTTTGTGTTTATGTAGATCTTATAATCAAAAGATGTATAGTATGTCTTGAGATGATCAACATATTAGAGAACTCCCATAAAGGACCAGCTAAAGGCCATTAGCATATGAACAAAACAATAAAAAGTTTTAAAAGTAGGTTTTTATTGGCTTACATTATTTAAGGACACTTAAAGGTGTGTGAAGTATTGTGAAAATTGTCAATAAACGTAATATATCTCATAGGGATGATATTAAAATAGTATTAATGTCTGGTAATAAATATATTCTAGTGTTTGTGGATTGTCTTAAAGTAGGTTGAAGCCCAAGCTTTACCTATTAACTATGTTAAAGTAGTTGATAAATTCCTGAAAAATTTTATTTACATGTTTTGGTATACTTAAAAGTTATAATTAGTGATAGAGTTACACACTTTTGTAACCATTAGTTCAAAAAAGTGCTTAAACAATTTGGTGTTACATACAAAGTTGTCAATCCCTATCATCCTCAAACAAGTGGTCAAGTGGAAGTAAGTAATAGGGAAATAAAGATGATTATAGAAAAGAATATAGAAAACTACAAAAGATTGGTCAACAAGGTTGGATGATGTTTAATAGTTATATAGAACTACCTATAAAATGTTGACTAGCACTATACCATATAGGCTAGTTTATGGGAAATATTACTATCTACTAGTAGAACTTGAGCATAAGTCTTTTTGGGTTATAAAGTTCATTAATTTTGATTTAAATAATGATGATAAATGTTTTCTCTAAATTAATGAGTTAGACGAATGGCACAACATGGCTTGCAAAAATTCAAGGATATACAAAGAAAAGGCAAAGACATGGAACATGCAAAAACTTAAGCATCCTGAGGAGTTTAAATTGGGAATAGAGTCTCGCTTTTCAACTCTCAACTTTGACTATTTCAAGGTAGTTTTAAATCTAGATGGTCAGTACCTTTCATTGTCAACCAAGTCTTCCCTTATAGGATTGTAGAAATTATTCATCAGGATATAAGTGTATTCAAAGTCAAAGGATGTTGACTGAAATTATACTTAGAATGCAATCCCCATATAGCAAGATGTTTATAATCTCTATAATCTGAATGTTAATTTAAGATTTTAAGTAAGAATTCTAGCTAAACAACTTATAACGAAGTGTTTATTAGGAAACAACCCAACGTTCAAAATTTCTTGATTTTACTTTTATTTTATTAGTTTAGGTCTCTTAGTTTCATTTTGTTATTTTTTCTTTTCTTTTGAGTTCAAATGGTTGTTAAACTTATGGATTAGTATAGGAATTGATAGTTATTTGTTTTTTATTAGACTTAATGCCATACAAGTTTTGCAAGTTTATGTGTAAACATAATAATGAATGTGACCCTGTATTTACTCTTGTATTGATCTACATCAATTTACACTTGAGAAGCTAAGAGTAGCTGTTGGACCCCGATTTTTAAGTGAAATTTAGAAATAATAATTGAAAAGAAATGAGTGTTTTTGTGTTTATCTTATAGTACAATGCGTTTATACTTAAAGGAAAATGGATGAGAAAAGAATTATTTTGGTTTTGATGATTTTGAAAATTGTGTAGATTTGTATGGGTTATGAAATGAGTTAATTGAAATGGAGTTAAAAAGCATGAAATAAATAATGAAAGTAAGAGATTTTGGAGAATGAAGAAAAGTTTGACTTTTTGGAGAAAAAAGTTGACTTTTGGATATAGAAAGTTTGACTTGAGAGTTGACTTTTTGATTTAGGCTGAATTTGAGAAAATGATCT
>JANZLD010000007.1:28999845-29025576 GCA_026413575.1 Erythroxylum carthagenense | reverse complement strand
TAATAAAGGTTATGTACAAACTAAAGATTCCTAAGCCAAAATCTCTTAGCTACCAAAAGGGTTCAAAAGAATCTACAACAATTCCTTACAGCCTAAGTCCATACACCAAACCCAAACCACCATACTCTGTACAATCTTCCTACCAAAAGATCTTATAAAGTGAGTTTATCTATCTAGTAACACAAGATTATCAAACCAAATTCTAATAGTACAATCAAGCAACATTAATAACAACCTAACCAAACAGTCAACACAAGCTAAGATGAATAATGTCATTGTTTCCTTGTTCACTATCAAGTTTGCCCACCTCTCTCACACCTTCATTGATAAGATCATTAATGAATCTTCTGGCCACCAATCTTATGAATTAGACACTTCCATTGATGTCCGTTGATCTGCTGGAGGGAGATGCTATTGACTTGTTCACTCCATGCTGCCTATCCTTTAATGATTTGAGCAAAGGATTTTCTTGAAGCTGACTTCTCTTCTGCTTTATAACTAAGAGGAAGATGGTATCCACTTTGTCCAAACCTGAAATAAACCAGTAGAAATTTTGTGAGAAAATAAACACTCCCACTCTTACCTTCTCCTAGTGTTTGAGTTGAGATGTTCCATAATTTGGAAGATCACTATGATATTTAGGTCCCCTATATCCAAGGCTTCATCTTTGAAGGTTCGAGCATTGCTTTCACACCACAGGTTACATACAGTGACAAAAAGGAGAGTGGTGAATATGTTGATGTCACAGTTATGGCTATTAGAGGTTTGGTTGACCCAAGTGGGAATGGAGTGTAGATTTATCAGGTTGAGAAGATGAATTTGGAAGTGGTTGAGGTAATTTACCCACACTGATTTTGAGAAAGAATATTCAAAGAACAAATGTGCAATAGTCTTATTATCCAAAAGACACAAGGAATAATGATTTGGTATGTGGAGATAGAGGAGTTTATCCCGGATTTGCAACTTTTTAAGAAAAGCCAACCATAATATGAAAACACATCTAGGGCTATTGCTTTTACACCAGACCAGTTATGCCAAGACACCTTCTAGGTCGGGGTTCTTAAGAATTATATACTGAAGTATCAGTATACCTTTTCGATGAGCTGGCCAACCATTCCAAACAATTAGGTTTAAAACCATTTGGTAGGTACTGTAGAGGCTCTAAGTTACTGATGATCTCGACATTTGCCTCTTGCCAGCACTACCCATTATTTATGATTACTTCAGAAACTCTAGCTGTCATAGGAAGCTCTGACCCATTAATCACCCTTGGTGTAGAAAAATTCTTCAAGATCCCTCGAGGATGCTACGGATCTTGCCATAATAAAGTATTATTCTCATTCCCTATCTTAAATCTGAATTGGTTCCTTATTTTATCCCTCACAAATAAGATCTTTCTCCAACTCTATGAGCTATTATAAGAAGGTAGAGCATTCTAGAAATTTTTCCTTCTCAGAATTATTGTATGTACCCACTTAACTTACATTGCTTTACTGTCATTAATCAGAAACCATATTTTGTTCCCTAACAATGTATTGTTCCAAGTGGACAAATGTTTGATACCTAATCCTCCCTCCATTTTCGGCCTACAAAGATCAGTACATTTGATTTCAGCATGAGATTTAGTAGTGACCTTCCCAGCTCACAAAAAAATTCATAAGTTTAGACTCTATTTCCTTAATGATGGCAGAAGGAAGAATAGAGTGAAAAGGCCAATAAACTTGAAAAGTAGAGAGGACAGAGATCACTAATTGAAGTCTACCAGCATAGGAAAGGCTTTTATGAGTCCATTTATTAATTCTTATATCAATTTTCTCCAATATGGTTAAACAGTCCCTCCTAGACAATCTTCCTGTTAAGAGAGGTACCCCCAAAAACTGAATGGGAAGAGTACCTTTCTTGAGTCTTGAAATAGCTTCTATTTGATGGGTTAAAGGATTCCTATCAGGGGATAAGGAAAATTGACTCTTGGAAGGATTCGTGTCCATACCAGATAGGTTAGAAAAGTTACTCAAGCAATTCATCAAAGTTTGGACAAAATTTATATCAACATGGCAAAACATAAGAAGGTCATCAACAAACAGGAGATGGGGAAGTTTGAGGGTTTTGCATCGCCAGTAGTATTTGAAGGAAGGATTCCTATCTATGCAATCACTCAAACTCCTCGAAAGGGCTTCCATATAAACAATGAAAAGAAATGGAGATAGGGGGTCTCCTTGTCTTAGGCCTGACTTTCTCCTAAAAAATTTAGAGGGAGAACCATTGATCAAAATAGCACAGGAGGCAGAAGTTATACACTCTTTAATCCATTCTATGAACTTTTAGTGAAAGCCTATAGCTACTTGTATATTAAGGAAAAAAATCCCATTGGATTGAGTCATAGGCTTTTTGAAGATCTACTTTAAAAGCACATCTCTTGTAGTTATTTGAAATATAGTAATTCTTGAAAATCCCTTGTGCTAACAAGATGTTATCCCCTGTTCAACGGTTTTTAATGAAAGCACTCTAGTTAGGACTAACAATGTGGGGAAGAGTCTCTCTAAGCCTATCTGCTATAATTTTTGCAATGACCTTATAAGTCATGTTTCAACAAGAGATAGGCCTATAACCTACCACTATGGAAGGGTAGTCTTTCTTAGGGATAAGAGTGATAAAAGTAGAATTTAACTCTTTTATAAGTTTCCCGTTATGAAAAAAAGTCTTGAATAGCTCTATTAACTTCCCCTCCTATAATATGCCAAGTATGTAAAAAGAAAAACCCATTAAACCCATCCAACCCAAGAGCTTTATTTGGATTGAAAGAATTGAAAACCTCCCTAATCTCTTGTGCTGAGACTTCAACAGTGAGAGATTCTAAGAGATTTTCAAGCAAGGAATGAGGAAAAAGAATTTCCACAAACTCTTGGGAAGGGAGAAGGCCCTTTTTATCCCCAATAGAACCTTGAAAGTAACCAAGGAATTGTTCTTGAATCTCTTCAAGACCAACAATCCTATTACCATTCCCTACTACTAAAGAGTGTATGTTGTTTCTGTTTCAGTCAGCTAAGGTGGAGTTGTGAAAGAATTTGGTGTTCCTATCCCCTTCTTTAAGCCATTTAATACAGGATGCCTGTATAAAGAAAGATTCCTAGTCTTCTAGGGCTCTAATTAAATCATTAATGGCTTCAGATTCTATGGAAACCATTTAAGGAGAATTTGGCATCAGCCTCCTTTGATCTTGGATATTATTAATGGCAACTTAAAACTTGTCTACCCTATCATTCACTATCTAACCAGAATTAAAAAGTTTGAAAGCTTTTTTAACCCACTTGAGTTTGGAAACTACAAAGAACATAGGAGTGCTCTGAACCTTGGAGGACTAAGCATCTTGTACTGTCTGACAGAAATTAGGTTGAGAAGCTAGGAAATTTGAAAACCTGAAAGGAGAGAATCTTTTTTGCAAGTGTAATAGAGCCTTAACTACAACTGGAGAATGGTCAGAGATGATTGGGTTAAGGAACACACAGTAAGAATTGGGAAACCTAGAGCTCCAGGCCGAATTAATAAGGGCTCTATCTAACTTCCTAGTAATATAAAGATCTCCACATTACTTGTTGTTCCAAGTGAGGCTAGGATACTAGAATTTAAATCAAACAAAGCACAATCCTCCACACACTTCTTAAACTCACTCGTACCATTCATCGCCGTGGTACTTATAGGCTCTGCTTTATGGGAAAACAGAATAGCATTAAAGTCCCCAACTATAATCTAAGGAGGCTACCAACATTTTTATGGATGTTTGATAACTCAGCCCAAAGATATTTCCTATGATTGAGATTATTGGAACTATAGACACAAGTCACAAGAAAGGAAAAGGAACTATTCATCGGGGTAACCTTTAAATGTATCAATTGATCAGTAGTGCTTAAAATAGAACACCTGAAACAATCAGGGTTCCAAGCTACCACAATCCTAACATTTGAAGCATGATCCACATTACTATAAGAAAGCCATCTAGGAAACAAAGATGCATAGACATTATTTAAAAAGGAAGGGGACTTAATTCTAGTTTCTATTAAACAAACAAAAGAAGTTGACATCCTCTTAAAACTAGTTTTTACAACTAATTGTTTTTTGGGGTTGTTAATACCCCTAACATTCTAAAAAACTAAATCTATAAAAAAAAAACCCACAATCAAAAACCAAAAGAGAAACTCCTACTTCTGCTTCCTCCTAGATTTCCTAATTTTTCTCACAGTAAAATCCCCCTCTGCCCCTCCCACACTAGGACTTTGATTATCAGGAACCAATTTAGAAATAAGAGAGGCAAAATGGGAACCTACTTGATTCACCGCAGGATGGTTTGGATCTTCAAGGTCTCCACTCGGGTCAGCATGCTTCTCTTGATCCTTGCTATGTTGAATAGAACTACCAGAAGTGCTAGCTTCCTAACCATCTCGGATTTCCATCCTAGACATTTGCTCAATCTATTGAGGTCCTTTACGCTGACTTTGCTCAGTTTGATTCTTTGAATCTCTGACCTCCTTGTTACTTTGAAGTATCCTTTCAGAGTTTAAGTCCTACTCCCTTCTTTGCCGATTAAAACTATCTGTTATAGTCTCCTTCCCCTTCTCCAATTCTTGTTGGAGTCCAGTCTCAAACATTCTTCCCATAGGTACCCATTCCTTCTTCAATGTTTATAGATCATGCTTCCACTCATTCTCAATCTTAACTTCCTTAAAGCTTATTTGCTCTTCTTCATTGTAAGTTGCCAACAGAAATGAAGTAGGCCAATTTTTTTTAAATTCTAGTTCCACACACATTCTAGCATATACAATCCTAAACATTTTAGCAGTCTGATTATCCATAAGCAAGGGACGTTCAACAACACTTGCTATTCTACCCAGATATCATGAATCCTAGCCCACAACAGGGAAAACCGAACTTCTTCTTGTTCCCTCATATTCAGACACCACTTATGTAAAAATAAGCATTTGCCTTGGATATGCTAAGGAACCTTCTCCAAAACCATATTCAATCCTATCTCTGAATTGAATTTAAAAAAAGTTGTTTAAACTCGTAATTAAAACTTCCTTAAACCCAAATTCTAACCAGGATTTTGACAAAGCTCTTTGGACTATAGGAAATGCTAGTCGCTTACCAATGAAGAAGCCTATCAGAGCTAGTCGGAGATGAGCTGCACCCTTCTTCGCTAACTCTAGTGGGGGAATGACAGAGATCTTGTCCTCCTAAACCTCCGGGGGTAGTAGGTCAGAGCTTTAGTTGTTGAGGAATCCTCCATACAATCAGCCACTACCGACTTCAACGATCTAATATTCTCCGGCGACTTCATCACAAAGGGGTGTGAGATTTTTTCTAGTTTAGGTCTCTGTTGGGTATCAGCTATGCCTACATCTACTGGGGTATTGGTTGAAGCTATGTTTTGGGTACAATTGATGGAAGAGGTAGTTTTGGGAGGTGGGTTTTTGGTCGGGGAAAGGCCGCTAATGTTTGGGTCTGTGTTTTGGAGATTAGGGTTGGGAGAAACGGTCTTGTGGGTAGGAGAAAAAGTATGTAATGTGGTAAGAGGTGTTTGGGTGGTAGGAGAAGAAGAAAAAGCCATGGAGAAGGAGTGATTCTCACTGGTGGTCTAGAAATTATGGATCAGCTCGTCACTCTCTCATAGATCACTCATCGCTCATTATACTAGATTATCGTATCGTTACATAAAGTTATTAAACTAGAGACAACAACTTTAGTAATACTTAAGCATTCTAAATTTCTTCTAACTAGTAGCCCTACAATTTTAGGTGACTAGCTAATATAACGAATAAATATAATTGCTTTTGTGCAATAATATTCCAATTGAATAAACTATGTTATGTTAACCTAACTTTATGAAAATTACAATTGGAACAACAACCACATAAATATAATAACTAAAAGTAGTAGGGAAAAGACATTGAAAATGAATTTTCATAATAGTTCGACCAAAAAAAATTGCTTAAGTCTACTCTTCAATTTTTATTTAGGATTCCACTATCTTCGTCTTTCAGCTAGATGAAAAGAAACTTTCTTACAAGCTCTTTCTTTATCCAAGTAAAGAAGAACTCTTTTACAAATCTTCTTTGAAGTTGAAGAGGAAATACAAGCCTTCTTGAATCCTAAATTGCACTAAAATGACTCATAATCAAGATTACAACACAAATAATCATTTCTTGCTCACTCTAATACTATATAATTAAAACTCTATTCACTATAAATTCTAAAATGCTTTAAATGCTTGAAAATTTTTCAAATATTCTTTTGTATTAATAAAATTTTATAAACATGTTCAAAAATTAAAAGTTAAAATATTTAAAGCCAAAAAGCCTTTAAATGGTCATTATAAACACAAATTAACTGTTACAACAATTAATTTTTAGGCATAATAGATTAGCCAATGCATACCTTTTGATTAGCCAATATCTCTTTGACTATTAACCAAGCAAGCAACACCCATACTATCTAACTTTTTCCTTTTGAGTCTTATATTTGATTAACTAAGTAAAAATTGATGGCCAATATAAAAACACTAGTTCACAGATTGTTTAGTAAACCCTTAGTAATTGTTTAATTAAATATTTTATCCATTTTGTATCTTAGGTTTGTTTAGTAAATATTAGCCCTTAGGATAACTAAAGTCATAGACAAAACAACTTCTAGAACCATGCTAAACTCTTTCAAAAAATTTTACATTTTTGGGGAAAATAAGTCATTTGTAGCTTTTCTTAACATAAATTTCTGCTTGAGTTTGAATGGTATTTATAACCTATGATTGCTAAATAATATTTTTTAAATTTTAGATGAAATTTTGTAAAATAAAAATATTTAATTGATTAAATTGCTCTCAAGAATCTCCTTTACAAATAGAATATACTAAACTCAACCAAATGTGTCAATAAGGCATTGTTGTTGATGCTCCGTCCCCTCTCTTTTAGCTTGAGCTACCTAGTTTATAAAAAAACATGATTTTATTTTGAAAGGTTGTATAAATTTTAATTAAATGCCACATGGCCCTATCTTAATATTTACATGTCAGTTCTTACTTATACCAACGAAGATATGGAGGCTTAAATAGTTTGTTGGAAATAGACATAATCCTATTACGACTCAATAGTAGTTTGTAAAGTTCTACTAAGGAAATTCCAATTTGTGATAAGCAATGTCCAACCTCCATGTTTTTGTTATCCTTGGTTTTTTTTTTCTGGCCTTGTTGGCCCTAAATGTGTAATGTAAGTAGAGCATAAGTAGTTTACTGTTGAGGAGAAGGTTGTTATGGTATGAAAGGTGACGAATGATGGAGGGATTATATGAATGAGTTAAACCTGGGCAAATGCTAATTGAGAAGCATATGGTATTTGTAATAGAGGCATCTGAGGATAAGAATAAAGGAATTAGAATGATAGAAGACCATAAGAGCTATGTTCTCAGTTTAACTCTTCTTCTAATTTTAGATCTCATATGATGGTACGGTAGAGGTTGTCCCTACTTTATTAGGTCCTTCTTTCTAATAGGTTCTTGGATACAATAAAGCAAACACATGCAAGATGGGGGTGAATTATGTGTTACTTAAAAAAAATTGCAAGTTATTTTTAGTTCAAGAAGCAATGACAGAAGCTTGCTTATAGTTAAAATAGTAGGAGCCTGTTATGCGATATGATCTTATTTAAACGAAAGGAGCCTATTAAACAAAAATTCCTGTTAAAAGCAATTTGAAACAAAAGGCACCTGTTAAAACTAAAAGGAACCTCTTTAAGGTTGAAAACAAAAAGAGCTTGTTAAAAGTGAAGGAGTCTCTTGTTGAAATAAATACATACATAATATAATGCAGAAATATAAAAGTTAAGAGAGAAGAGAAGAAGGACACAATCGATTTATACTGGTTAGGTTTAAAATCCAAGCCTACGTCCAATCCGCAAATATCTAACTTGAGAATTTCACTATAAAAATAAGTGGTAATTTGACAAGCCTCTCCAAGCTCACAAGTTAATATTTTTCAAGGTCCTTCAATCTTCTAAACTATTAGTATTTAGCTGGCCTCTACAAACTCTCAACAGAAAATAAGTTTTTCTCGAAATGAACTACACTGATCTCTCTCAAAAATATTTTCACTTTCTAAGTCACAGGAGATTTTACAATGATATCACTTTCAAAAAAAATTGATGATATAGCTATATTTCAAAAGTTTGATATGTGTTCACAAAAGCAGTGGCTCTTTCTTAAGTAGATATTTCTTTCAACTAGTCATTGTTTCACTTGTATCCTTAGTCAACTAGATGGATTTCAATCTAAATAACTTCGATGTCATCTTTGCTAAAAATCTTCCAAAAATCACGCGACTTAATATATGACCTTCATAATTAGTAGGATCCTTTCGGCTAAACTGTTCTTAATAAGGCAAGTTCATAAAGAAGGTTCTTGCAAGAAAAGAATTGTATTTCTTATTATTTTATTTCTTTTTAAGAATAAACTCATTATTAATATATCCATTTTAAAATTTGAAAATTTATATAGTTATCATCAAAATTGTTCAAAATTGTTAGGAATAAACCTTAAGCTAACAATCTCCCCCTTTTTGATGGTAACAAGCAATAATAGATATATTTTTCAAAATTAAAAAAGATAATGGATGATTTCGAAAAGTACCTAAGATGAGCATGCCTCTTAAAAAAGTAGCCTATCAATTATGTATCACATATTTTCACAGTAGAATCAATCACAAATATAGTCAAGTAAGCATCAAGAAATAATATCATATATGTGCAAAAATATGTCCACATAAGCTCTCCTGCTTTGTCATTATCAAAAACAAAAAAATAGAGAAATGGGGAGAAAATAAAAAATTGACAATGTCAGTAAAAATTTCTCCTAGAGAGAATTTGCAAATCCAGGATTTGGTTTTGCAGGCTATAAATTTGTTCGCATATTTGATCCTAGTTAGAGCAAATTTCTCTCTGCAGTTGAAGAAATTGATCATTCGTGTTATTTTCATTTTGAGGGAGAACAAGAGCCTGTTGCTTTGGAGTAGGACCTACAATTTTTAGTATCCTTTTAGACCTTTACTTTAAGGCAAGACCCAAGAGGCTAACTACTCTTTCAGTTTTCTTCTCCACCTAGATATTTCCCGTCAACTTATTCTCAAACTGATATGGAATGGAAGAATGAAACTTTCCAGATTCATACCATATTGCATTATCAAAAGGGGTGCCAAAATAGGCAAAGATCTTGGTCAGTAACATTCCATAAGATAGACCTTTAGTAGTATTCTTATGGCTTCCCTTGTCTATCATAAACTTAAGGATCATTATTGGGAGATTCATTTTGATGCCCTTTAGTAGATTATATACCACGTAGGTATCTAGGAGACTGCTTTTTTCTATTGAGCTAATTCTTGGAAAGATTGAGGTAGCCGATATTGATGCAAGGCATCTAGCCAATAGTTCCAAATTTCTACACATTGGTCTCCCTTCATGAGCATTTTTAGTACGCAAACATTTAAAGTCTATTGCTTCTTCCAGATCAATGTTAGTAATGTCTCACTTGTGACATAGAATGTAGCACCCTACTCCCGCAAGACACATACCCGCCATTCTGAGTGATAACCGAGTCTGTGTCTCACAAGGGTGGCATGCTATCGCACTCAATCAGTCAAAACTTAGTACAATTTTTTTAACATTCAAACACATGTGGAAGTTAAAAATCAATTTGGGCCCACTTTATTCTTAAACTTTTTCAGTCATACAATACAATCAATAAAATTTCAATAACCATTTGGGCCCTTTACAAAAAGAAAAAATTTTAGTCATAATATCTTTACATTACAACATCATTTATATAAACATTGTACAATACTTTCAGAATACATAATTTGCAGAAATTATACAATTCAATACTAAAAAGAAAAAGTACAATACAGACGCAAACTGATTCTGACATCTATCCCTTACTTGCATGCAGTAGGTATACTCTCGTTTGTCTAACGGGATACTCTTCAAAGTCTGAAAAATAATTATAAATTTTGGATGAGTTTTACGAACTCAGTGAGGTAACCATCATCGATGGTTCACTCAATTCATGAAACACATTATTTCACATAACACATGTATTTCACAAAATTGCACTTTACATATGTTTCACATTTTCACTTAAACATAGGGAAATTTTGCATTTCAATCCAACAGTCATACTTAACAAAATGCATATGAAATGCTCACGAGATACTTTTCTAATTGTTACATTATTGTGACCGAGTGCCTGAATTGTCCCGTATTTACTTTAGATACCGAGCTCATTACTAATTGTCCCTTATCCGATGAGGATATAGGGCTCATTTTATATAGTAAGCCTTAGGCTCTTAATCACTTTCTAAGCTCAAGACTCTTTTCACTAGTTGAGCTTTAAGTTCTGATCGGTGACTACTCAGATCACAATTGACATTATCTGATTATGCATTCATGTATAGAATGCATCTAACACATATAATCAGTTATTCATTATCACATATCATCGGACCTTAGTCCGACATTTAACATTAAAGTTAAGAATCATTTTTAGTTTATAAGCAAAGGCACATTCAGAACACATTTATTTCTTCACATTCATATACAAGCAGCACTTCAATATTACATACACATATCACAATCATTGGACCTCCTGTCTCGAAATCAGCATAATCAATCCACATTCATTCAATCATTTCAAATCAGAAATTAAGCAAACAAGTAATTAAGTAAGACCGTCTAGGTTACCCACAAATTGCTCCTTAAGTTAATGCCCGAAAGTTCTGATAACATCTAGAAGTTGACGTTCCAATTGCTCCTCTATAACAAGCAATATACACATATCACAATTTGCACAATTATAAGTGTTTAATAATGCACATGTATGCAATGAAATATGTACAATGCATGTTCACACCAACCTGGGGTATTTATCCATTAGTCTCATCACAAAATCAATCCCATAACAAAACTCACCTAAGTATAATTTATACTTAGGTTTATACCTCACTAATACCATTAAATTCACAATTCATTTCTCATTGAATCACTTTAGATTTTTTTAGAGTCTACTATTCACGTTCAATTATAAGGTGAAATTGATGTACTTTAGGCATACTCTAATCTAGAAAAGTGTCCTCTATGTCTTATGTTTCCATTGACACTAAAATCACTCAATTTGGTTCAGTATTTTGAAAGATATACCTTAACCATTTTCAGACTGTTCCTATACTGAAACAGTATACTTTGCATAACATCCATCCAGAATCTGAACATCTTAGAGACTGAATTATAATTCAATTTCTTCACATAATTTGTAAGCCTATTTCTCTAGTTTACTTCAAATCAAAAAATCATCTCATTTGGATGTCTGTAGATCAAGATTTAACCGAAATACCCAAGCATGTTCAGTGAAATCATACCAATTCATACTATTCCAATAGATTCCCTCACTTTCCTTAAATCAAACTTTTTCAAAACAATTCATAGTGCCACAAATTATTATGGAGAGATAGAAAACGTGTTAGGAATCTATTGGTTCACAAATTACTTCATTTGGAGGTCAGAGGATGAAGTTATGTCCAAAAGAATCAAACATGTTTATATCCTCAATCATATTATACCTATCTTGGGACAATTGACATAACTTTCTCTAGAAACCTTGGATTGAGGTCATCCTTAGACTGTTTGAAAGAGAACTTCGAGATCTACAACTTTTATGAAGAATGGGAAGTGAGATTTTTCCTTTAAAATGGTCAAAATCACAATTTACTGTAGCTGTCTTGTGTATGCACGCATGTCCGTGTAACGGACATTAACAGGCTTGGGGGCGCTTTCCATACCCAAGAAGGTCCGTTTAATGGACCTAATGTCCGTTTAACGGACATGGACTGGTCTGGAGGCCTTTTTAGATCCGAGAAGGTCCGTTTAACGAAGTTAATGTCTGTCTAACGAACATATATGACATAAAACTCCCTCCAAAGCCTCTCCAATGGTTCCTACATCCATTATAATATCATGTTTACCCATAATCTTCCCAAATTCAACTCTTCTAGTGAAAAATCACTTTATAACAACTGAAACACCTATTAGATTTCATTAAACTCTCATTTCATTTAATTCTTTATATTCAACTACATCTCATCATTCATAATTCATATCCTTTTTCCATATCTTATTGCTAAATATCAAGCAATTCATATTCAAATTCCATCATTTCCAGTTGCTAACTTCTTCATGTAAACCTCACTTTCAACTCAACATCATTCATACACAATTCCTATTCCCTATTTGTTCATAAGCACCCAAAATTGAACACAACCATATACATTCATCCACAATTTTTTCTACACCCAGTTCCCAATTTCATGTCACAATTTTGGACTCTTAAAGACAGAATTTAAATTCGATGTCTTTATAAGAAAGGTATCCATATGTCTCTAGTTTAATCCAAATCAAGAATCAACTCATTTAGATAACTACAGAAGAAGTTATGGCTAGAACACAGAAGCATATCGGTGAAGATTTTTCTGCTAACATTTTCCAAATTTTTAAACTTTCAACATTTTACATCTAACTCATCTTATACCTGGATTATCTCTTCCATTTCATTTCCTCATTCTCTACCCAATTCAACTTAAGAAATCACTCACAAACAATTCATGATCTATAATTGATCATTAACCAAAAACAGAGCATATATATTTACCCATTCATAAGCAATTTTCTACATTCATCCAAACACCACTTTGATGATCATTCAACCTCAAACATCTCTATACCATTACATGAATTATTACTCATCCTACATCAAAAAACAAGACATGTACATAAATTTTTCATCACCCACAACACATACATACACCTTGCATAACCAAGTCATCAAATCTCAATTTACTCATCAATAAAAGCAAGAAATTTACACACTCTCACCATTCACGACACACATATCCCCAAAATACCATTTCATGAAATCAACCTCTAAATATCATCACAAATGCTTCACTTAACCAAAACCATGATATTTGACAAGATACTTACTTGATTTAGCTTCCAATTCTTCAAAAACTTCAAGAAACTCAAAAATCCCTAACTTCATCAACAACCCACGATCATCATCATCTTGAGATTGAAAGAGTAGCATGGAAGATGGTCAAAAATCAAGAAGAAGAGAGGAAGAAGAGAAGCTACAAAAATGGAGAGAACTAAAGCAAAACTCCAATAGCTTTTTAAGAGAGAGAGCATCGAGAATGACAAAGCCAAAAGGGGGGGCTTTTAATTAAAAGCTCATGACTTAAGATATGGATGGGGTAAGTGACAAGTGTCCCATTTCTAAAGCATTAGATTGGTTACTTTCATTTAACTAGTCCAATCAATTTCAATTTCTACTCCTATTGTCCCCCAATTTTCAATGGCATTTGTCAATAAATCCTAAAGTCATTTATCAAAATTTTCATTATCATTTGACAGTAAATTCTACTACCATTTATCATTTGTCTTACCACTTTACATTTTTCCTAGTCCAAAGAAATTACCCTAAATTTTTCGATGATTTTTCTAAAATTCTCCAGAAATTCTAAATCAACAATTACACTCTCCAAGTCAATTTTTAATACAAACAAACCACAATTCTCAATAACAATCACATTTATAAACAATTATACCCGAAATGTCAATGAATGCATGTACGATTATTTTTATATGCAAAAATTTTTCACTATTCATGTGTATGTGTATGACATATTATGCATGAGCATAAAATGTGTTTCCTAATTTCTCAGCAATTTCTCTCATTTACTGTTTTTGCCTTAACATGGATAACGGGATGTTACATAGAATGTCAATTCTACTAACTATAATGACACCTATAATGTTCCCCAAAAATTCTTCTGTAACCAAGATATCGCACTTATGTACCTACGAGATGATTGCAAGCTTCCCATCTATTTTCTCTCTTCTTATGTGTGTGTAAAAATTCCTCACCAATTCATCATACATAGTTTCATCCAAATTTAAAAAGCTTTCCCAACCAACAATATGAAATAAAGGTCTGATAAGAATACCTATATCATCGAATAGGTTAGGAGACAAGATGCATCCTGCTACCACCTTTCTCTTTTTATAGCACATCTTGTACCTTGCTTCTGCTTCTATTAATTGGAATGACTTCGTTGGTGTTGACAATTCTCCCTTTTTTTGTATAACAATTTTCATTTTCTTCGACCTTTTTCCCTTTGGAACTTCTTCAAAGAAAGGTTTTTCGTAGGAAATATGATTTTCAGCAATAGGGTCGTCAAGATTTTCTTCATCTATAGGTGCTTCAACCATAGGCTCTTTCCCTTTTCTTATTTATTCTCTTTTGCTTTTCCTTGATTCTTCTTTTTTTTTGTTTCAGCAATTTCTTTTTGTGGAACATATTTTATAACAATTCCTTTAGTCTGTGATCTTTTTTTTCAACCAAGAAGGTTCTTCAGCCAAACATTTATTACCCAATGCACTTTAGGCACTTTCTTTTATTTGGAACTAGGTTTAGGAATTGTGGAAGTGTTTGGAGTAGGAATTGGTAGGGAGAGAATTAGTAAATGGAATATCACATATTTCAGTAACTCCCCCTTACTGAAAGTTTCTTCTTCTTCACTTTATTCTTTTTCTTTTTCTTCTTCTTCTTCTGAGTTGGAGGCATATTGCTTTTCGATTGTTTCTTCTTTGTCTTCTGAAGAGGAATCAAGATAATTTAGAGACAATATAGTAACAATCTTCCTCTTCTCATCTTCTAGGGTCTCCTAATTGGGTATTTCTAAAGTTTGAAATTTTGAGGAGATAGAGATAGGTTCGGTAGTAGTGTCCAGAGAAACTATTACGGGAGATAAGGATGGAGAATCAGAAGCAAATGTTTGTTCATGACGAGGTGTTTCATTATAGCTAAAAGTTGAAGCCAAAAATTTCTTCTTTCCTTTTCATTTTGCTCTTTCCATTTTAGATTGTTAGAGGGAAAAAAATTGAGAGAATGTAGAAAGTATGGACGCAGAAGGAAAGAATAGAAAGAAGACGAAAAATTAGGGTGCAAGTGGAACGATGCTTCTCAAAAAGATAATGATTATAATAATGAGAATAGACAATCATACATGCTAAAATAGGGAGTGTGATAGTTTTCGCTTCTTTTGTCAATCATGTATAAATAGCTGTCAGAATAGAAAGCACGTTTTTAAAAGCTGAAATGATGTCATGAATCATTTCCTTTTAAGACACATGTACCCTTCTCTATTAAAGTGAGAGGAGGCTTCTAAAATTAGAAGGAACCTACTAAACTGAGAGAGAGCTCTTGAAGAAACACAATAGAAGGAGCCTGTAAAATGGAATGACAAGTAGTAGAGAAAATTCTTGCAGAAATAACATCAGAGAGTTTGCACATACCAAGCTCTTTTCTTAACAAGCAAAATCCATCTTCCGAGAATGGCTTGATGAAAATTTCATCTACTTGATTTTCAGTATTAAGATACAAAAGATTAATGATTCCTTCTAAATATGATCTCTAAGAAAATGATGATTGACTTCTATATGCTTAGTCTTAAAGCGATGCACAGGATTTTTAGAAAGATTTATAGCCCTAGTATTATCACGTAATATAGGAGTATGAGAAAAGTTGAGAGAAAAATTCTATAGTTGACGCTTCATCCATAAGATTTGAGCATAATAACTGGCAGTTGCTATGTATTCCACTTAAGTCATTGAAAGCACTGTGCAATTTTGCTTTTTGCAGGACTAAGATACTAGACATCCTCCAAGAAATTAACAGTGACCACTTGTGCTTTTTCGATCAACTTTATCACCTGTATAATCTGTATTATAATAACCAATTATGTTAAATTAATTAATTTTTGGATACCATAGTCCAAAATTTATAGTTTTGTAATGATATCGAAAGATTCTTTTGACTATTTGAAGGTGAATTTCTTTTAGATTTGATTGAAAGCCTACACAAAGACATAAACTAAGCATAATGTTTGGTCTTGAGCTTCTAAGATATATTAGTGATCCAATCATTCCTCTATACTTTGTCTTATTCGTAGCTTTGCCTTCTTTGTCTTTAACAAGTTTAGTTCTAGTGTACGTGGGAGTGCCTATTGGTTTAACATTCTCAAAGTGATATTTCTTGATGAGTTCCTTTTTGTATTTATCTTGATTAATAAAGATTCCTTTTTTTGTTTGTCTGATTTGTAATCCAAGAAAGAATGATAATTCTCCCATCATGCTCATTTCAAAATACCCTTGTATTAATGTTGAGAATTCTTCACAGAAGTATGGATTAGTAGCACCGAATATTATGTCATCAACATGATTTTGTACTATAAGTAGATCATTCTCATTTTTCTTATTAAATAAGGTTTTATCAACCTTTTCTCTTTTAAAGTCATTCTCAAGAAGAAAGTTACCTAACCTCTCATACTAGCTCGAGGAACCTGCTTTAAGCGATATGGAGCTTTGGTTAGCTTCATCACATAATTTGGATGGATTTCATCTTCAAAACCTAGAGGTTGCTTAAAATACTTCTTCGTTAATGTAACCATTTAAGAATGCACTTTTAACATTCATTTGGAACAACTTGAAATTTCTATAGCAAGCAAAAACAAGTAATTACTTATAAGGCCTATTTTACATTGGTTAATTGATTTCAACATAATTAGTTTAAAAGGCAACAATTTTAGGAAATTTTACATTAAAGGAAAAATAACTAGGATGATCTATTAGATGTTTGATTCTTTCATGATTGAATTAGTTTATTTAAATAGATAGAAGCATTAAAAACTAACTTAGTTTTAATCTAATGATTTAAAAATTAACGTTTAATTTTCATAATAAACCTTTTGTATCATTTTATACATATAATGAGTTAGAAGTGGGTTCTTTTTTAAGCATTTTAATATACCATTAAAATGAATAAATAAGTAAATAAAATAAAAAATTATATGAATAGGTGAGTATAGATAAATTCACTTTCCTGATTTTAAACTAAGTAAAAAGGTTTGAAGCTAAAGAATGGTGCAAGTATCCATTTGAATTAGTGAATAACATAGTAACTAGGATTATTTATGACAATGCACTTACTTTCATTTTAAAAGTTCAGGTGATGTTTAAAACAAGCCTATGATGCTTATTTGTTTCTTCTATAATATGTTTTTATTTTCTACTAATTCAGATTATTAAAATGTTTAAGATTAGAAGATTCTTACTCATTTATGTCTAATTTATATGTTAGGTTATGCGACTGTGGTTGATGTTTGAAAGATTATTGGATTAAATTGAATTGATCTGCGTTTAGTGCAAGAATTTAAATGCCTAACTAGTTGTTGAATAATTTTATTGAGCGTATGATGTATATTCTTCATTATTCCAATTGATTTGTTGATTTTCTATAGAATTTCTACCTATTTAAGTTAAGAGCGACTTAAATTAATTTTTTTAGGATAAACAAAACCTTAAGTATGGAGATATTTGATGTGCATAAAAAAATGCATATACTTTCTAAGTATTTTACTTAGTTTTAATGTTAAATTAACTTGTTGAACTTATTTTCGACTTCTTTTCAAGTAATTTTAATCTATTAACCTAACAATAAGACTATTTAAGAATTGGATGCTACTTTAAATTAAAATAAAGAAAATCACAATTCATAGAGGAATATGGTCTAACCCACGCCTATATGCTAGTCCATTTCTTATATGTATCAAGTGTAGAAATAGACACAACCTAGAATAAAGTCTGAGGAGAGAATGTATATCATCAAAGAAAATTTTATGAAGTAACATTACCTAAGCCATAACGGTGCTACAGATCGTGTGTAAGTCATTAAAACAAATATGAAGATTAACAATCTAGGGATATGATCATGCTAAAGATCATATCTTTCCTTGGAGAAATAAGAGGATCCATAGCCCAGCCTGTGTCCATAGGTGTGGAAACATATATAAAGTACAAATAACTTACTTTTTAAAGACTTTAAGAGATTTTACACATCTTTTTCTATCTAAAAGTTAGGGTGAGTGGTCAAGAAGTTCCACAATCCTCGGGAGGCCAATTATTTTTATCAAAGATTTAAGGTTCAAATATCATCTGAATAAATTATTTTGTCCTTGATATCATGATATTTTTTATTTATTTCTATCATGATTTTATTATTTTTGTCAATTGTTTTTATTGTTTTAACTATGATTCATGGTAAATACTTTTCTATATTCAAATAGAAAAAAACATAAATTTTATTTTTTATGAATTAAATTTTTTTAATTTATGAAAATGAGATACATTGCTGCAAATTGCTTTTAATTGGTCTTAATGCATGACTTAGTTATACTAGTGACTAAATATAATATAAATTTACTTTTGGACATATCGAGAAAGCTTGCTTGAGAGTGGACCATGACTTATGTAATAAAGATTGAATGGAGTGCTTAAGAGAGACTTACATGATTTTTCTAATATTAGGTTGAAACCTTTCACAGGATTTCTTATATCTTAGTGCATTTATAAGGGTGTTACTTTAGTAGAGGTATGTGTTAACTAACTAAAATGTAGATGATTGTTACTTGATAGAGTGCAATTTTAATGTCTAAGAGTTTCTATTCGTCCAGATTAATATATCCAATCTAGGTTAATTGAAATATGAAATTAAAAAGTAATATTTTAGGAATTATTTTTCTAAACATTGAAATACGATTGAATTACCTTTTGATAATTCTCATTAGCAAGTTTGGTTCTATTTTATATTTCATTAATCAAAATACATGAATGTAGTTTTCTATTAGATTAGTTGGAGTAATTAGTAGTTTTAAGTTTTTAATTCCCTATCATTTCCTATACAGATCACCTCTTACTTACCATTATATCACTTTTTAATGATAGGTGCACTTGTCTTTGTTCTGGGTAATAGATTAATAATAAAAATTTTATAAATAGAGAAATGCACATCGTACATAACATGATGGTCTATTAAGTTCACACTGATAGCAATAAGAAACAGTTACAGTGGCAATCCTTATTTGAAAAAAGATAATTGCAAAATTTCAAAAAGGAAACTTTACTTCTCTTAATCCCCGAGTGACACACAAAGGGTATAAATTATGTGTGTATAATATTTTAGAACTTATTGAAAGAACGCCTGTTATTAAGTGATAATGGGAAATTCGTACTAGGTAATCTAGAAAAGACAACAATAATAAGAGAGAGTAAGAAAAAGTAGACAAAACTGACTTCTAGTGGGGTAAATGAATAACTCTTGACCTACATTGTCTTCCTAAGTTCCATATGAGAATTCACTATTTTTTTCCTTTAATAGGTGAATATGACCCCTACATACAATGTCTTCTTTTTACAAGTGAAAGGGAACACTTACAATCATCTTGCCTTGATGTTAGTAAAGAGGAATCCATTATAACTCTTATTTAAGGTCAAGAGGAATAATCATAATGAGTGTCCTAGAAACTTTCTTAATTGTATCAATTTCATAACCATATATAATTAAAAAAAACTCCCTTTCTTTCTCTCACAAATTAATTTGGGCCAGTATATGTTATGTAACTCACAAATTCACTCTTTATCCTCTCAGAGATCTTAGTATCTATATAGTATATCAAAGGTTCTTCTAAAAACTCAATTATGGTCTATCTATACCAAAAACCAACTAAGATATTCATTAGACACATAAATTAGTTGCTACAATGGCTAGTTTATAGGTACATTTGTTTGGCTGATCTTCCATCATCAACAAGTTAGCTCCTATTTGAATAGCCAAAGTCCCTAACTATAAATCCATGACATAATTTGTAACTTTTAGAAAGCCCTTTTGACTAGCTAACTTAGACCTTCGAGTTAGCTAGTGATTCACTAATTGACGTATCAATTAGTTGATGATCTAACCACTTCTACAATATCTATTTTGTTTCTTTTTTTTAATCTTGTGTTAGGCTAGTTAAATCAAACTCTTAGGCAAATTGAACCCTTATAAAAACTAACTTTGAAAAATATTTTGAAACGTTAATTTTTAACATTTCAAGATTTTTTAAAAGCTTTAATACAACCCATTTTATGAAAAAAATTTAATTCAAAATCATTTCGAAAGCATGCTAAGTTCATATAAATATGAAAGGTTAGCTTTAAAGTTTAAAATAAAATTTCTACTAATGTTTAGAGGATTTATGTATAAATAATCATGCAATGATTTAACCCTTAGACTATTGAAATGACCAAAATAAGATCATAGAAAAGATTACAATAATTTGTCTCATATAGAATGAGTGGATTCATTTTTTTTCTTGGTTTACTTTACTTAAATTGGTTTGAAACTTGTATGGATTGTATTTGATGCTCAATTTTGCTTTGATTGTTTGATTTCCTTTCCCTTCTATTGAACTTAACCTTTGACCTCTTGCGTGAATATCTGAAATTTTAACATTTTAACATTACCAAAGATATAAGCGTTAATAGTGTTATGTTTTCATTTGGTGGAATAGTCTAGTACTTTTTTATAATAAAAATATTTGGTACTGTTAAGAAAAATAAATTACATTGAATATAATTCCATATTTGAAAGTAATATGTAATGCATGCTCCTCCTTAATTTAGGTATTATTGGTTTATAAAGATTAAGTTTCAACATCATCATTCTCTCCTCCTTTTAATAAACTTAGAAGCATCAAAAGAAAAATAAATAAATAAATGACTTGCCCCTCCCTCTTTTTTAAAATTTTGTTATATGGGCAAAATGTATTTGGAAAGTACTTCTTAAAGAAATGAACAGTTTCGAAAAAGCTCATGTCTCAATTAAAATTTGATCTATTTTTTCCCCTTAACTACATGCAAAAAAAATGCTTTCTCTTCCTAAATATGCATGTTAAGTAAATATGATCAAATATTATCAACTTGAAAAATAAGTAATTTCCTTCTTTTTTTTATTTGGTTCAATAATTATTTTTTAACTTAACTCATATGAGGACTCTTGATAATTTTCTACAATATCAAAACTTGACCTAATTTGAACTTGTTTTGTCTAAATCGAAGTCCTATTTGACTCGAGCATTAAAAAAACCTTCAAGCTAAGCCAAGACCTTACAAGTTCATGTTGTTATTTTCATGTCATACTCTCTTCGCTCCCTATTTTTTTTTTCTTTAACAAATAAGCGCTTATTTATTTTTGATTTATAAGTCTTCCTTGGCATAAATTGACTTTCAAATTTTTCTAATACAAAATTAAAAAAAAAAGATCTTGGAAAGACCAACAATGTCCATTAGACAATTAAAATCAAATCAAAACCAAATAGCAGAATTTTTTTCGACAAAGTGAAATTCAAAAATATCCCAAACTTAAAACAAATGGAAGTAATTTAAACAAAAATTAAAGAGCTATTGACTTTATTATATTTATTTTAAAATTAGGAAATAAAGCTTTAAAAGTTAAGGTGATAATATGATATTCAAATATAGTGAAAATGCTTTTAAAGAAAAATTACGCTAAAATAAGCCTAAAACTACTAAAAACATGTTTTTCTTAAATTTTGTAAAAAGAAAAATCAAAATTAAAATAAAGCAAAAATGTATGAGATAAAAAGTGAAAACCGAAAACTGAAATTTGGTATTTTGAAAATTTTTAAATTTTGAGAATTTTAAGGTGGGATATAAATTATAAAACTATGATTAAAATGCAAGAATTTTTTTTTTGTAAATTTAGGACAACAAAAAAATGGTTAAAAAATTAAAAATTTACAATTATAAAAATAATGAAACAGTGATATTTAAGTTTAATAATATTTTATTGAACATCTCATCAATTATATTATGCCCTTGTAGACATACTACATAAAATAAAATTTTAAGACCTATAAATTTCTAGATAACAAAATTTTAATTTAAAAGGGCCTAAAATAATATTAGGAATCCCTGAAATTGTTTTGCGTGTCCTTGGGTTACGTTGATATTAGTAACGCCCCCCATGTAGAAGCGACAATTTCGCTTCACGCACGATGTGTTGATCTTTTTGGAAACAACGGCGGATTACTCATGCACCGGATAAAGCAAAAGTTAGGAAGGACTCTGTCTTTCCGATTCCGATTGATGTTGAGAAATAGTATGTAATCTGATTCATTAGTTCCTAAAAAAGGAATATTTATAATTTAGTTACGACTAACTATAATAAGAGATTTGTAATTATTCTAATGCCCGTTTCTGGCAAGTCATGACCAAAGGATCAATCATGGAGACGAGAGAGCAGTTCCAACCTTACATGAAATGCCAAATCGGTAATGGTGAGAATACTTGGCCCAGGTACGACCTCTCTGCAAAAGGGAGGAATTAAACCATCTGATTCTGAGGATCTCCAACAGTACAAAAGTGAAGGTGATCATCTCAGGCAAAGGCTCGGATACTATAACCAACAACCTTCCGCAATTTGGTTAGGGGATCCTTCACAAAAAATCTCCAACCTTTCCTGCCATAGAATAGAATCTTCAGGAAGCACTCACAGAAAGTCTTCCAATACCATAAAATATAGGGCAAGTCTCTAATACCCAAAGCATCTTTCATTAGTTGGTTGTCTGCCAAACAAAGACTGAAAATCGGAGATAGATATGTAGGAGGACTAGATCGAAAATGCCTCTTTTGTCTGAATCCATACCTCTAATGTCCTGTTTCTCAGCTGGTTTGGGTTAAAATACGACAGATATTCAACAAATCCTGCGACGAAAGGGAATGGACTAATATCCTCATCTATAAGAAACGGGGTTTACTATTTCTCAAAGTAAACTGAGCATGTATACGGAAAACTGAGAATTGTTCTGTATTATTGATGCCATTTTACAAAAGAAAAAGAGAAAAGAGAAACTGGTAAATCACTAAATCTTGCTAAGGATAGCGATAAACCACACGAAAATGATTTAACAGTATGCTATACTCATTTGGAGTAGCCTGCCAATGTGTGGGAATTGGCAGACGCAGCTGTACTCTCAAACAGCATGTGAATGCCTACATGGAATGTGCCTAAGAATAATACTCACAAGCCGTCTCTAGTCCCTTTCACTCGCAGGACTAAAGCAACAAAATCTAAGCTTTCTTCCCCATCGTGATTTCTTTCCTTCCATCAAACTGTTTTCATATACACCATTTGCATCAAGCAGAATCTTATGATCACCTTGTGTAGTTTCGTCTGCAAAAGGCGTCTCTGCTTTTTCAGTTCTGGAAGGAGATAACAAAACCTGGTCACTTTGACCAGCAAATGAAGAGCATTGTTCTGGTGATGCTGGTGCAATCCTGTTATGGTTCACTTCCCATGTAAAAGAAGTTGAACCTGCATGCCTGCATAACAATTCAACCAAGATGCCACAACTATATCAGGATAGAATTAATGAAAACAACTAGGATTTAATATACAGAAAACTAACAAAAGGTAGGGAAGGGAGATAAGAGGATCCTGGTCTCTTGGCAGGAATACAATTTGCTGCACAGCAAGGAAAGCAGAAAAGAGAGGAGGAAAAATGTGGTAGACATCTTAAGATCAAGACACAGTATGTGGAATAAGGAAACAGGAACTTTTCATCATTATCAAAAGCAACATTAGGGAAGATATTTCATGAACATGCCTACCTAATGTCACGATTGCTGGAGCTAATCCTAGGTTCATGTGAAATCTCCTCTACTATTTTCTCTGTTATGGATGCTTCAGCAGATGAGTCATCCAGATCAATTGCAATGGCTTCTAGAGGTGTTGAGTCATTTTCCTGATCCAAATTGTCTTTGTTGCTTAAGACTGGTAAAGGCTCCTCTATAGACTTAGATCCATATTCACAAACCAACGTAATGGCTTTCTCTAAAGTCTTTAAGGCTTGCTCTACCTCAGGACTGATAATTGTACTTCTATTATAATTTTCAAGTCCCTGTTGCTCAATCTTTTTCATTCCAGGTTGATCAATATCCCTTCCTTCCTTTTCCAACCGACTGTTATTCTCACTGGCTTCTTCAATCTGACTGAAAGCTTTCCTTTCCGTGGCTATTGTATTGTTATACTTGCTGTTACAAATTTCATGTTTGATGTCCCTGACTTCATCATTCAGATTCCTTCTCTCTTCACTAGTTTCTTTGACAATCCCACCATAAAGTGGCTCAGCCCAATCTTTCTGATTCTCCAGCAAAGATTCACTTGTTTTATCATACCTGTGAACATTCTGTTCCATGTTGTCTATGCTTTCTCCTGAAACTTTGAAAGAATGCTGCCATTGTAGAACAGAAGAAGCATCACGCAGGACTTCTTTACTTTTTGTAGCACCATTTTGCTCATGGCTGGAATAAAGGGCCTCACGTATTTGAGAATACAATGGATCATCCAAAGCCTTTATGTAATCTACATTTTTGTTAGACAAAGAAGCCACAGCCTGTCATATATCAAAGAAGATAGTCAAACAAGAATCACTCCATGAATGCAAAGACAGATCCTCCACCAAGTATTCAGATGAAGAACCTGTCTGAACTTTTGACTTAAGCCAAGAAATAGGAAAACCATGATCTGTGATTCCACCACCACTTAAACCCCACAATAGATCAATCACATAAGTGCAAGATTAACCATATAAATCTCCTTATGATTGTCTCATCATATTCATACGTCAAACACATATCAATATCTTAACTGAATATGATAAGCATGGAAAATGAAAATGTATGACCTGCTTATAGAGTCTGAAACCACTGCCGATTAGCTGCCTTGATATAAAGTTTATAAGGGATGGAGGCACGAAGTCCAGCTTCATATCTATATTTGCAATTGTCCTAAAAATTGACTTGTGTCAAAGAATCACAACAAAGAAACAAGGAAAATGCTTCTTATACTGTTTTTCTTTTGAGAAATAAATAAATAATATTATATCTCTAGCAAAGCTATTACAAAGGTTGTAAAATAGTAAGAGACCCTGACGTCCACTAACTTATGGACAGGATGACAGTTCATCTACAAAGATCAGAAAAAAAAAACAACACAGTAGTGGTAAATATAACACTAGCTCTACCCCCTCATACATACCATTGCGCCTTCATATTAACAGTGAGAGCGTAGCCAACGTTGTTGATAGCCAACCTTTTTTCTCAAGATGCAAATTAAGTGGCTTTCTTTCATAATACAAGAGAAATCACGATTTGAGAAAATAATACACACATTAGATTAAAATGAAGAAATAAAGGGCTCAAGCCCACTATGGATGTAAAACAGTAAGTAGATATATATCTGCTAAGTTTCTTTACATGATGAAAGTTCTTATTTATCTTAAAAAAAAACAAGTTCACCAATAATATAGGCGATAGCCAATAATCCAACAACATAAGCAACACAAGGATTTAAGTGGATGTTCATACAAAAAGATTGGACTTCAGAACCATCTGGTCATTCTTAAGTTCTTTGTTTTCTCAGATCAACTATAACAATCGAAGAAGCAAACACAATGATTTAAATGATTTCGGACTCAGAATGGGCAAAACAAACTGAGACATCACTGAAAATTGTATTCCACTAGACAACAGCATGGCTGAAATGTGAGATGATGAAAATAAAAAGCTCCATGAAGAGAATATCTGAACTTTGAGTAGTTTAATACGGAGGATTATGTAGAGATTTAGTTGTATTTTGTGTAACTAATTATGTAATTAGTTAGAGCTTAGTTACAAGTTTAGTTTCAGTAGA
>JANZLD010000007.1:28900636-28914591 GCA_026413575.1 Erythroxylum carthagenense | reverse complement strand
ATAATTTGTTTATATTTTGCACTTATAAAACTGTGGAGAATAATGGTGGGACTATTGCGTTTGTCTATGCCTATATTTTGGACCAAAGGTGTCCGATATATGTGGGAGATTATGACATAGAAGTGTTCTATTGTGATTGTGATTTTGTGAACTATTTGTTGACTGCATTAATTTGGGATGAATTTGGATGTGGGTTTTGCTTTATATTACCATATCCATCCCATGCATAAATGCATGATCAGTAATTTAGCAGTTGTGACCGGAGCAGCCACCGAGAGCTTCAAGCTCAATGTAATTGAGCCTCGAGCTCACAGTGACTCAGAGCCTCAGGCTCACCGATTAATGTGCCCTTAATGGGACAATTTATGCGCTCGGTCACAACAATGTAATAAATTGGAAAAAAGGGTCACATACGCATTATATATGCATTTGATTGAATGTCTTTGATTGGGTGAAAAGTAAATTGCTTTGTGCCCATGTGAATAGTCATGTGGCACTTCTGAATGGATTATTGTGAAATAAATGTGATCTGTTTGTGTATGCATGAATTGGGTGAATCATCGATGATGGTTCATCACTGAGTTCGCAAACTCACCCAAAATTGCAAATTATTTTTTTCAAGACCGAGAGAGTAGACTTCTAGCTCCAGAGGAACTTTTCCTGCCGTGTAGATCGTGTTGGCAAGAGAAGTCATGGTACACAGGTCGGTCAGCTAGCATTTTTGTGGGATGACCTAGTTAGGTTTTTGTAGTAGTTTTCTTGAAGCTATGTACAGACAATGAAAAACTGACTGTTATGTATATTACTACTTTTGATGATATGAAATGAGAAAAAATTATGGTTTCAAAAAAATTAGTGATTTTCATATTGATTCTTTATGATTATTGATGCCATGTGAAGTGTTAATAATGGTTCGTAGTGCACCCTTATCGTAGGATGTGTATCGGAATGACCTTCGGGCGTCCCGATATATGTCCTATGATAAAGGGGTGCTACATGTTTCATTACATTTAAGGAAGGATGGCCTAATCTTTGATGCCATAGTGACCAAGAAATAGATGTCACATTATTGATCGAACAAGGTATTACAAGTAAAGAGGATAGAAGAACAACATAAGACTTGATTAAAGGAAGATATTTTTGTATAGTTATAGAAGAAAAAGAATCATGGTCAAGTATGTATAGATTGCCTTTAACCTTTCCAATAGCAAGAATGCGGATAGTCCTTTGGTCTTGTAAGACACAATAGGTAGGAAAGAATATGAATATGACATAATTATATCTTGCTGAATCAATTCTTTCATTTCTTGCTGAGTGAATATTGCATTGGGGGGTATAATAACATCTTCATCTCACGGAGTCTCTGCCATATTAGCCTTGTGTGCTCCAGGTTTAGGCAAAATGCCTTTCTACTTCTGCCTTAATTCTTGGTACCATTCAGGATAACCAATCAGCTTAAAACATGACTCCTTGGTATGACCTTCAGTCTTGCAGTGTGAACAATATCTATCCCCTTTCTTCAGATTATCCTTCTTCTTGGATTTTTGATACTTAGTAACCCCTGCATTCTTAGTATAAGCATACAATGCAATGTTGTCTAAAGGCTCATTAACATACATATTAATCTGTAACTGTTTCTCCACATCAGAAATCATCAAGTAAACCTTGTCAAGATTAGGTAAAGGATCAAGAAGCATGATCTGGTTAGCAATATTGCTATAACTATCATTTAATCCAAGCAAAAAATGAAGAATTATGTTAGATTCTTGAAACTCTTGTATTTTTTTGAAAGCACCACATTTACAGCCACATGAACATTGTGGTAAAGGTAAAAAAACACTTCAACTCATCCCAAATTTTGGATAACTTTGTGAAATACATGGAAACAGAACTATTTCCTTGAGTAGTATCATTAAATTCTCTTTCGATCTGATAACGCATAGGACCATTGGATTCACCAAATCTCCTTTCTAATCAATACCATAGATCTTTAGCAGATGTCACATAAACAAAGGAATCATAGAGATCCTTTGAAATAGAACTCAAAATCCAGGCAATTACCAATGCATTATTGCCACACCAGTCCTTAAATCCATCAGATTCCTCAGCAGGTTGAGGAATTTTCCCAGTTATAAACCCTAACTTCTGTTTATCAGCTAAGGCAAGCTTAATAGATTTACACCATGTGTGATAGTTCGTTCCAATCAACACAATAGACACTAAAGAAGTACCCAAATTATCAGACATAGCAGTTGTCATAGAATACAAAGTTTGATTAGCTTTATCATTCATCGTCGAAAACAAATCAGAAAAGCAAGAGAATTGCAAAGATAGAAAAAAGAATCAAAGATGAACAAGAGACAAAGAATCAACAATTGAACATAGATTAGATCAGTTAACAATGGATCGCCATGAACGACCTTGTTCTTTTGGCTTTGATACTATGTAAAAGTATAGAAGAAAGAAGAAGCTAACAAAGAAGATTATGGAGGAATTAATCTGTCTCTTTTTATTCCATAAGAGTCGAAAGAATATTTATACAAAAAACAGAGCACCCAATGTGACAAAGCACCCAATGTGTGTATAACAGCTAGAAAAACTAAAAAGCCAATTAAATAACTAAGTTGTAACTATTTATATATGAAGTTTCAACTTGCAACATGGTAAACCAAGATAGGGGCTAAAGCAAATCAGAAGTAAAAAAGTACAAAGGAAATATTGCAAAAGAAGAAAGAGAATGATCGAGGAAATTGAAATAATTGCTGAGGGGGGTACTTAATAACCAAAGAACACTTAAAACCTCATTTGATGTACAAATTCATAGTCCTTAGCTAGGCAGACCTAGCAATTTCTTAAATGGAGATGGAAGTTGGGTGTTGTTACATATATAGACACTAAAGCGACAACAAATATAGCTACAGCTTCTCAGCTGCAGATGGGGCAATCGACTAATTTATTTTCATTACACTCTGCCCAACTAATCTTCTCCTCATCACTTACTATATCGGTTTAGAGTTTTAGAGTACCATTGCCGTCAGAGCATACTAAAAAACGTGTGTTGCCACAACCAGTGTAAGGACAGTGAGACATATTTAGTGCTATATCTTCCAACGACTTCTTTAGCTTTCCTTGCTTGTGCAAGATGATAACTTCATCAGCTCCTCCCACGTCTCTTGTAGCACTCCACCACGTCTTTTGTAGCACTCCACCCTCGCAAGACACGTACCCGATATCCTGAATGATGCCCTAGTACGTACCCCGTAAGGGTGGCATGCTAGAAAGGTCAAACTCTCAAAAATTCAGTACAAATTTTTTAAAACAATTTTCATACGTGTACACAGAAATTGGTAATCAATTCAGGCCCATTATTTTCTTTCATGACTTGAAAATCATATTTATTATTATTACACTCAAGACCATTCTCATTTACAACCTTTCCACTTTGGAAAGTTATTACAGAACATAATATTCGAATACACAAGTTACAATAATTACGGAAAGCTCAATTTGATACAAAAATAAGAAAAATACAAATACAGACATCAACTGATCCCAACCTCTACCTCTTACTTAAATATAATGGCTATACTCCCGTTTGCCTAACGGGGTAATTCTTTTGAGCCTGAAAAATAATTGCATATTTTGGGTAAGTTTTGCGAACTCAGAGAGTGACCATCCTCGATGACTCACTCAATCACAAAATACATCCAGATCATGCAATCATTTAATTCACATCAATTCAATCATAATCACATAGCATCATATATCATTTTGATCACTTATTTCACAATTCACATTCAGAGCAATCACGCAGTTCATTTTGTTCATTTGAAACATACATATCAATTTTATATGCAATGCACGTGAGACTCACTTTCATTTATTACTTTGTTGTGACCGAGTGCCTAACTGTCCCATATCTATTGTGGATTCCAGGCTCATTGATAGTTGTTTCATATCAGGCTCATTGATAACTGTCCCATATCGGTCTCATTATTAACTTTCCCATATCTATTGTGGATACCAGGCTCATTTTACATAGTGAGCCTTTGGCTCTTATACATTTTATGAGCTTTAGGCTCTTTTTCACATGCTGAGTATTAAGCTCTTTTTTGGTGGCTACTTTAGTCACAACTGCCTTTATCTTTCATGCATTCATGTAATGAAATACATCAATTGTATACGATCAATTTTTCACTTTCATTTATCATCGAACCTTAGTCCGACATTTAACATTAAAATTGAGAATCACTTTTCTTTCATATGTGGATGTTTAACAATCAAATCATGTATCACTTATTTCGTCAAATGGACATACAAGTAGCACTTCAATATCTTTACAGTTAGCAAACTCCTCGGACATTTACTGTCCGGAATGAGAACAATCAGACTCATATCTCATTCATAATCACAAAATTTATAATATAATCAAACAAAAAATAAAGTAAGACCATCTAGGTTTACTTACAGTACGCTTCAGAATAGCACTAGCTTCAATGATCTTGAAACATTTGAATGTAGACGTTTATCCTGCACATAAAAATTATGCAATTTACACAATGTAGACACATATTAATATTTGCATAATTATAAGCATTCATTTATGCACACGAGTGTATATGAAATATGTATAATACATGTTCATGACAATCCCAAGTATCGCTCTATCATTCACACCATGTAAACATTCGTATTCCAAAAATAATACAAGTACCATTTATACTTATGGTTTATTCCTGAATAAAATCATTAGAATCTAATTTCATAGCCCAACGAATCATTTCAGATTTTTCTCCAAACACTAACTTTCGGGTATATCGTTCTTGATCATTTAGACAATGAAAATGAAGAAATTTGGGAACAATTTCTCTTTGAAAATTTTCCTTCTATCTCATAAGTTTCTAATTACACTAAAATCATTTAATTTGGTTTAGTAGTGTGAAAGTTATACTCCAAATATTTTTAGACTACTTTTATTTTGAGATAGTGCCCTATACTTAAATTTCACACAAAAATTGAAATTTTTAGAGTACGATTCAGAATTTTATTTCTTCATATAAGTTGTAGATTTATGTCTCTAGTTTACTTCAAATCAAGAATTAGCCTATTTAGATTACTATGGAAAAAGATATGCTCAAAATACTGAAATATGTTCAGTGTAGAGAAAACTTCACCACGACGAACTCACAAAAGTTTGTTGTGGCGAACCCCTCCAGAGAGGAATTTTTGTGAAATTTTTACAAGTTCACTACGGTGAAACCTAGAGTTGGCTGCAGTAAACTTTAACCAAAAGAAATCCTAGCTAACCTTCAAGTTCGCTGTGGTGAAGCAAGGAGTTTTTGCCGCTGTGAACTTTCATAGATGCATACCCAGTTTTTTCCAACTTCAGGTCAGATTTTGGGACTCTTCTAAATAGAATTTGAATTCAACTTCTTCATGAAAAATGTAGCTATATGTCTCTAGTTTAATTTAAATCAAGAATAATCTCATTTGGATAACTAGAAAAAATTTATAACTAAATTATTGAAGTATACTTAGGGAACATTTTTCCTGTTACATTTTTCTAGATTTCTAGCTCTTTACTTATCACACTCAACACCAAATGCCTGATCTATCACTTTTAGCTCACTTATTCATCATTTACACATTATTATAACTCAATTTCAACTCAATATCATCCATAAAACAACTCCTAATCCATTATGTAGCATTTATGTGAAACAAAACATCAATATGTATACATTCATTTCTTCACCAACATTCTAGCATATACTCAACTCCTTTATCATGATCATTTACCACTGAACTATCATCATATATGCTTCATTTAACTAAACCCATAACATTTAACAAGCTACTTACTTGATTTAGCTTCCAAATCTTCAAATCACTATGAAACCCTAGCTCCTCCAACATACACGATCTTCACCTTTTTAAGGTGGAATATGTTGAGTCTTTTAGCAACAAAAAGAAGGATACAATGAATCTTGAAGAAGCAAGGTGAAAGAGTTGAACAAACATCAACATGAGAGGGTAAGGGTAGGATGTCGTGAGTGAAGAAGAAAGTAAATGAAGAAGATGAAGAAATGAAGCTAACGAAAATAAGAGGCAATAGCAAGTGAAAGATAAGAGCAAAGTTCAACACTAATGCTTGGAAGAGGAGAGTGGCGTAGATGGAGAAGAAGAAGAGAGAAAGATGAAAAATGAAGAAGATGAAGAAATGTGGCATATGTCATGAATGGCCAAGTGAAAAACCCAAAATATGATCTTTCATTTAACAAATTTGTGACTTAAACATGTGATGTGGCAAGTGACACTTGTCACTTTCCATATGTCACTCTCTCAAGATATCTTCTTGGTCTTTTATTAACTAGTCCGTTTATCTCCAATTTTCAACCCATTTTCTCCCAATTTTTCAATGACATAAGTTATTAAATCTTGATATCACGTATAAAAATTTTCATTGTCATTTGACTCTTATTTCTACTACAATTTAACAATCGCTTTGCCACTTGGCAATTTTCCTAGTCCCAAAATACCCTGAAATTTTAGAAATGTTCCCATAAATTCTAATCAATAATTATAATCTCTAAATCAATTTTTCAATACAATTAAACCACAATTTCCAATAAAATCACATTTACAATCAATTATACCCAGAAATGTCAATAAATGCATGTACAGTCATTTTTATAAGCAAAATTTACTATTCACGTGTGTGCGTACGTTACATTAAGCATGAGCATGAAATGAACTTTCTTCTAATCTCTCATTGCTATTTTGTCCATTACCAAAATATAGAGCTTCAACCCTTAGTATGGGAACAGGATGTTACATTTCTCCCTCTTAATAAATTTCGTCCTTGAAATTATTATCTGAATAATCAATAAGACAGGGGTATTGTTTCCTCATATGCTCCTCCGTTTCTCATATAACTCCATTACTTGAATACTTTCATCCAAATGACCACAGTCGATAGACTTACTAGGTCTTTCAATCATTTATTTTGTCACTCACTATCTTAACTAGTTCCTTAGTATCTCAGATTATTCAAAATTTTAACTTTGTAAGTCAACAATACATCTTTTTCAGATCATATCATTATTTCTTAGCATATTCACATATCACATATTACGAATCTAAGACATCCTTTTATCGATAACACTAACTCATAATATTTTTGTACAGATCAATTCATAGCGGGCTTAGTTTATCCTTTTTCTTTATTTGAGCATACCTTACCAAGATGGTACTCTTAGAAACAATTCATCTTTCCTTTAATAATTCACATCACTTCAATGTTAATACACTCCATTCTTATGTCTATTTCACTATATTCCATAACTTCGATGTTGACCCATAAAATTCATTCATCTTTCATAAGTCACTTAATTTCTATTACATATTCATTTCACACACTAATAGTATCTTGAATTTATTCTGGCCTTTTACCATTTTTAGGCCCTTTTCATTTCAATGTAAGGCCGAACAACCCTTTTTGTTGTATAACACCTCATACAGTATTCTAATGATATCACTATAATAATGATTGATATGCTTAAATTCAATTAAAACCATACATTAACCTTATGATCCTATGAACTCTAAAATATAAGTTTTTAAGCATATCCCCAATAGTTAAGACTGTTGACAATTCAAACACTCGGTCACTTGTTTTACATCCTTAGCAGTTAAATACTATTTCAACGCATTCCTACTAGAATGTCTAGCTTAGGTTATCATTTGCTTTCTTTAGTAATCTCTTTGTTTAATAATCTTTATCGGGTACATATCCTTTTTGATTCAGTCACCAAATATCATTTTCCAATTCAAACTCAAATTTGGATTCATTTTTTATTCCTTAATAAGATCGACAATTTCTAAATTCTCAGTTTGGGCTTTGCTAATCTTTTCATGTGAAATCGATCTTAAATTCAATAAATAAAAGTACTTTGATTTGTTCAGAATTCATCTCACCATTCCATGCTCTTTATTACATTAGATTTGGTAACCTTGATATCTAAATTTATGTTACACCGCTATTGAATTTTCTGTTCAATGCATCAAATTAGAACACTAGCTTTACTAGGAAATACTCATTTGCTTAATCAACATCTTTCAGTAACTCAATTCATTATCTCAACCTTATATTCAGTTCTTTCAAACTCCATACTTACCTCAAATTTTAATGATTTGTATATTTATATATAGACCCAAAATGTTTCATTGTATATATAATGTCTCCAAACTTTCAAAGTAATCGCTGTTGTAGCAAGTTCTAAATCATGTATCAAATAGTCAACTTATGAGACTTTAATTGTCTTAATGCACACAAAATCACTTTATTATGCTGCATTGGATTTCATTCTAATCTTTAATGTGAAACCTTATTATATACCACATAATCTCCCATTCCAAATGATATTATTAACATCGGTGTTATAATTCCTCAAAACTCTTTTTTACATTTATCACTGATACGATTTACACATTTTCCCTCAAACATTTTTGCTAAGGGCTAAGATTAGCAAGAATCTCTTAACAATTTCTAGCAGTATCCCATATACAACTAGTTCAAGAAAACTCTGGATCTCATAGACATTCCCCGAAGCTTCTTACTTCTTCATTGCCTCTATGTTCCTTGGGTCTCCCAATATGCCATGTTCAGGTACTATAAGATCCAACATTTTATTTGATCAAACTAAAATTCGCTCTTATTGAACATAGCCTATAATTATTTCTACCTTCATGATATGTAAGATTTATCCTCAAGTTTCATAAATATGTTCTTTGCTTTTCGTATACACTCGATATATCATTTATAATCATAGTCACTAATTGATCCAGTTTTACTTGGATCACTTTAATTTTCAATATCATTATACTGTCGGGGGCATTGTTAACTCCAATGGATATAACCCAAAACTCCTTGTGCCCATGATTTGTTCTTGTAATTCTTTAAGAATTTAATTCCTCGATGAAGTAGTATTATCTCATGTTATTTTCGGTTTCCCAATTGACTTTTCCCAATTGACTTCTTTTCTTTAATGACTTTCTCAATTCATTTGATTTTCTCTTATTTTCATATGGATTTGTTCTAACGCCTGCTCATTCATTCTATTTTCTCCACAAATTTCAATTTAATTGCAATATTAACTTCCTGTGTTGGTAACACGTTCATCATATTTGTTTTGTATCTCTTATACTTAATGTCACCTCAAATTTAAGAATCCATTTACTTAGTTGGATACTTTACATCAACCAAAATGCAACACTCTCAGTAGCATATTATACATCGTATCCTTGAGTCTTCGTTAGGATTAGGACTCCAATATTCACTTTTGATTCATTACATATTCATTTCTAATTTGTTCTTTCATTAATCATTCTTAAAGTAAACTATCTGGTTTGCATAACCTAATTTGGAGAAATTCTTATTTGAAAGAAGATTTCTTGCTACTATCATCTATACTGTTCATGTAACCTTTATCAATCCACTGTTATCATCATTGCTGATCAGACATTCTTAGTAACCTCAAGGGGATTAATTTCTGTCATAACTTATATGATAAGAATATCCTTTCTGATAAGGCTCAGTAAAGCATTAAGCAATTCATTTACTCTAATACCTTGGTATATATCACCAAGATCATTCCATCTTTTCCAGGGATGTCTTTTTAAGAAAATTCACCAATTAATAACTTATATTCAGGGTACCTTAATCTCATTTGATTGAGGACAACAATTCTTCTGTTGTATCTGTCCTCGATCGTGGGGACTGTGCCACGATCGTGCCTTTCTTCTTTTTAACAAAATTCATCACCCAAAGTAACATCATTAATAACCTCAATCTATCATCTATTAATCACTATTAGCACTTTCATGTATTACTCTAATTCATCTTAGACTTTGAACTATGGGAACTATGACTAATAATATTCAACAAGTCTTAGATTGTTTCCTATATTATCCCACACATATAATACATATGTGCCCAATATTCTCACTTGTTATAATAATCCCATTATCAAATATGTACTCATGATAACAAACTAACTTAACTTTAGGGCTTTTGCTTACCTCTTTCTCATTCTTGCATAAAATCCTATCTTATATGCATTTCTAACTTTCTCCTTACTACACATAATTTATCTCTTGTAAAGTCAATTATGTCTATTTCTTTTCCCATATTTATATCCTCAATCAAGTGAGAATTACTGATGCATAATCATTATAAAATTCTAGTCTCAATTCCCCTAATATCTTCTTATACTGAATTATAAACTCTTGTCACGATAAGCACATAACCATGTCGGTTCCAAATTCATCCTCTTACGATCATAACAAATTTATGCTTTCATTACATTCTGCTTTTACACGTTAATCTTCTCATTTCTACTTATAACCCTATTTTCCTCAAACAATTCATGACAATACATTCACATTTATATCACATTTGGGGATATGTCACCACAGTACAATCTTGGTGTCATATTCAATAATACATCTACCAATACAAATGTAGTGAATCTTTATTTATCATATCAAACCATACATTATTTCTCATTTCTAGATATCCACAACTTCCATTTTCTCACATTCTGACATATTATCACTTTTGTCACCATTTTTATCAGCTTAAGCACTTAACACATGCTCATGCATATGATTCATAGTCATGCGACTCAGACTAGAGATCAGTTACTACTATCTGCTATGATATGTATAAAATGCATGTAACTTAACACATATTTCAGAAAATGCCTATAAAAGATACTAATTCTGGGCTCTGATACCACAATGTAGTACCCCACCCTCACACGAAACATACTCGACATCCTGAGTGATGCCCGAGTACGTATCCTGCAAGGGTGGCATGCATGAACGATCAAACTCTCAAAAACTCAGTACAAAATTTTTTGAAACAATTTTCGTATGCGTACACATAAATCAATAATCAATTCGGGCCCATTCTTTTCTTTTATGACATGAAAATCACATTTATTATTATTGCACTCAAGATCATTCTCATTTACAACCTTTCCACTTTAGAAAGTTATTACAAAATAGAATATTCAAATGCACAAGTTACAATAATTGCGGAAGACTCAATTTGATACAAAGATAAGAAAAATACAAATGCAGAGGTCAACTGATCCGACCTTTACCTCTTACTTGAATGCAATGGCTACACTCTCGTTTACTTAATGGGGTAATTCTTCTGAGCTTAAAAAATAATTGTAAATTTTGGGTGAGTTTTGCGAACTTAGTGAGTGACTATCCTCGATGGCTCACTCAATCACAAAACACATACAGATCATGCAATCACTTAATTCACATCATTTCAATCATAATCACATAGCATCACGTATCATTTTGATCACTTATTTCACAATTCACATTCAGAGCAATCACGCAGTTCATTTTGTTCATTTGAAACATACATATCAATTTTATATGCAATGCACGTGAGACTCACTTTTATTTATTACTTTTTTGTGACCGAGTGCCTAACTGTCCCGTATTTATTGTGGATGCTGGGCTCATTGATAACTGTCCCATATCGCACTCATTGATAACTGTCCCGCATCTATTGTGGATACTAGCTCATTTAGCTCACTTTAATCATATATGCATTAATCGTGTCAATATTAGTTTGGAATATGAAAGGACTCATCAATCCTCAAAAAAAAGAAGGCAACACGTGAAGGATATTATTTTGGAGAAGCAGCCTACCTTAGTTGGTCTTCTTGAAAAAAATAAAGGCTGGCCAGGTTACTAGCTCATTTAGTTCAGAACAAGTGATACAATTATATGTCTAAGTCCTTTCAATATGTCAATTACTTATGTTACAAACCTCGCATTCAAAGGAGTTTTCTCTATAATGATTTAAAGAGGCTATAAATGGAAGTCCAAATTCCCTGGCTTCTCATTGCGGATTTAAATTGCATACTCACTTTAGGTGAGGCTGAAGGAATGAGCGTTAACTGGAAATATTTAGGAAATGAACTCAGCTTAATCACTAACGTCCTTGTCATAACTGATCTTAGCTTAATAGGCTAAATTTTCACATGGGCAATCAAGCAAAGTAGGAATTATTTCATGAGACAAAAACTTGATAGAGCATTAGTGAACAATAAGTGGCTTAATAAATTTCTTATCAGCTTCGCATAATTCGGCCCCCCCATGTGCTCGGATCATTTAACTATTGAAGTTACGGTATGATTAATCCCAATCACATCAAAGCTCCATTCAAATTTTATAATTTCCTATTGCGATGTTGAAGGATTTCTGGAAGCTATCAGGAAAGGGATGAATAAGTTTCACTAGATGTAAAGCTTTCCAACTTATCTCCAAACTTAAAGCAATGAAAAAGGAAATCAAGTTACTCAAGAAGTAGTCATGTCTAGACATTGAAGCTCAGTTGAAGGCTACTAAGGAAAGCCTCAAATACTATGAAATAGAGCTATATAAAAGCCCCAATGTCGAAAAGCTGAATCTCTAAGAAAAACAAGCTCTGAACAACTATTCCTAAGCTCTCTTATTTCATAACTCATTTGTTAGGCAAAAAGTCAGGATCGACTGGCTCAAAGATGGGGAAAAAGCTGAGGCATCTTCTTCAACTCATTAGTAGCTCACAAAAATGTCAAAATAATCAATGAACTAATGGATGTTCATGGGAATCTTTCTGGTGATCAAAATGTAATGAAGAATATTGCATACAAATACTATAATGGTTTATCGGGAAAAATACCCTTTGTAACTCCTCAATTTAGTTGCTGAAATCGACTATGATATAAACCTAGAGGCTCGCCCCCTGTTAACTGGACCTATTTCACCAAAGGATATCAGGCAGGAAATGTTCAGTTTTAATCCAAATAAGGCCCTAGCCTTGATGGCTTTAATGCATCTTTCTTTCAACATGTTTTAGGACTTTACAAGTCATTTGGTAGTGGAGTGTTTTATGGAATTCTTTAGTTACAATAAAATGCTAAGTTAATTAAACAGGACCTACCTTTGTCTTATTCCCAAGAAGGAAAACACCCAACCTGCCTGTAAGACTTTCGTCCCATTTCCTATAGTAACTTGGGGTATGATGTCATTGCTAAGGTACTTGCTTTGATGTTGAATGTTACATTTAAACCCTTATTAAGGTACATTTATAAGCGGGAGAAAAACAGGAGATAATCTTCTAATGGCTCAATAGTTAAAGATTATAATTCCAACCCTTCAAGCCACTCCACTGTTTCATGGGGCAAGAGGCATAAGGCAGGGTCCATTGTCCCTCTACCTATTCATTTTGGCAATTTAACTCCTCACCAAAATCATAGGAAGGAATATCTCCAATATGGAATGTTTCAAGTTCCATCACAAATTCCGCGAGCTTAAGTTGTTCAACTTAGCTTATGCTAATAACTTGTTACTATTTTGTGGTGATGATCTTGACTCTCTAAAGACTATTTTGTCATCCCACAATAGATTCTCTAACGGCCTGCTTGGTTCACATAATGGAATAGACAAGGAATAGAATAGTTATTCTTTGGAATAGAAAAGATGAGTAATAGAATAGAATGTGTATTACTTTGTTTGATTTAAGGAGTGGAATAAATAAAGAATTTCTATTCCATTATTTGGTTTGAAAATATAAACTTTGAATAGGAAAAGAATAACTAACAAAAAGATTTAAATATTATTATTATTATTATTAAACTTTATTATTGTTATTATTATTATCATCATCATCATCATCAACAACATTATTATTTGTTATTTATTTTTTATTATTTGTTATTTATTTATTATTATTATTATTTATTTGTTATTATTATTTTATTTTATTAGTTTATTATTATTATTATATTTATTATTACTATTATTATTTCTTATTTATTTATTTATTTATTTTATTATTATTTGTTATTTATTATTATTATTATTATTTATTTGTTGTTATG
>JANZLD010000007.1:28846606-28865925 GCA_026413575.1 Erythroxylum carthagenense | reverse complement strand
AAAAGAGTCTGAGTTTTGTGTCGCGCGAAAATGTATTTTGTTTGGTTTGTTTGGGCCTGTAAATATTCTTTGGATTTGTTTCTGAAATTATGAGATGTATTATATGTTACGTTTAGTGTTTTAAAAATGCAGGTGTGAAACGTTTTGATTTGTTTGTCCTGTCTTGGGTGGCATCCATGTATCCTCCCAGGCGGTATTTGGGTGTTACAATACGTGAGAAGATCTTATCATAGTCAATTCCTTTCTGTTTCGAACATCCTTTAGCTACTATTTGAGCCTTATGCTTATCTCTCTCTCTCTCTTTTTATACTATTGACTTCCTTTTTTACAGGCACCTATAGGTCTTTTATTTTTAAGAAGCTGAACCAGATCCCATATTTGGTTTTTATATAAAGACTCCATTTCTTCCGCTATATCATACATTCATATAACTTCTTTTAACTATTTATAGTCTCTTAAAAGATCAATGGATTCCCATTATTGAGGATTAATAGGAAGGGCACTAAGTCTTCCTAACCATATATACTTGGAGTTCTAATTGTTGATCTTGCTATATCTATGGCTTCACTTGAAACAATTCTTCTTTCTCCTAAACTTGAACTTCCATCCCCCTCAACATTTGTTTCAAGTTGTTCTAACACCACTTGCAACACCTTTAAGCTAAATTTTTTTAATGAGCATGGTATCCAAAAGTATTATACAATTTATAAAACACCACAATAGAATATTGTTCGAAAAAGGATGAATAGACTTATAACTAGGTCAGGCGCTTAAAGCTAAATGTAGAGTTTCCTAAAAGTTTTTGGGTTGGAGTAATGATTATGATATCCTACCTCATCAACAAGTCACAACAAACTTTATTAAATTGAAAGTTTTAAAAGTAACAGTGGATGAGAAATAATTTGAGTTTTCTAGGTTGAAAACAACTTTCCCACTTATATGCATATTTTTGGTGATAAGAGGTCCAATTTTGTTCCAAAGTCAAAGATATATCTTAATTAATTATTAAAAGGGTGTTAAGATGTATAAATCCTATGATCCAGCTACAAATAAGATGGAGATTAGTAGCAATGTATGCATTTGATAAGTAGTATATGTTGATACAAAAATATGGAGAAGATATATCAATGTTAGAAGAGGGCAACTTTAGTTTAAGGGTGGTGCAAGTGGAGTTAGAACAAATTGAAACAAAGGTTAAGGGGGTTGGAAGTTCTAGTTTAGGAGAAAGAACTATGTCAAGTGAATATGAGTATCACAATATTGCCACAGATAGAGTAAGGTGAACAATTAGAACCCAAGTAGATATGGTTAGGAAGACTTAGTACCCTGAGTATTGATCATCAATAATGGAAATCCATTTACCTTTTAAAAGTCTATAAATAGTTAAAAGATGCATACATGAATGTATGATATAGTGGAAGAAATGGAGTCTTTATATAAAAACCAAACATGGGAGCTTATTCATCTTCCTAAAAATAAAAGACCTATAAGGTGCATGTACAAAAGGAAGCCAATAGTAATAAAAAAAAAGAGAAAGAAAAGTATAGGGCTCAAATATTAGCTAAAGGATGTGCGAAATAGAAAGGGATTAACTATGATAAGATCTTTTCTCCTATGGTTAGATATACTTCTATTAGGATAATGATGGCATTATTAGTTAGTTTAGATATGTATTTAAAGCAACTAAATGTGAAGGCACTTTCTTCCATGGTGCCATGGTGACTTGGAGGAGCAAATTTACATGAAGCAACCAAAAGGGATTAGTTAACTTGAAGAAAAACATTTAGTTTGTAAATTAAAGAAATCAACTTATATTTTAAAGTAGCCTTTATATTGATTATATAAAATTTTTATTAGTACATAAGATGAATTAATAATCACAGATTTGAATTTAAGTGTTGTTTATTGGTTAAGAGATTTGCTAATGGTTTGTTTATTTTTCTGTTACTCTTTATAGATGATATATTGATTTTTATTAAGAGTATACTTAATGTGAATTAAAGTAAAAACCTTGATGTGAAAGAAGATTGACATAAAGGATCTTAGTTAAGAAGATATCTAAAATGGAGACTTATAGGGATACGAGCTCTAAAAAATAATAGTTATCTTAATGCAATTATATTTAAAAAATGTTGAACAAATTTGGAATGATTAATTCTAAGTGTTCCTTATTAAAAAAAGTGGTGTGAAATATGGTCATATGTAGATAAATTACTCATTTCAAAGGTGGTGGATATTACGAGATCTTTAAGCTTTATTAAGTTTGTACAAAATAGGTTGAGAGTACGAAGACCACATTAAATGTTATAATATGAAAGATATTTTTTGTAACATTTTATTAACGTGCATTAAATGTTATAATATAAAAGATATTTTTGTAACATTTTATTAACGTGCATATATATATATATACCTTAACAAAATTTGATAAAAATATCTTTTGTATTATACCACATAACATACACACATATTAATGTAACCTTACTTTTGAATATAGTAAAAAATAGCCACTCTTGCTTTTAATGAGGTAGCACACCAATCACATTCTTTTCTGTGAAACCATCTGAATAGATCTCAAGCTTTTTGAGTGTACCAATGATCCCAACCCAAGCATGAATCATCAAACACTGCAACGATAAGGCTAGTGTGATCAATAGAACATGGTTAATCCTAGATTTCTCACTCCCATTACCTGACTCACCAACTTGTTCTGAATATTAATATGATGATCCTTCCCAATCTCAATGTGCATCATGTTTCATCCACCAACCAAATTGCTCTCGCTCTCTTCTTCATGCATTAGAATAAGCACAAGCTCCAATTATAATACTATATTTGAGTCAATGACGTTGAATTTGATCAATCTAGATCTCGTTAATTTACACGAAGACATTTGAGACTTTCGAGTATAAGACTCGAATCTGGAGTAAATATTGTTGTTATTATTGCTATTATTATTGTTACTGAAATTATAACTATTTTTGATCTTGATATATTTAATAGTGTTGTGAATTAGAAAAATACGAGAAAAAGGAGAACAGATTTGTTGTTCTCAAATTGCTGTATCCGGCTATGTCTTTAAAATCCTAACCATTTAACTTACTGTAATGAATGTTTGGGATTTAGAGTAATGAATTGTGGGGATTTAACTGGCACAACAATCACATAAAGATATTATCCAACAACCTTTGAACTTAAGCTGGATACTAAATATTAAATATCTCTTATAGAGTTGATTGTTTAGGAAAAATATAAAAAAATTCTTTTTTTTATAGAATTATTATTTTTTGTTGTCCACGAAATATCTTAGGTGAATCTCAATTATAGAAAGATATTTTTAAATCATCCACACTCAGATTAATCTCTGCTTGAGCTAAATAGGTTCTGTACAGAAGACAAAGTTCTAGCCTTAAATTTTAAACAACTGCATATATGAGGAGGAGTTTAAACTCGTTATCTCACTTAAACCAACAGAGCTCTTTACCGATTCATTTACGTCGAAGGATTATGAAAAACTATTATTAAGTGGATTTTAACAAAGCAAAAAGGAAATTACTATATTAGTGTTCTCTAAATTTCTTAGAAAAACGATTAATTATGACGTGACGTGCTCCGTAGGGATGGAATGGAATTCGAAAAGATGAGGCAATTAAAATATATATAAATAATAAAATAAATTTGCACTGAATTGTTAATGTTGTTGGGCAGAGGAGATCGAGAGAGGCGAGGGGAACGAGAGCTTGAAGACATTTTTCTATTTTCAGTTACTATATAAATCGATACAGAGAGAGGCACTGTCACGGAGGAGTTGTTCATTTGTCGGTAGAGAGAGTGGGGATGGGTTGCACGTTCTCGGGGCTCAATGCGCTGTACGACGCTGTGAACGGCGGAGGAGACGTGTGGATCAACGAGAACAGGTTCAGGATCGTGAGGCAGCTGGGGGAAGGCGGATTCGCCTTCGTCTACTTGGTCAAAGAGCTCCTCTCCGATTCTTCTTCTGCTTCTGGTCTCGCCAGCAAGCTCAAGGACAAATCTCATCTCTCTGGTACTTGATCTGATTCAATTAATTATTGGATTCTTTTTAATTTTTTCTGATTTAGATTGCTAAATCTAGATGACGGAACTTATGCAATGAAGAAAGTTCTGATTCAAACCAATGATCAATTGGAGTTGGTTCGAGAAGAGATCCGTGTGTCTTCGCTCTTTAGTCACGCCAATTTGCTTCCACTTCTTGATCATGCTATTATTGCTGTTAAGGTTTGCAACAAATCTGGTGATTTACATATTGACTTGCTTTGGCTGGGTTAAGTTGCCATTTTGTTAACTTTCGGTTCAAATTTGTTGTGTAAATGGATTTCGTATGATGGGTTTGATTTATATCGATTGTTGTCTAGACTGCTCAAGAAGGATCTTGGAACCACGAAGCTTATTTGTTATTTCCAGTTCACTTGGATGGAACTTTACTGGACAATGCCAAAGCTATGAAAGCTAAGAAGGAGCACTTCTCCACTTCTGACGTTCTTCATATATTCCGCCAGGTAATAGAGCACCCCTTTGTCGTACTGAAATGCCAGTTTTCTTGTTTGAAGAGAACTTTTGACGTGTAGACAACACTGCTAACAGTTATAATACTTGATATATGTTGATGGGCTACTTTTACGTGCTTCCTCAGTCTGCCTTTCTGTTCAAGTTAATTCACATTTTGTTCTTAGCATTTAACATTTACAACGTGGGATCTGCCTGTTTATATGCTTACAATCTTTTTACTCTTTTACTTATTTAACTGGTAAAAACCTGTGATATGCAGCTTTGTGCCGGTCTCAAACATATGCACAATCTTGATCCACCATATGCGCATAATGATGTCAAACCTGGTAATGTTCTTCTAACACACAGGAAAGGTCAGCCACCTCTTGCAATTTTGATGGATTTTGGCAGTGCTCGACCTGCAAGGAGGCAAATTAGATCGCGTTCTGAAGCTCTACAGTTGCAGGTGCTTCTATGTACTTTCTTCCTTTTCCTTTTCGATGTCCTCTTCTTCTTTATATCCCTGGAATACTTCTTACTGAGTTATACCTTCACATTGTGAGGATATCTTCATATTTTAAGTTATTCTGAAAAGAAGTCATTCCACTTAATCGAAATTGCCTTCATGATCTGGTACTTGGTTCAAGTGAAAGATCATTTTTACTATATTGCGGCTGATGGGTGAATAGGAATGGGCATCTGAGCATTGTTCAGCACCTTTCAGAGCTCCTGAGCTGTGGGACTGTCCTAGTCATGCAGACATTGATGAAAGAACTGATGTTTGGTCACTAGGATGCACACTATATGCAATAATGTGAGGACAAATTTTCCTTTCTTTAACTGTGATCATTGCTTATTATGAGGAACTTCCATTATATTTTTCTTTCCATGTTTTCTGTTTTTAATTATGATGGTTGACTGCTTATGATTTAACTATTGCATATTCCATTGTTGAGGAAGCCAAGAACTACTTTCCTCAGAAAAATTATATTTTTAAATGCTTTACAATATTTCTTGCTTTGCACATATGTGGAATATAGGTTGACAAATTACCTCATAATGTTTTTGTAGCCAGGCACACGAGCACAACCTATCTAGATCCTTAATAGCTGGATGGAATAGAAAATAGCAATAATTGCTTTAATTTCTTGGGGGAACTTTCAACTTTGCATGAGTTCTTTGCTACACCATTTTAGGTATAGTAATGAACAATTGTTGGACAGTATAATACATCTATAATAAAACAATTGAAACTGACAAAAATCTCAAAGAAGCTACACCTTGCATGAAAATTTACCTCTACTACCGATATCTCAACAACTTTTAAGGCTTATTTTCGTTCAGCCACTTGGACTTACTGTTTTTCTCATGTACCTAGTGCTATTTCTTTTCATGGATGGTAGTTTCACTAATGAAACTGGTCAGTACCTAAAGCTTCAGGCTATTTCCTTGTATTTACAATTGCTTTCCTGTGCTGAACAATTTATAGCTGATTTCTAACAGGTATGGGGTGTCTCCATTCGAGTATGCTCTTGGAGAATCTGGTGGGAGCCTACAATTGGCTGTTGTAAATGCACAAATAAAGTGGCCAGCTGGACCAAATCCTGCATATCCAGAAACTCTCCGAAAGTTCGTTACATGGATGCTTCAGCCTCAGGCAACAGTCCGGCCTCGCATTGACGATATTCTTATTCACGTCGACAAGTTAATTGCAAACTTAAAAAGTTGATGCGTAACTGAAAGGATCTTATTTTGGCAATACTGCGGGGTGCCACAGGCCTTGCAAAGAGCAACCTGGGACGTACTATGTTGATTGTGGGTGTTCAAGCTTCGGAATAGTAAATTGGTTACAATATATTAAAGCATAGAGAAGCTCCTTGTTCAAAGGGCTGCAGACATATTCTCTTCTTGGTGTAGTTTGCAGTTGTGAATTGATTTAAATGCTAGCATAGTATTGTCAAAGCTATTTAATTTTGAACATATGTAGTTTGTTGATGTTTAGATGGTTACTTGCATCATAATATTCCATTCTGAAGTTAACATGACTACTCTATGTTAATTTCTTCATATATATTCTTTTACGACTTGCAAATTGAAGCTAAACGATTCCTATTGTTTATGGCTCCATGAGGGCTTTCTTTAAATGCTGCTTGGTGTAGATATGTGAAGAACTCAACCACTAATCATCAATTTGTTCACATATGATATCAACTAACAATGTTAGACACGAGAAATGGACTTCCAATTATAAAACATGGTCCTTTCATGTTTACGTATGGCGTCATGGTTATTGGTTTAACTCACGAACAACTAATCATGGGCTATTGAATCAACTTAAACCATCATTTTATAAAATGTCTCTTTCTGCCACTAATTTCCAAGTTGTAGTCAGTTCAGCCCATAAGAGTCAAGAGACTTTGATTGGACCTTCTTTGCTCGTCACAAGCTATAACTACGGTTTGTGTAAGCTGAACAATATCACTAACATGAACGTATGACCGAGATTGTGAAAAAATGGGCCTAGGAACAATTTAATTTTACTTATATTTTTCTACCGTGATATTTAGTTTTTGTTTTTTTAAATTAAAAATAAAAACTTGTTTAGTTGGTAATGTAAATGTAGTCACATTTTATTATTAACAATAATTACACACATTAGATAAAATTTAAAGATTTTATTTAAAGATAAATTATTTTTGTCAGTAAAAAATAAATATTTATTAAAATAAATAATTTAATATTTATTTTTAAAATTTTATTATTAGTTATTAAATTCTTAAAGATTAAGAAGTTTTTCTAAGATTTCTTAATTAAATTACAAGAGAGGATTGTGTATTTTATCCTAAAAGAATTATGTCGAAAATATAAAAAATTCCTTTTCAAATAGGTAATCACTTTTATTGCTAAGTATTAATAAAAAAAGAGATATGTTTAAGTGATTTTTCTAGGTGATAAATGAGATGACAAGGTTTAAAATATGAATATCGATATGATGTACATTAAAAGAAAAAATAAGTTAATAGTAATGTTAAACCAAAAGAAGTGATGGTGATAAGAAATTACCCTTGTGCACTTATTTTAGAAAGAGACCATGTGGAGATTGTGATAAGTTATCTTTGACCAAGTTCAAATTCACCAGTTGCATGATCTTGAGCACGTGGATTGAGGGACTTGAGGAAGACATGATCTACTTTGCGTTGCCACTTCTCCATTCAACACTTAAAAACAACTTTTAATTCTTTCTTTTAATGTGCATCTTTGCAACATCAAGCAAACGAGATCCATTCAAGAATATCGACAGGAGATTGTGAACAGAGCTGCACGCATTCATAATTAGTTTGAGCATCGTCTTTTAGGTTGTTCTTAAGTGGCTTAAAGGAAGAATTAAAAGTTGACGTGAGAATACATAAGCCAAGGATAGTCTATAAAGCCATGAGCTTAGCTTTAGAATTTGACGCCAAATCAGGCCCAATTCATGGACACAAGGGATCCAACTGGGCTTCCATTAGCTGCCCACATTCCAACAACTCTTGACCATCACGTGAATTCCATCTTCTTCAATCAGGCAGTCCTATTCTGCACACAACCCAACCAATACACCAGTCACCTAATCTGTCTCAACAACCTCGCTAGTGGGATGCTGACCATCAAGCTTGCCGGGAAAAAAGACTCTGCTATAGGTGCAACAAAAAGTTTGCACCTGGGCATCGTGGCAAAAACTCAACATTCTCTTTAATGGAGCTCACAAAATGTGAAAATCCAACTAGTAGAGAAGACGATAGCAACAAGGACGGTGATATACCTATCATAAATGTAGCTGAAATTTCTTTTCATGTGATATTGGGTAAGACTATTGGCACTACCATGAAGCTTTAAAGGACAATTCATGGACCCAAAGTCCTAATTTTGGTGGATAGTGGGTTGACACATAACTTTATTGTTGAGAAAATGGTGGAAGAAATTGGTTTGCCAATTCAATTCATTCATTCTTTTGCAGTTCAAATTGGTAACGGAGATGTAATTCGCTGCAATCAAATTTGTTGCGATATTTCAGTGCAACTTCCAGGATTGATAATCACCCAAGATTATTACCCATTCTTCATTGGAGGTGTCGATCTGGTGTTAGGAATTAAACGGCTTGCTTCCCTGAATACTGTCCAAGCTAATTGGAACAAGATGTTCCTAATTTTTAATTTAGATGGCAAGCAATATAAGCTCCAAGGGGTCCCTCACACAGCCCAAACCAAGGCCACTTTTCAATATTTTTCCCACATAGGCGAGTTTTCAAGTGATACCAACTCAACTTCATCTTTAACTATTCAAGATCTTCTTAACGATTTTGAATCTGTCTTTCAGGAACCTAAAACCCTTCCACCTTTTCGAAACCGCACCCATGCCATTCACTTGCTATCAAATTCCAAACCACCAAACTTTCGGCCTTATTGATATCCCTATTTTCAAAAGTCAGAAATTGAGAACCAAGTCTCTGACCTGCTACAAGCAGGTTTTATTCGCCCAAGTACTAGCCCTTTTGCCAGTCCCGTTTTATTAGTTAAGAAAAAAGACAACTCTTGGCGGATGTGTGTAGACTATAGAAGCCTTAATCAAATTACCATTCCTGATAAGTACCCCATACCCAACATTGATGAGCTACTAGATGAACTATATGGGGCAGCCATTTTTCAAAAATTGACTTGAGGTTTGGCTATCACCAAATACGTGTCCATTCATCAGATATTCACAAAATGACTTTCTGGTCATTATAAATACATTGTCATGCCCTTTGGCTTTTCCAATGCGCCTTCTATCTTTCAATCCACCAAGAACGATCTCTTTAGACCCTACTTACAAAAATGTATCATTGTTTTTTTTATGACATACTAATTTACAGTCAAAACCTTCAGCAACATCTCAAACACTTACAACTCGCCCTTCAACTTCTCCATGAAAATTACTTTTATGCTAAAGCCTCCAAGTATTCATTGGTCCAAACCCATATTTCTTTATTAGGGCATGTCGTCTCTTCTATAGGTGTGGCAGTTGATCAAGATAAAATTCAAACAGTATTGAATTGGCTAGTGCCTACCAATGTCAAGGAGCTCAAGGGATTTTTGGACTTGACAGGGTATTACTGCCTACTAATGTCAAGGAGCTCAAGGAATTTTTGGGCTTGACAGGGTATTACCGTAGGTTTGTACAAAATTATGAAATTATTGCAAGGCCATTGACTGAACTCACTAAGAAAAATGGTTTCAATGGTCATCCGCAGCAGAAATTGCTTTTAAAAAACTCAAGCATGCATTGACTACTGTGCCTGTCTTATGTCTACTGAATTTTAATCAACCCTTCACCGTGGAATGCGATGCTTCTTCAGAAGGTGTAGGCGCAATCCTTCTTTATTCTGTCACCCAATTGCATATTGCAATAAGGTACCTATGATCAAGAGTTATTAGCTTTAGTGTTGGCGTTGCAAAAGTGGCAGCATTACTTATGGGGACACTATTTCTTTGTAAAAACTGACCACTATAGCCTCAAATACCTGATTCTCTTTCCAGGTGTCCACAACATGCAGATTTTTTATCTTTAGTTATTCCAATCCCTCTTGATTTTTTGGAATTACAGGATGCACTTCAAAAAGGCCCCTACACTTAGGAAATTATGGCTTCACTATCACATAATCCTGCTTTATATCCAGAATTTCAAATAATGGACAAGAAGCTTTATTTTAAAAATTGTCTGGTGATTCCTGACCATTCACTTCTTCGACGGAAGCTTTTATCCAAATCTTATAGTACTTTGATTGCAGGACATGGAGGGTACTTGAAGACTTTGAAATGTCTCTCATTGAATTTTTTTTGCCCACGGATGAAGCATGATGACAAGTTATTTGTTCAGAATTGTTTAATATGTCAAAATAACAAATACCAAACATTGGCACCTACTAGACTACTACAACCCTTGTCTTTACCTGAAAGAATATAGGAAGATGTCTCACTTGATTTCATCACTAGGTTTCCCAAATCTAGTGGTTTTGATACAATACTGGTTGTCGTGGATCGTCTTAGCAAGTATTCTCATTTTATTCCCTTGTCTCACCCTTTTACTGCAAAAACTGTTGCTACTATTTTTTGCAAGGAAATAGTGCGCTTACATGGCATCCCAAGGTCCATTGTCTCTGATAGAGATGTCATCTTCCTAAGTGCTTTCTAGCAGCAACTTTTCAAGTTTATGCGAACCCGTCTATGTATGAGCAATGCCTACCATCTTCAATTTGACGACCAAATAGAGGTTGATAATAGATGTTTGGAAGTTTATCTTAGATGTTTTGCCCATGAACAACCCTGCACCTGGAGCAAGTTTCTAGCTTGGGCTGAATATTCCTTTAACACTGGCTTTCATTCTTCAACCGGGACTTCTCCTTTTAAAATTGTCTATGGCAAAGAGCCTCCTACCCTACATCCCTATATTCCAAGATAAACACAACTTGCTGACCTTGAGGAACAACCAATAGCTCGTGATGACATGCTGAAACTTTTAAAACAAAATCTCTTAAAAGCTCAATCGTGAATGAAGGCCCAAGCTGACTCTAAGAGAAGGGAGCTGAGTTTCAATATTGGTGATGTTGTTTTCCTACAAATTCAACCTTATCGCTAACGTTCTCTGGCTAAGCGTAGGTATAAAAAATTATCACCTCAATTTTTTGGACTTTACAAGTTTGTTCGCCGCGTTGGACTTGTAGACTCTGAGTTGGAACTCCTTGCCTCCTCAAAAGTTCACCTCATTTTTCATGTGTCTTTGCTACGCCTTGCTCATGGCCACATCCCAAGTTCGCCACCAGCCCCTCTCCCTATAAATACAGATTGGGAACTCATCTTGACTCCTGCTAAAATTCTCGCTCATCGATGGGTTCGTGAAGGGGGTACCATCCTTGGAACTTTTGGTCCAATGGGTAGACCGTCCTCTTGAAGAAGTCAGCTGAGAAAGCTATGATCTACTAGCTGGTCAATTGCCTGATTTCTGTCTTGAGGACAAGACGTCTTTTCATGGGGGTGCAATGATAAGAAGCCATCCTTGCGCACTTATTTTAGAAAGAGACCACGTGGAGATTGTGATAAGTTATCTTTTGACCAAGTCCAACTTCACCAGCTGCATGATCTTGAGCATGTGGATTGAGGGACTTGAGGAAGACATGATCTACTTTGTGCTGCCACCTCTCCATTCAACACATTGCCAACTATCTCCTGAATTTTAGTTATTTGTTTATGTTCATCTAGTATATATTTGTTTAGGATTTATTTGCTTGGCATGGAAAATGTTTGTTATCATTTGTAATTGAAGCCTTGTCCTCTCCATACGAACTATTTTATTAGAGAATTTGTGTTAAGATTCTTGCACATCATGCTTTGTTACAATCTCTCATTTCAATTAGCTAATCTTTCCCATTTTGTTTGTGGTTCATATCACTCAATCTATTTTAAAATGGTAAATGAGTATGAAATGAATGAATAAACAAAGTGAACTCAAGTTATCTATTAGATATGCCTAAAGTATTATCTATATAACCCTTATTCAGTAATCAACGAGTTGCATTAACTATTAGTTGATTCTATTAGTGGTTAATTAACAGCGGATTCTATTAACTGATTAACCAATTGATAATATCAGCTGTTCATTAAAGATGTTTTATAAAATTAGCTAACTAGTATTAGTTGCTTATTTGTAAAATAACTTATGAGGGTATTACTTAAAAAATATCTTATTTAAATATGACTGGTAGGAAAAAGGGATATAAAATAACCATGGTTAATATATATGCATATGTAAATGTTTAAGAAGTGATAATATCAATATATATTTAAATTTTAATAGACTATTATTTAAAATTTACATGTACAAAATATTATAGTGAAGAACTTTTCTTTACCGGTTAATATATGTTATAAATATTGTAAAATTGGTTTATTATTTAAAAAATCAATCTAATTTAATAAACTTATGTTTAACTTATTCTAAAGTTAGTTTATATTTATTCAAAAAAATATGTTTTTAAAGTTGATTCAAATTCATTATAAATTTATAATTTTCATTCCATACCTATACCCATTTTTCTATACCCTCAAACAAGCACACTCTTAGTGTCTAAATTTAGTGAAATAATAGATATCTTATCTTTATTTCATATTATTATCTGCTTATTCTTATGTACATAAATAAATAAAAATTGTGTTATTTTAAATATATGAATTTTATTTTTTTACTAATAATTTTTGTGTTCCAAAAATAATGTTGTTCCAACTTTCTTTAATAGAAAAAAAAGCTTTTGAAGGGAAATAAAACGTGAGTTGTTAATGATTTATGCAAAGCTCTTACATACTTGCAACACCCATTAAATTCAAAGGACACCACTGTATTGTTAAGATTTCTTATTGTAAGTGAGAATCTGGAAATATAAGTAGAAATGCATATCAATACCAACGGCACATAGGCTATTGGGTCGGATTAGCGGATTACATGGTCCGAGAATGTGTGGTTAAGGCGGCTGTAGCTGACTTTTCTCGAGTGAATGTGTTGGACGTTTCAGGGAAGGAGTCAGGAAACGCCCGAGCAATCCCCTATTGCTTTACCTGTCTCTCTTCTTGAAAACAACCAAACCCGCCCCTCCCCTGTTATTGCTTTACCTGTCTGTCTGTCTTCCAAACCCAACCAAACTGGTCTTCTGAAAATCAATAGTTAATGTTCTCTGGTTGCTCTTCTTTTTCACTACCGTACTCCTCTCTTTGATTGATAATAATGGATGTTTTGGCGGGACGCGATGGTTTCATAAATTGGGAGGCTGAATCGTATCCTGAGGCTAAAGACCTCCTGCTTATTCCCCTCTTCGCACTCCTCTTCCCAACACTCCGGCTTTATCTTGACACTTACGTCTTTGAGGTTTTCTATTTTTCCCCTTAATTGACTCCAATTCTTGGCACTTGGTGTTTATGCCATCCTGAGAAAACACTATTTGCGCCTCCGTGATGCATGCAGAAAATAGCAAGGAGATTGATGTTTGGAGAAGGATATGCAACAGTTCACGTTGAGAGGTATTCGAGGAGGAAGAAAATCAACAAATTTAAAGAATCAGCGTGGAAATGTGTTTACTTTCTATCAGCAGAACTATTTGCTCTTACTGTCTCCTACAACGAGCCATGGTTCAGAAATTCCAAGTATTTTTGGGTGGGATCGGGAGATCAAAGTTGGCCTGACCTCAAAATGAAGTGAGTTCACTACTCATTATCCAAATCAAAATTTCTTATAGTTACTCACATTGTTGAATTGCCAGTGCCACATATTTGGCTGGGTTCATATTCTTTCACTTAAATGTCTTGCTTGTTTTTGTTCAGATTAAAGTTGAAGGCATTATACGCTTACGGTGCTGGATTCTACACATACTCCATATTTGCTCTCATATTCTGGGAGACAAAGCGCTCGGACTTTGCTGTGTCCATGACTCACCATATGGCATCAGTAACCCTAATTGGCCTTTCTTACATATTTAGGTTTGTTTCAACAGAAAAGAAATCATCCATCCATGTTTGATATTACATAAAATAGTCTTATAAGAGTTGCTAAAACCTTCTCTTTACAAAATATATCCAATTGCTGATGAAAAATTTGCATAAGAAGATGCCAACATTGGGTTCTACTTGTATGGTACGTATGGCAGATTTGGCCGCGTTGGTGCGATGGTTTTGGTGCTTCATGATGGTTGTGACTTTTTCCTAGAAACAGGGAAGATGTCTAAATACAGCGGTTATGAAGGGATTGCAAGTATTTCTTTCCTTCTCTTCGTTCTCACTTTTACCATGCTTCGTATCATCTGCTTTCCACTTTTGGTACTACGGAGCACCAGGTTAGTCATCTTTTACCATGTAAATTGGGGAGTGTTTATAAGCATATCTTACCCAAGTAATTAAGAGAATTCTTAATCATTCGGTTATATATTTTCTTTACTAATTTGCTTCTCTGCTTTTCCCCTTTCCCTTACTAACAGTTACCAAGTTCTTATGTACTTGGACAAGGAGAAACAATTGCAAGGAGCCATTTGTTATTATGTTTTCAACACACTTTTGTATTGCTTGCTGGTTGTGAATATTTATTGGTGGATCTTGATGATTAAAATGTTGATAGCACAAATTAAAGCAAAAGGCCAAGTTAGCGATGATGTAAGATCAGGTAAGCATCATATTTCTTTGTTAATCATTACCACATAGACAATTACACTAGTGGTTGAAGTATGAGTAACATGAAATAGTATATTAGTTAAGAACTGATGAGCACTACATGTACAATACTTATTATGATCTTGGTAAGGAAAAGCCAATAGAAGGCAACTATTATGCTTCTGTAAGTATATATAAATTAAACTTAATCCTCGAAATCTTCAAACAATTAACAAATCAAAATTGTCTTTGATTTCACAGATTCTGAAGGTGAAGATAAGACTGAGCATAATGATTGAATGTCAAACTAGACAAACGGATGATATCTTAAACTTATTCAAAAGGGGTTCAAGGGCGTGGCTGTGTAGTGAGATTATGGACTCCGTATGAAAGAGTATGACATTGTTGTTCCTCATTGTTCTGCACATATTCTGATTCTATTTGGTACAGATTAGACATTATATATATGGAGTTTTCTAGAGCTAAAGAATCTAAACCTATATCATGTTCAGGCTGCTGTCATGGGTAGTAGTCGTTATAGAATCAAATGTTGAATTTATCATATCTCCCACATCGTCTTGATCAGTAAAACAACAAAAAATTAAGGAGACATGAAAACTTCCCTCATGGCGCTAATTCTGCAACCCTTCAACTAAATTTGCAAAATGGCTCCTGCAGACACACTCAAAACTTTAGAAATTATGCCAAGAATGCATTTCATTCAAAGTTGTGACTACAACAACTAATCATAGACTCTAACTTCTTGGCTTGAGTTGGTAAGCTTTATGACATTTAACATTATGATGATATGACGAGAACAGCATACATGAGACACAACCCTGGTAAGTAATTAGTAGAGATCAAACAATGGTGATGCTGAAATGGATACTCTTCTCCATAGATTGAGATTGGGAGCCGACTAAGGTTTAAAGACAAGCCCGAAACTCATCGACTGTTCAAATAGCTTAGGCTTGTTTGTTTTTATTTATATTTTTCATTTTTGTTTTCAGATTCATAAAAAAACTCTGTTTGTTTGATTTCTTTCAATTTTTATAATTTATGAAAAACATATTGCTCTAAAAAAAGCTTCTTCTAATTTTCAGTTTTTTAGAAAATCCCTTTTCTCTTAAACTTCAGTTAAGAAATAGTCAAATAATCATAAAATACATGTAGTATGAACATTAGATGTAAATTAATCAAATGTTATTTATATGACAATTCAATCTAGTTTTTAAACTCGAACGGAATGAATTTAATATGACTTAAACTAATAATTTATTATAACTTTTTTAAATTATTAATTTAAGTCAAATTTAATTAATTAAAGGGTTATCATATTAATAAATATTTAATTAATTCACATCTAATATTCACTCCTCTTGTATTTTATCGTTATTTTTTGACCGAATTCTAAGAGATGAGGCTTTTCTAGAAAATTGAAAACTAAATGGAGTTTTTTGTTGTTGAGAATTCTAAAAGTAAGAATTTTTTAAGGATTTCTTAAATTACAATAGATGTTTATGTCTTTTACCCCTTATTTTATCTAAGAGTGAACATTTAACACTCATTTATAGATAAATTTAGAACTGAATATTTATACATTAAATATTTTAGATTAAAGAGGGAGGAATCATGCATAATATTAAGTAGAATTCACAAGATGTCTGGATGCTCACAAGAGAAACATTCTATTTTGCTCAGAAGCTAATGGAAATAGTAGCTTACAAAACTACTGTAAAGACTTCTTAAACTATGTCGACACTCTTGGGATAAAAGATCTCAGCGTCGTGGAAGATATTCTAAAAACTTGGTAAAGTAAACAACCTAACACATGGCACATTAAAAAAGAAGTTAGACTATCTTATGGTGGATGAGAGATAGCTACAATTCTGTCCAGAAAGCAAAGATGTAATCCTAAATCCTGAAGTCTCAGATCACGTGCTAGTGGTCATTAAAAACATTTCTGAAAGGGTAAGAAGAAAGTTATGTTGGATAATTTTATCCTTCTCCATAAATTAGACAACTATTAATTGTATTTTCAATTTTTAAATAACTTATCAGTTAAGTTACATAATTCGATCCTAGCAAAGGTAATAAAGTGGTCCAATAAATGATATGGATTAATGAGTCAAAGTCTGGGAGAAAAATGAATCTCAATTAGTATAGATTGGACCTATATCGGGCTTGTGATGAGGAATTTCGATATAGAAGCTATATATAAAGGTTGAGATTTTCTTCAATTGCTTATGTAATTCTTAAGCATACGAATCATCTGACCCATTAAGAGCACTTACGTCTTAAGAAAATTGAAGAAAGACATTAACCGAGTGTCAGTCAGCGATTTCTACAAAGGTCCCAGGGAGATTGGAGCTCATTTTGGTATCAAAAACTGCTTCGAAATATCGAATGGAACCAAAATCAGGTATTCTGCATTTTCTTTGTTTTTAACTATTCCATGAACGATACAGGACACTAGTAAGGTCTATCCTATGTGTTACACGTAATATCAGAGCAGTTACGTGATTTGATTGTCAGAAACGAAGGTTTTTTTTTAATATTTCCATTCATTATGGTTTTCATCAATTTTTGATTCGTTTTTTTTTTTTTATTTTTTTGCGTATATAATTACATAAAAGTAGTATACATAAGACTAGTTATGAAAAATAGGTTGAAAACGAGCTAATAGCAGCAAAAAAAGAGTCACGGGGTTACCATAAATCACCCTCCCTATCAAAGAGCGATGCACCGTCGGGAGGGGCGGTACGAATGACACATGCAATGCACGCACCAATCGCGTGTCACCAAGTGGCTCCATAGGTTGAGTGAGCATATGCCTCACACGGCCTGCTCTCCCAAGAGGGCAGAAGGACAGGCTTGTGCATAGCAAGTGCCATATCCGGCCCGACACGTGGACGTCAGCGATCATGACACATGGACAGTAGCGATCATGACACGTGGACGGTTTAAGGCACATATGGTTGCCAAGAGATTTACTCAGAGAGAAGAAGTTGACTTCAATGTTATCTTCTCTCTTGTATCATCGAAGGATGCATTTAGAGTGATTATGGCAATAGTAGCTTATTATGATATGGAGCTACATCAGATGGACGTTAAGATTGCTTTCCTGAATGGTGACCTTTATGAAGAGGTCTATATGAAACAACCTGAAGGATTTTAGGATCAAGATGCAACTGACAAAGTTTGTAAGTTGACTAAATTAATATATAGTTTGAAATAAGCTTCCAGATAATGGTACCTAAAGTTTGATAAGGTTTTGTCCTCATTCAACTTTGTGGAAAACAAAGTTGAAAGATGTTTATACTATAAGGTCAGGGGGAACAAAGTTATCTTTCTATTACTGTATGTGGATGATATCTTGCTCGCGTCAAATGATTTGACCATATATCTAGTGTAGTTGGTAGTTTGATGTATGCCCAAGTGTGCACTAGACCTAACATTGCATTTGTTGTCAGACTACTGGGTCGATATATGACTAACCCAGGTATGGACCATTGGAATGTAGTTAAGTGAGTGTTAAGATACCTAAAGGGTACCAAGAATTATACGTTGTCATATAGGAAAGTCAACAATTTAAACATCATAGGGTTTACAGACTCTGATTTTGATATGTATCTGGATGATCGTAAATCCACATCGGGGTATATTTTTATGTTGACAGATGGTGCAGTATTGTGGAAGAGTGTCAAGTAGACACTAGTAACTTCCTCAACCATGCATGCAGAGTTTGTTGCATGTTCTAGAGATGCTACACAGGAGGTTTGGCTAAGAAACTTGATTTCTGAGTTTTTTCTGTGGTAGTTTCGATAGCTAGACCCATTCGGTTATATTATGATATTATTACTGCAATGTTGTTCAATAACAATAACAAGAATATCACAGGGTCTAAGCATTTGGAGGTCAAGTACTTGACCATAAAGGAGTTGATTCAGAAGGGTGATGTTGAAGTGGAGCATATCAGGACTGAGGAGATGTTAGCTGACCTTTAACTAAAGGACTTCGCCCACTAGTGTTTCTTAGACATGTTTCTAGTATGGGTGTATTAAAGTCCTTAGACAACTATAGTAAGAGATCGTTGTATTTTCTCCTTAAAAGTTTGTACATTTTGATGTATTATGACATTGTGATTATTTATTAATATAGTTGATCATCTTTTTATCCTCAGTAATAACTGTTCTTGTGTATAGTCATAATACATATGAAAGTCTTAAGATCTGTGTTGATCTTAAGTGCTTTAAGGTCATAGGGCATATATAAAGATTGATTTTGAGCCTATGTCATTTTGACACATATAGTTTTGTATGGATATCCATAAATTTAACATGATATATAGGGATATAAGTTTTTAATCCTATAAAGGTTTTCTAATGCAGTTTAGCATTCAGTTAGATAATATAAAGGTTTTCTTTAATGTTGTTTAGCTTTCGGTGAGAGAAAACATGAATTCTCTAATGTAGTTTATCATATGCAGTTTAACATAAAGTTGGAGAAATCGAGATGTTACCCCCAGAATTTTTTTTAGGATAAATTAAGCATGATTAGATTAATACTAATAAAGTTAGCATGAAATTA
>JANZLD010000007.1:28816354-28843296 GCA_026413575.1 Erythroxylum carthagenense | reverse complement strand
TGAATGTTCTAGTACGCCACCCTCGCGGGTCACGGGCTCGGATATCACCATGGATATCGGGTTCGGGTCTCGTCGGGAGTGGGGTGCTACAAGAATGCCCTTGCTAACAGTAACGGGATGTTACAATGAGGGATTGTGATAGTAAGTTCTGTTCACGTCTATACAAGACCATTATGTGAGAATGTGTCAGTATGTTCTATTTACAGACCTACCCAAACCATTTCTGATGTGCTTATGTGTTTAGAATGTGTTGACAAGTTTGATGAATGCATGAATTATGTTGATTATGAATTGCTTGATAATGTGAGAATTTGGAAAATATGTGTTTTATGGATTTTGATGCAAAGAGAGTCTGACATTGAGTATTTCCAATGGTTTTGCTTGTTTCCGATTATAAACTTGTTACCCATGAGCTTTTAAGCTCACCCCCATTCCTTCCCATCTCCAGGTGATGAGCAAGAGATCAAGTGAAAGAGAGTCAAGATATCACTCCGATTATACATATTTTTGTATTTTAAGCTAGATTTTGTAAACATTAAGGTTTTACTCGCATTTCAAGTGTTATTAGTTTATGTATCTTTTGTATTTTGGGATTTTGAGGCATTGATGTATTGTGGCTTGAAAGCCCATTAAAACTTTGTAAAACTCTTTTCTTTGGATGTTAATGAAATATGAATTGCATATGGAGGATGTTGAGTTGAATTTGGGTATACTTTAAGAAGAATCAACTTGAGATGATGAATTGTTGTTACATATAAGTGAGATGTGTTATGGAAAAGAGAAATAGGAATTTGTGAAGGATGAGAATTAGTGGAAAGTAAATGATATAAAATATGAACTTTTGGATATTGGAAGTTGTAGGTTAAGGGGTGTTAAGGTTGTAAGTATATATGTACTTTTGCATTGTTTAATGTTGGGGTCTAGGTTGGGGATTCTGGGGTTTCGCCACAGCGAAGCCAAACTTTGGCTGTGATGAACCCTTCCTAAAAGGTGTTATTATGGTTAATTTTGCATCTTGGTCGTGGCAAAGTCAAGTTTTTTTCTATGGCATATTTATCCCGAGAGATGCTTGGGTCTAATCTGGGAACTTCGCCGCGGTAAAGTCAAGAGTTCACTGCAACGAACTTATCTCAAAGGGCATTTGGATGTTTTCCTTTAATGTTCGTCGCGGCAAACATATACTTTGTCACGACGAGCCCGCCATGCTGCTTGCGTAATCTCTTTTATTTTCTTGAACATTTTCTACCTTCCTCTTGTATGACTTTCACCCTACTGTCCCAAATTGTCACCTTGGGGCTAGTAACGGGACTCGGGCCCAACATCTCATGGTATTAGAGACAGAGTTGGACTCCGAAAATGGGGCCCAACATGTATACAATTTTTATGAAGGAATTGAATTTGAGTTCTGCCTCTCAGGGTTTTGAAATTTGGCTTGAAATTGAGTTATGGTTGTGGTCCTTGTTTGAGAATAGTCAGTAGTATTTTAGGTATAACTCTCAGAATAATGAACCAAATTGCATTAACTTTATGTCATTAGAAACTTAATACATAGACCAACATTGATTTAGAAGAATATATTGCCGAAAAGCCTCATTTGCTATGTCATAATGGCTATACAAAATTAAACCAAAAACTTGTCTTAAGAAAAGTTGAAAATTAGGTACAGTCATCCATCGCTCCCATTTTTAGCCCAAACATGAATTTTTCCTTATCCAAATGCTACTAAATCTCCCCCAAAACTCTTTTGGTATATCACTACAATTTAGCAAACCAAGTTATTAGGATAAATGAGGCTCATGTTTATAATGTGTAATTACTTAAATGCTTTCAATGATGCATTATTGCAAACTCTTTTATTCATGAGGCATATTAAGTTTTATTGGGCTTAAATGAACACTTTCAATTTGAGCATATGGGAATAACTTCATATGTTATGCATTATTTCTCTTCCATGTGGCTCTAAAATGTAATATGATTTGCTTTAACCTACCAAGTCCTAGTTGTGAGTAAATAGGTATACCTAGAAGGGTCTGCAGCTACTTCTGTTCTTAGAAACTATAATATTTTCTATTTTAGAGACTTAAGTCTCTTTTATTTCTGTAGATATCAATTATAGATATCTCCTGTTCTGTTCCCATTACACACTTCTGAAAAGATTAGCAGGCAATTTTGTATGTGTTTTGATATTTGTTCTATTATGATGTAATTAATAGTTGGATTACTCTCTAATTTGAATAATGAAAGATTGCTTTTTGATGTCATGATTCGTTTGCATATAAATATGAGACGACTGTAGGAAGCAGTCATCATCTTGTATCTTGCTTTATTTATTTTCCTACTAAGCTATATGCTTAGCACGGTGGTTTTTCTCCGTATAGGTCTTGATAAAAGGGTTTAAGGTTGGGACAACCGTAGTGACCAAAGAAGGATATATTATGCTTTGGGAAATTTTATGCTTAAGCTTTAAGTTGTATTCAATATTATAAGACATTTTTTATAGTTTGTGTAAATGTCCTGTAGTAACCATAACATAGGATAGGTTTGAATTTAAGGTATGGATTTGATAAGTACAATGTGTATATTGTGTCTTGTTTATAACTTAACGACATTCGAAATGTAGTGTATGTTTGCCTTATTTTTTGTGGATTGTTGGAAAGCCTTGATTTGTTTTAGATTTATTTTGTATGGCATCCGTATATCCTCCTAGGGGGTATAAAGGTGTTACATGTTGGTATCAGAGCATGATTTAGGCGATTCTAGTTGATACAACACTTATATATTGCCTGTTCATGGATATAAGAGTTATGTTTGGCCTAATGCGGTTTGTCCCATGTTTTTGTTCTAGATTTAAGTATGGAAATATCTCATGAGGCTATTGATGAGGTTTCTAAAAGTAATAATCCTGCACGATCTCACTCATCTATATCTAGACCCTCTGGGTAAATCGAAATGAAGCTGAAGCACCACCTCCTCCACCACCTTTAGCTCAGGGGGATGCTTTATTGAAGTTGTTGCAAGACATGATGATTTTACTACACCAAATAGCTGCACCCAAGGCTCCGAATGATCAGTTGCGAAAGTATGGAGTTGAAGAATTCACTAGAACATCTCTTGATGAATATGAAAAGGCTAAATTTTGGTTAGAAAAGGTGAAAAGGGTGTTGGATGAAATTAGTTGCCCACCTGAACAGATGGTGTATTATATTGTCTCCCTTCTTCAAGGAGCGGCCTATGAATGGTGAAAATTTTTTCTGAGATATCCTTAGCTGCCTGAGCCTCTGACTTGGGATTTCTTTTCCTAGGAGCTTAAAGTGAAATATATTATGGAAGCCTATAAAAAGGAGAGGTGGAAGCAGTTCTTGAATTTGAAGCAAAGAAATCTATTTATTGCTGAGTGCGATAGAGAATTCAATCACCTACACTTGTACTTACTGAGGATTTCTGGTGTCATCAATTTGAGGATGGTTTTAATGACTTAATTAAAGAGAATCTTATGGCATTCACTCTCCTGCAACAAGTGAGTTATCATCAGCTAGTGCAAGCTACCATTAAAATAGAGAAGCAAGAGATGGATAAGAGAGAAAAAGCTTAGCGAAGAGGTTTTGCTAAAGGAGGTCAATCCTTGGGTAAGAGAAATCGTGAAGGTGCTTCCACTACACAAGAATTCACTTAAAGATTTATAACTAGAGGAAGGCGACAAGACTTTCCCTCATTGACTGATTCTGGTAGGGGTTCCTCTATGGGTCGAGGTTTTGGTCCACCGGAGTGTCCTCATTGCTCCAAATAACATTGGGCTACTTGTAGGAGGACTACGGGTGCATGTTTTTGAAGTGGCAGTACTGATTGTCCTATGAAACAGTCTTAGCTTTTTGAAGTGGCAGCACTGATTGTCCTATGAAACAGTCTTAGGCGTCACAAGCTAGTAGAGAGGTTTTTTATCCACCTACAGAGAATAGAGGACGCGGTAGGGGTTGTGGAGGATCTAACCAATTTAGGCCTAATCTGAGTACTCTTTCAAAAACTATTGATCGATTTGTTGTACCTTTTGTTACTGCTTGGGCCTATGCTTTGAAAGCTCATGAGGACTAGGATACACCTAAGGTCATTGCTGGTATTGTTTTTCTCTTTAACTCTGAAATGCATGCTTTGATTAATCCTAAATCTACCCATTCTTATATCTGTGTTAGAGAAATTCCTGATAAAAAGATGCCTGTAAATCAGTTAGATTATAATATTCATGTAACCAATCCTTCGGGTAGTAGTGTATTGGTTAACCATGTTTATAGAAACTATCCTGTTTTTATCCAAGGTAGTGAGTATGTAGCAAATCTAATTGAATTGTCTTTTCATGAATTTGATTTGATTTTAGGTATGGATTGGTTATCTAAGCATCGAACAGTGGTTGATTATAGTGCTAAGACTATTGTGCATAAGAAACCCAATCAACCTGAAATAATATTATATGGCATTCACATTAGTCCTCTGGCTAATGTGATATCTGCTATGAAAGCTTGAAGGTTCCTTAGGAAGGGGTGTGAAGCTTATTTGGCTTTTGTACTTGACTTTAAGAAGAAGAGCGTTAAACTGCAAGACATTCTAATGGTGAGCGAATTTTCAGATATTTTTCCTGAAGAATTACCTAGCTTGCTGCTAAAAGGGAAGTGGAGCTATCTATTGAGATTATGCTTGACATTGCTCCTATATCCAGAGCACCATACAAGATGGCTCCTACTGAATTAAAGGAGTTGAAAGTTCAATTGTAGGAGCTACTGGATAAGGGGTTTATTCGACCTAGTGTCTCACCCTGGTAAGCACTGGCTCTATTTATTAAAAAGAAAGATACTACTCTCCAAATGTGCATTGATTACAGGTAACTGAACAGGTCATAGTGAATAACAAGTATCCATTGCCAAGTATAGAAGATTTGTTTGATCAATTAATAAGTGCAGGGGTATTTTCAAAGATAGATATACAATCAGGGTATTATCAACTTTGGGCAAACGATGCGGATGTTCTGAAGATTGCATTCAAGACCCGTTATAGACACTAAGAATTCCTGATAATGCCATTTAGACTAACTAATGCTCTAGCTGCATTTATGGATTTGATTAATAGAGTGTTTAGGCCCTATTTAGACCAGTTTGTTGTGGTATTCATAAATGATATCCTAGTCTATTCCAAAAATGAGCACGACTATGCTCAACATCTATAGATTATGTTACAAATCCTACGGGAAAACAGTTGTATGACAAGCTAAGCAAGTGTGATTTCTGGCTTCAGAAAGTATCTTTTCTAGGACATTTTGTCTCTTCTCAAGAAATTAGAGTTGACCCTAGTAAAATTGAAGCAATTATTAACTGGAACCACCATAGAATGTGACAGAAGTGAGAATTTTTATAGGTTTGGCTAGTTACTATTGTTGATTTATGAAGGAGTTTTTAGTGATAACATCCCCTTTGACTAAATTGTTATAAAAAGGAGTGAAATATGAATGGTCTGTTAGATGTCAAATTAGTTTTGATCAACTAAAAAGAATGCTTACTAAAGCTCCTGCACTGGCTCAACCCACTTTTGGTAAAGAATATGTTAGGTTTAGTGATGCATCTAAAAATAGTTTGGGCTATGTTTTGATGCAGGATGGTAAGGTGGTTGCATATGCCTCTAGGAAAATAAAGCCACAAGAACATAACTACTCTACGCATGATCTTGAGCTTGTAGTAGTTGTGTTTTCTTTGAAAATTTGGCGGCACTACTTGTATGGTGAAAAATGCAAGATTTTTACTAACGGTAAAAATCTGAAATACCTGCTTACCCATAAAGAACTTAATATAAGACAATGGCGTTAGTTGGAACTGTTTAAAGATTATGAATATATTGTGGACTATCATCCTAGTAAGGCTAATGTCGTGACTGACACCTTAAGTTAGAAGACCATTTCGGCATTGTCAGTGCAACAGGGCGAGTGGGGACTTGCATCTGGTGGGGCTTTAATAGCTCAATTAAAAGCTAGGCCTACCTTGAGACAAGAGATCTGTGATGCGTAGAAAGTTGATGATAAGTTGCAACAACTTATCTTGGCAACTCTAGAAGGCAAACAACCTGACTTTTCTGTGAAAGGAGATGGTGAGATTTATTACAAAAATCGATTATGTGTACCAGCTAGCAATGAATTGAAGAAAAAGCTATTATTTAAGGCCCATAATATTGTTTCACAATACATCCTAGTGGAAATAAAATGTATTAAGATCTGAAGCTGCATTACTAGTGGTCTGGTATAAAATGCGATATTGTAGATTATATATCTAAATGTTTGACATGTTAGCAGGTTAAAGCTAAATACCAGGTTCCATCTAGTTTGTTACATCATATTTTGATTCCTTAATGAAAATGGGATAACATTACCATGGATTTTGTCACCGGGCTTCCTCTCACTCAAAGGAAGCATGAAGCTGTATGGGTGATTATGGATAAGTTCACCAAATCTGCTCATTTTGTGCTTGTTTGTCCTAATTATTCAATGGATAAGCTTGCAGATATAAATGTGAATGAGATAGTGAGATTGCATAAGGTACTATTTTCTATGTTTTTTATCGTGATCCTTGATTTACTTCGAGATTTCAGAAAAGTCTACAAAAGGGTCTAGGTACTCGAATCAGGTTTACTATCACTTTCTACCCCCAGACAGATGGACAATTTGAATGGGTTATTTAGGTATTGCAAGATATGCTTCGGAGTTGTGTGTTAGAATTCTCAGGAAGTTGGAATAAATATCTTTCTTTGACGGAGTTTGCTTATAATAAAAATTATCATACTAGTATTGGCATGGCGCCTTATGAAGCCCTATATGGTAAAAAGTGTAGGACTCCATTTTGTTAGATTAAATTAAGTGAAAACAAGATGATCAGGCCTGATATTGTAAAAGATATTGAAGAGAAAGTTCAAATTATCCATCAAAGATTGAAAGTTGCCAGTGATGGAATCCTATGTTGATTTAAAAAGAAAAGATATTGAGTATTAGGTAGAAAATAAGGCATTTTTGAAAGTATCACCATGGAAAATTTACTTCGGTTTGGGAAGAAAGATAAGCTCAACCTACGATACATCAGTCCCTATGAGATTCTTAAGAAAATTGGACCAGTAGCTTATCATTTACCTCTTCTTGAAGAATTGACCAAGTTGCACGATGTGTTTCATGTTTCTATGTTGAGAAGATATCAGTTTGATGACACACATAAGGTTCCTGTGCAAAAAATTCAAGTACAACTTGATTTTTCTTATAAGGAAGGACCCGTGTCTATCTTGGCTAGAGAAGTCCGACAACTCATAAATAAGCAAATACCTTTGGTGAAAGTACTCTAACAATACCATGGACTTGAGGAAGCAACGTGGGAACTAGAATCGACTATGAGGGCTCAACATCCCAAGCTATTCTCATCAGGTATGAATTTCAAGAACGAAATTATTTTAAGGGGGAGAGAAATGTGAGGCCCCAAACTATACCCTATTAGGAATGTTTCTTATCCATCAAAGTATATGTAATGGGTGTTAACGATTAGGAAGGTGAGTTTTTAGTTTAAGACATAATCAGTATTAATGGAATTTGTAGGGGTATTTTAGTAATTTGTATTAATTGTGTTATGCATGCATAAAGATAAATTAATCATGGATTAATTTGCCAAATGTATTCAGATGGAATGCAATTTCTTAGAATAATACAAAGATATGGTAATTTTGTTATTAATGAAAGGTGAAAAGTAGAAACCAATAGAATGGAGCAATTTATCATATGTCCCACACCATAACACTTAGCCATGTGGCAAATGGCATGTCATCCATCTGTACCTTTGTCTAAACATGCAGATGAAGAAGGAGAGGGTTGGCAAACTCAAAAACTTGTAGAAGATTGAGCTTCTCTCTCTCCATCCACCATCTTTTTAACTCCCTTTGTGCTTTTGATGTGAAGTTAAGCTATGTTAATTGCATGTTTTGGTGTGAAATTTAGCTCTTTTCTCATCTCCTCTTTAGCTAGGGTTCTATTATACATCTGTGGTTGTTGGAAATGAGTAGCGAATGGGTATGGTGTTTGTCGAAGAGAACAAGAGCAAAGAAGGCAAGCAATTGGAGCAAAGAATAAGGGTTTTGAAACGCTCGTTTCAAAGGTATAGAAACTTTGATATCTTGTTGGGTTTTCTAAGTGTAAGATGAGGGATTTTTTAATAGAAGTATCCTAGATTAAAATGGGATGTTTCTGGTTCATTTACATGTGTCTTTGGCATTACTTTTGCATAATATGACTGAAGTGAGTTAATTGGAGTGTGTACCTTATTAGATGGAGTGGTTCCATTAAATAGGAATCAGTATTTTAGTCATATCTTGACCTGTAGATATCCAAATGAGATAATTTTAATTTAAGATTAAACTAAATACATATGTCTACAATTTTCATGAAGGAATCTAATTTTAGCTATGTCTCTAAAGGTTTTGAAATTTGGCTTAAATTTAAGTTTTGGTTATTGTCCTGGTTTGAGAACAGTCTATAATATTTTCGGTACAAAATCTCAAAATAATGAACATTGCATTAACTTTATGTCATTAGAAGACATAAATGAACATTTTCTTAGAATAAAATATAACCTAAAAGCCTCATTTTCTATGTCATAATGGCCATACAAAACTGACCCGAAAACCTGTCTAAAGAAAAGCTAGAAATTAGGTACAGCCATCCATTACTTCCATTTTAGACCAAACATGAACTTTTCCTTACCCAAATGCTACTAAATCTCCTCCAAAACTCTTTTAGGATATCATTGCAATTTAGCAAACCAAGCTATTAGGGTAAATGAGACTCATGCTTATAATGTATAATTACTTAAATACTGTCATTGATGCATTATTGCGAAGACTTTTATCCATAAGGCATATTAAGTTTGATTAGGGATTATGTTTTGGGAGATTTTATGCTTAAGCTTTGAGTTTTATTCAATATTATGAGACATTTTTTATAGATTGTGTAAATGGCCTGTAATAACCATGACATAGGATGGATTTGAATTTAAGGCATGGATTTGATAAATACAATGTGTATATTATGTCTTGTTTATAACTCAAAGACATTTGAAATGTGAAGTATGTTTGCCTTATTTTTGGGGATTGTTGGAATGTCTTGTTTGTTTTAAATTTATTTTGTGTGGCATCCGTATATCCTCCTAGGGGTATAAAGATGTTACAATACATATGACTTATACTAGTGTGTCCTTCATCAACACAGGCGTGTCCCTCGAAAACAACTTCAATTCTTTAGTTTTTTGCCTCAATTTTTCCCAATTTCCTATCCTTTCGATCTATGAAGGCAAATAAGACCTAGAAACATACTAAGAACTAAATAAGTAACAAAAACATTATAAAAATCTCAAATAAACAAACAAAACACACCAAACATGGGATTAAAAATATAATCTATTAAGCATCTATCAATTTGAAATCGTGAGATTCATCGTAATATGTTCAATACATAGTCTTTGGTCCTCCATCACCCAAAAAAAAATCAACTCTATATGTTCAGCACCTCTAAGGTACTTTTCATTATTATAGAAGAGAAATGTTGCACAATTGTTGCAATAAATTTTAAGCAACTTAGTAATAGGGTCGATAACCAAAATCCTTAAAATAAAAATTCATAACTATAAGACATAAATTGTAGCCTCAAAATAAGCTCACATTATGCTTCTATAGTAGATGAAGCTATGACAAATTATTTATCATTTTTTCATAAAATTTCTCGTTTTTCTAGTTAAAACAAGTAGCCAAACGTTTCTTTTATATTATTAATGCATCTAACAAAATATGAATCTGAATGTCCAATCACTTTTATCAAATTAGATCTTCTATACATGAGTATATAACTAGTCCTTTATTACTTCAAGGTACTTTAACACTTTTTTTACAACTTTAATGTTTTATCCTATGATTACTTTGATATCTACCTAGCATTCTAACCGTAAATATAATATCAGGTCTCATGCATATTTGCAAATATATCAAACTAATAACAACTAAAGCATATGGAGTAGATTCCATGTCTTTATATTCCACATCATTCTTTAGATATTGTATGAGAATAAATTTATCTCCTTTTTATATTAAGACAACCCCTACTAAACATTTGATCATATTAAATCTCTCAAGAATTATTTCGGTATAGTCTCTCTGAGAAAATCCTACCAGTCTTGTGATCTATTTTGAAATAGTCAAAATTCCTATACATAGGATGCCTCTCTTATATCCTTCATTTCAAATTTCTTAAAGAGAAAATATTTAGTTTTATATAATATATCTAAATCATTAGTAGCAATTAAAATATCATCAACATAACTAGAAATATAAATTTAATCATACTAATCTTTCGGTAGATACAACAATCAATCGTGTTTTCTCGAAAACTAAAAGATGTCTTGTTATTACTAAACTTAGTATACCATTGTTGCGAAGCTTATTTAAGTCCATATATTAATTTCTTAAGATTACACACCATGTGACCATTTTCTTCTATAAGAAAACCTTGGGGTTGATCCGTGTAACCTTCCTCCTTGAGATCTCCATTTAGAAAGGTAGTTTTCACATCCATTTGATATAACTCTAAATAAAATTGTGTTACTAATGATATAATTATTCCTAATGATTCTTTCTTTAAGATAAGTGAAAAAATCTCTTTATAATCAACTTCATCCTTTTAAGTACAACCTATGGTAACAAGTCTAGCTTTATATTATTCAATATTTTCATTTGAGTCACAGTTGGTCTTAAAAATTCATTTACATTTGACTCATTTAGAGCCTTATGGCAAATTAACGAGGTCTAGACATTGTGTTGTGTAATTAAGTTTAACTCATCTTTTATGGCATCAATCTATTTATCATACTTATTACTTTCTATAGCTTATGAAAAAAAAAGCACGATCTTTGTTAATGCCATAATCAAATTTTGACTCTTGTAAATAAACTACATAATCATTAGGAATAGTTAACCACCTTACTCTTATAGGTTTATTTGAAGCTATTCCATATGGTTAATTTATGTTAGTTATTTGTATGTTAGTATTTTTCATAAGATGTTGTTTCATTCAAAGGTTGCCCATGATTATTTTGTTCATCCAATGCTGTGATAACATTTGGTATAAGATGTAGATATTGAGACATTCATAATTAATGGAACGTCAACATCATTTCACTAATATTCACATCATGTTTTTCAACACTCCTACGAACTTGACTATTTTCAATGAACTTAGCATTATTTGTTTTAACAATTATTGGATTATAGTTTGGATAATAAAATTTATACCCTTTAGATTTCTTTGGATAATTAATAAAGTAACCACTAATTGTTCGAGCATATAATATCTTTTCATGCAAATTATAGAATCATGCTTTTGCTAGGCAACTTTAAACATGCAAATGCCTTAAAATAGGTTTCTTTCCAGTCTATAAGTCAAAAGGAGTTTTATGGACCGCCTTACTAGACATCATGTTCAGTAAATACATAGCAGTTTTAAGTGCATACATCCATAAGGCTTTGGAAATGATGAATTACCCATCATACTCTTAACCATATCGATTAATATCCTATTACATCTTTCTGCCACATCATTTTGTTAAGGTATGTCTGGCATTGTATATTGTGCACACGTGTCATATTTCTAAAAAAAACTTTACAAATAGATATGGACATTATCTTGATTCATCATATGTTCCATAATATTAATCACCACTATTAGATGTTACAATTGTCACTTCTTGTGGCTCTTTTATTGTTATGTTTGGTTTGCTTTCACTTAATTCAATCCACACATATCTAAATTTGGAAGAGTTTCATTCTTTACCAATCTTTCTAATCCTTTTTTTTTATATAAGTCCCAAATGTTTATGTCACAAGTAAGAAAAATTATCATTCATTATGCTATGTTTAGCTCCAATGGTATGACAAATAAAAAATAAAGATATAGAAAAAGCTAATAACAAGCTTTAATTTATGTAAACCATCCATAAGAATTCCAAAACCAATAATAGAATTATGTTTAAATAAGCGGAAACATTCATACCAAACTTAAAAATAAACCCACTTTCATTAAGTTTAGAAATAGAAATTAAGTTTCTAGAAATTGAAGTTACATAGAAAGTTTGAATTAGACCTAGGTGATAGTTAGTATCTAATATTATACGATCAATTCCTATGCCTTCAATTGGGACTTGCTTACTGTTTCTCACGAACAAAAAGTTCTCAATTAGGTTTATAGTTTTGATTATAAATAATCCTTACATCATATTAGAAATATGAATAGTACAATATAATCAAGCCTCTATGAAACTTCAATTAAATTTCGTTTAGAATATATAAAAAAGGTTAGATGTACCTTTCTTTCCGAGCAAAGCCCCTATGTTTTAGACAATCTTTATAATAATGTCCTCCATTCTTATAGAAATGAGACTTATTTGTCTTTTGTTCCTTCTTTTCAATATACAGCAACCTGTGTCACTTTAGCAGGTTCTTTCTATGAATCTTGCTAACTCATTGACCTAAAAGGTTAACAAAATGAACTTCTTAATTCTTTAGCCTTGTTTACTCCTAAATGAGCATATTGGACAATTCATTAACATTGCATTTGTCCTTTATAGTGCTGCAGTTAATTTGAAAAGATTCATACTCAGAAGATAATGAGTTCATAATGAATTGCGTTTAGAAGGAATCATCAACTTCCATATCTAGGGTCTTTGGTTTTGCTACAATATTTGTCATCTCGAGGATTTATTGTTGCATACTTTGCGACCCGTCAAACTTCATGCTCATTAGCTCATCCATTAATGTAATTGTGAGAGAATTATCTGTAAAACGAAAACATTCTTCCCTAAGTTTAAGGTATTCTTTAGCACTTTCAACTTATGGCATTTTGGTATTAATGTTATTAGCAATACTCATTTGCATGAAATTAAACCATAAACTTTTAGACCTTTCCCATGGTTTATAGTTTGTCTTCTCAACCCCATTGTTTGTATCTGTAATGGTAGTAGGTTTTTCTTATAATAATGCTAAGTCAAGATCCAAAATACCTAAATGAAATTTGACTTGTTTGCACTATTAAGAGAAGTTCAAACTTATAAACACTATAATAGAGAGGTATGTGAATGAAGAGAAACAGATGCAAATACATAATGCTAAATAAGTTATCAAATCCAAATAATTAAACATTTAGAATACATACAAGTTTCCTTTATGCAAATTCAACAATATATTATAATAAGTTTAATGTCATACAAACTTTATCAGGTAATCAAAAATACCTCATCAAATATAGTCAATATCTTTTGATACATAATATATTTAAAAAAGAAATATTGATTTTCCTATATTATGTTTATTAGTTACAGAGTATTAATTTATCTTTAGGTAAATTCTAAAATTCTATTAACAAATGAATTTCATTCATTCATATAATTAAGTCAATGATAGTCATTAATATTATATGAATAAATGACTATTTATACATTAAAAAATTCACTTAATTAGTTTGGTTACTTTAGTGTCTAACAAACTATATTTTCATAATCTCATGTATAAATTCAATACATAACACATAATTTTTAATTTCAACAATTACATACATAAATCTAACATGAGATCTATGGCATTAAAATTTAGAAACAGAGAAAATTAGTACCCAAAATAAGTGGTTTAATTTCATGAATTAATTGGCCAAGAAATCATAAAACAAAATCAAATAAACAATAAACAATAATCCCAATCTATAAATAAATTGTAAACCAAATCTATAAATAAATTGCCATGGAATTAAAATAGAGAAATGTATGGAGTAGATGCTGTCAAACAAATGCTTGAAGATCTCTTAGTATTATCTGAAAAACCCGTTTCCAACAAATTGCCAGAGATCAATTCATCTGCAGCACCCACTTCAAAGTCCCAACCAGTTTCTGCAGATGGGAAAAAATTTTGACAAAGCTTTCGTTGGAGCCGAAAATGCTGGTACGGGCGCAGAAAATGTTAATGGTACACAGCGGCTTCATGTAGATGTTATAAATGTTCCTTCAGTTAAAAATAAAATTACGAATCCGATCATTGAAATCAGCCAACGACCAATTAGCAAAATCAAAATTCCAGGTGGAGTAAGAGCTTTATACAGAAGGGAAAGGCTGTCGGTTTTTTTTTTTATTATAGGTTAGAAAAACAGATTACATTACAAGTTTAGAGGAACAGATTCTCGATTTATCCTCTAAGAGGAGTACATAACACTCAATGGGTGTATCGGCAAAATAAGTGGTTCCCAAGGCAAAATGTTCAGTATAGGACGCTAACTAGTCAGCACATCAGGTACGCTCCCAGTATATATGCCGAGGCATCACAGTCCAATTTCGCGTGAACAGTTCATTGATACCTTGAATGATGGAATTGTGGGTCGTAGCCCTTCTAGTCGAGGAGAGGAGGTTGATTGCCACTTCTGAGTCCACTTCAAGCTCAATCTGTCAGAAGCCGAGATCCCACGTAAGCGTAAGCTCTGTGTACACTCCCTAGAATTCCGCTGACATTAGAGAACACCATCCTAGATTCTGGATGAAACCTCAAAGCCAATGCCTGCACTATCCCCGATGAGGCCCCCGACGGTAGCTGAGGAAGAGGAGCGTTTGCAGGTGCCATTCGTGTTTAACTTGACCCACTCAAGAGGAGTTTTGCGCCAGTTTATGAGTTGTTCATGACGTGGCCAGTATACCGTATCAATGCGTCTTTCCCAGACGGTAGACTTGAAAATCTGATCTGCATAAGACAAAACAACAGATATAGGTGAAGAGGGTTACAAAAAACGATCTTAAAAAATGGACTTATTACACTAACCCTATAAGAGCCAGCATGTGACACCAAATAAAGTTGACCACCCGTGCCCAAACACCTGTTGGTACTGTTGGAGGTTGGTATGGAGCCACTGTCTGGCTAGTAGAGTGAAAAAACACTAGTAACTAAGTGTGGAAGGAAAGTGTTCCATACTTGACGAGTTTTGACACAGTCCCGCACAACATATAGCGAATATTTTTCAAGACTACAGTGATGACAAGTTCCATCCATAGTGAAGTATCGGCAAGCCCAATGTTAGTGAGTATGCCGTCATGAGCGAGAAACCATAAGAAAGATCAAACGCATTGAGGGGCCTGCCATTGCCATTGCTGTCGGGGTTTTTTAAAGATGAAATAAAGTCTCGCACTGAAATTTGAAGCTCAGCGACTGGAGGTTTAAAATTAAATGGAATATATTTCACTTTTCAGTTAGACCATCGTAGATATTTTTATATCAAAACTACGCCTTTTGCCTCTACTGTCGATAATTTTATGCTGGCGTCTGGGGGCAGTGTCTCCAACTTTAACTAACACGAGTTAAGCTTGAATAAATGCCAAAAGAACATGATACTCTTTTAACATCAATGGCATCAGGTCTGAATTGCAAATGTTCATAAACGCACAAACGCTGAGAAAACATAGAAATGCTGAAAATATATTTAACTACGAGAAAGAAAAGATCTTATGGAAAAGGATATGAAAATAGCGTATGCTTCTCACTCATTCAACGTTCAAATACAAATTATTTTACCTCGCTTGCAGATTTATACAGTGGTGTGCTTCATCTAATCATCCACACATTCGTTTACATTTTTCAACGCAGCTCATAGCTGGCAGAAAAGACAATTCTTGCTCCAATTCATCCCAACAACATGCACAAATGTATGTATCTACTAAATCAAAGCGAGGATGAAAATTCAAGATTAAAAGTAATAATGCTTTGACTAATATAAGGCAACAAGGGTCCGAGTTATAAAAAGCTGGCAACTTCATTCAAGATTAAAAGATAGTAATAAGGCCTTCACTTATATAAAAGGTTATATAAAGCCAGCAACTTCTATATATCGTGATGTCCCACAATACCACACATCAAACACAATGTTAAATGGTGTAAGCAACAGATCCACTTTCACCACACATGCGGAATATCAAGTACTAGGATAAAAGACAACAACACTATGGTCCACGTCAAACCCCACGTGCCAGTAGTACGATAGTAAAGTACTTAAAGCAATTGGTCAGCTATTATTTAGAAACCATGAATCTTGATATTTTCCTTCTTCACGATGCCAGCCTGCTCAAGAGTGAATAAGCATCAGTCATGCCCCCCAAATATGCATGTTAAGATTAACTGCACTAAATCAGTCTGGTAGTTATTACCTGCACAAGGAATGTGGATACGTTCTTCCTTTGATCACCTTGAAGTTGAATCACCTGCACCCATAACATAGCACCATAATTATCCAAGTACATGATACAACATCTCAACGCCTCATGGACCATTGCTAATAGCCAAAGGGAAGATAGTCTTCTTAAGGCCTAAGCTGTCTAAGTTTTCACTTTACTCCCAAAAGTTGACAATCATAACATCCTCAAAGTCAATTTTCTTGCTTGTTTGTCAAGCTTCAAAGCCCTATCTATTTACAAATAAGATATTTGAGGGAGCCCAAAAAATACAACAAACAAAGTATTGACAGGCCACATTAAAATCAATATGAACTAATTGCAAGGGCACGCCAACTAGAATGTCAATGCAAGACCCTTAGTTTTGTGTTTCTTTGTTTTTCTTACGGTATTTGTTATAATTGTTCATTGGTCTAAGATGGATTTATTACCTTGCTTTTTATCTTTTATCAGGTTACTGGTTTGCATTGAATTAATATTGTCCAAATTTCCTAGCAAACAAGTAATCACATTTTTCTGCGTGACATTTGATCGATTGATGGGGAAATCAATCAATTGAACACCCATGCTCAACCAATAGAAGGTTATCGTCCATCCACTCATGGAAGCGTTTTTTTCTATAAATAAGGTCGGCGGACCGAAAACCAAGGTCAACCCAAAATCCCTAATTCTATTCTTTTCAATCATGACATACGATAAACCTAACACAGTTTTTTTCATCTAGTTCCTCTAATATGTTTCATAATTTGACACAGTCGGTGAAGTGGTAATCGGTGTCTTATACAGCACTGTGTTGCCAGAAAAGCAAAGGACTGGGTCTAGTGCCCAGTAACTGGAAAACCACGTATCTATTCAGCACCAACTTCATAGCTACAAATTGCAACCAAAAATTAATCGGTGCAAGGTTCTGCTCTATAGGGTACGATGCCACACTAGTCCCTTTTGACGATTCCAAAGAGTCCAAATCACCCAGAGACCATGACGGTCACAGTATTTGCATCACATCCACAGCTGGTGGAATACAAGGGGAAGGAGTAGTCACTTTGGCTATGCACCTAGAGCAGTGTGTATAAATGCTCAGCTGAATGTTTCTCACAAGAGAAATTTCTCAATGTTGTTTCATTGTGAGCCAGCAATGCCACTGAATTATTTCTTTCTGATACCTTGACTCTGAACAATTACCCTCGCACTAATTTAGCACATAAGTAAACCAATGATGGGTGTGAGGACTTTGTTTGAAAGCCAAAAATTGACAATGACGAGCGTTTTAATTTCCATATAGAACAACTCAACTTGCTCACATAAAGAGCCACTCCAAATGCGAAGACAGACGTGGCCTCAAGCTTGTGTATTTGTCAACAAGCTTTGCAATTAACAACACTTAACTCTCCTCTTCAACTTGTAAGATCCGGGTTTGAACATTCAAAGATATATTAGAGGGGGAAAAAACTTGGTTTAGGATTTACAATTGAAAGGAATAGAATTGGGGATTTAGGAATTCAAACCCTAAACTTTCCAAATTTAGTGGTTTCAGAAGGAGGTGCCACTTAGGATGCCAACATAATATTAGTGGGTTACTCTAACCTAAAAAGAAAAAAGGTCACATTGGCCCCACTCAAAGGGACATTAATGGAAATTTTAGATTTTATCCATCTAAAGTTCAAATTGAATGGGTTTAAAAATGTCAAAGCATCTTTTAAATGCTAACAAAAATTACAAGTTAAATTTTGGTTATAATATTAAGGGCCCAAAATTTACCTTTTGCTTTTTGAAAAACAATGTCGATAGTTTTCAAGATATAAGGCAAAAGGAAACACAGGAAAGCAACAAGGGGCAACAAGAGAGTTAAGAAAACAAAATTTTTGGAGACTTTACAACACTTCAAATGGATTTTCTCAATTCTAATAAATTTTTGAGTGTCCAATTAATTATTTTTGCTTCAAATGGGAGTTTAAGTTACTATTTGTACGAAAGGTAGTAACGTATGCCAATTCAGCCCCTTTAGGTTGTTTATTCTGCAAACTATATATTTTTAATGTCTTGTATATTAATAGATGCTTTAAATTTTCAATTTTGAACAATCTTGGAAAGCCCCTTTTTGGGTTAAGGGTGGAATTAGGTTTTTGTTTATTTTGGGAATGCTTGCATGCGATAAATGTGTGAATTTACATGTCCAATTATTTATTGTTTGGAATGATTGCATGGTGTGATTGACGGGCATAAAGGTGATGTTAAGAGTATCTCATATTAATTAAACATGAAAATATCAAAAGGGTTTATAAGTGGTAATAGCCGACTATTCAAATGACTAATTTGAGTCATTTTGTCAATGGTTGTCCCAAGTCTAATTCTTGTTAATGGGCTCTATATTCTACCCATATTAAAATTTCTAATATAGTATCAAAGTAGGTTTAGCTCGGATTATTAATTTCCCAGTTATCTGTCTGGATGTCTAGTCGCAGGGGTTTGATCCAATTACCGCTGCGTTTATTTCAATTGCCAACTAGATGTCTAGTCCTAGTTGCACTTGAGGGGGATTGCTAGAATATCTTATATTGACTAAACATGAAAATGTTAAAGGGTTTATAAGTGATAAGGGTCAACTATCCAAATAACTAGTTCTAGTCATTGTAGCAATGGTTGACCCAAACTGAATTCTTGTTAATGGACTCTATACTCTACCCATATTAAAAATTCTAATAGGAGACTATGATTACTTATTTGGGCAATTTTGTACTCTATACTCTACTCATATTAAAAATTCTAATAGGAGAGACGGGCAATTTTGTGAATGTGTATTATATTTTGTGAGTTATCATTTTTGAGATGGGTTATGTGTGGTAGTTGGCTGAAAGCTATCATCCAAAGCCAAAATATGACAGGTATCATGAGACCTATCATCTAATTCCATAACAGTGCAGAGACCATATCAATCAATGCCTACCATGAACAAATACAAGAATCGAGCTAAGCCTAAACACTTGAGGATTTTAACTCACTTCTCTCATGTCATTTCCACAATGGCATGAAACTCTTAGAGTAATCTAAAATGAGAAGCAAGGGTATTACACCTTGTGGAGTAGAGAACAAGTACCAAGGGGAAGTTGAGTTTCATAGATTCAATAGGAAACACATGTAAATGGTCATTTATATGCTTTCAAGGACAAAAGGACTCAAGAACAATGATACGTCAAGGTATTTATAAGCAAAGACAGGCCAAGATTATTTCAGCTAACTACTACTCCTTTAAAACCAGTTCTTATAGGCATAGAACCCTAATGCATTGCAGGACATGAGCACAAAAAAGATAAAGCTGTTAACTGTTAGTACAACAAAAAATGAAGGATTTCTAACACATTTGCATTTCAATAACTTAGCTCAAGAATGCATGTGGATAAAATGGAGAAAAGACTAGATACAAACCTGGCCTAACTCAGGGTCCTGGACAACAGTGCCATTACAGCAGAATTCTTTCTTAAGGTCCTTGAGTATCTTGTTATAGCTAAATTCTTTTTTTAAACCTTGCACAGTAGTCAAGCTTTTTCTCCCATTACGTTGTTGTATACGAACATGGACGTAGTCTTTTGCCCCAGCACCAGAGTCCTCAGCATTCACATCAGCAAATGGATCTTCAAAATATTTATAAAAAGAAAAGAGTCAAGAGGAGGTGCTGGAAATTTTGCTTTCTATCTTACCAGTATAATAATCCACTGGAAAAAGGAACATACCAAAAGTAGATGGAATTTGGGCGTCGAGTTCAGACATGAATATTAAACTTTTCAAATAGGATAGAGCGACAAACAACTCTTCTCAGATCTGAAATCAAAATCAAATTTGAATTAGCCGAATCCAGAATTGATACCTACAAATTGCTAAACCATGGAATCATTCGTAAACCATAAGATGAAGACTACTTTACAACAGATGCAAATAGCATTTAGTTTGGCCATCTGAAAGTAGAGTCTATACTACAATAAAGTAACTAGATCAATCCATCTCCCTAGTCTGCTCCCTTGACTAGGTCCTGCTCACAATCATCTTCTATGGATCCAGTCACAGGTTAACGCCCTGACATGTAAAAAAGCACCCAGTGTATGCTTGTCTATTCATAAGGTTTCACGTCTTCCTCCTTATTTACAGGCACCTTGTTAACGTAGAAATACCAACGCAGTCATCTAAATTTCTTATCCTCGTCGGTAAATCCGTTATGAGTTACAATTGTCCCACAACTTACTATGATCCTGTTACTACAAGCAATTCAAATCCACCGAAAACTACGATAAAAATTCCATACCTTTCCCAGGCTTCCATTATTTCAAAGCCCTTTAGCATCTCTCTCTATAACATGGCACCAAGCGTATCCAAATAAAAACAAGAAATTATAGACCTTTCTTCAACAAAACCAATACCCACATGAATCACATCTAATAAACCAAAAAAGTGACTCCAATTAAATCCTTCAAGCTGTTAAACCTTAACACGATTAGAGTCAAACGAATCGTCGGCTTTTTGGGGTCTAAGAGAGATTGCAGATCAGAATTAGAAAACAAGAAACAAATCTTACACATAAGAAAGAAGGATCTGATTACCTGACGACACCAAAAGAAAAAAGAAAAGAATATACGAAGGTCTGCAGACGACGGATTAGGGATTTGAGGATAATTATTTTGTTAGGATATTAAATATTCTCCTGCTTCTCTACGGCTGAGGTTTCTGGAGTGTACAGTCATCGGACGGCTGTGATCTTGCAAGTCAAGCGGGTCGTCTTTACAGATTAAAAATTTCTTTCATCGTGTTGGGCTTATCCTCAAGTCCAAAGGACATAAATCAATTTTATAAATATGACAGTGGACGGATTTGACTCTTTTACTAATATATTCATTCAAATATATTATGTAATTTCTAATTATATATCAAATATATCTCAAAAATTATAATAATATAAATTTGAAATAATAATTATCTCTTTTTTATTAGTATTAATTTTCACATATTTAACATATTTGAAATCTAATATTGTTAATTATAAATAATGTTAGAATACCTTATTAATAATATTTGTTATTAACTTCATTTTAATTTTTTCATTCTTAGGTTCACTCATTCATGAGTTGATATATTTATTTCAAATTATTAGCAAATGAAAGTTTATTTTTAAGTATTTCAAATTGAGATGTCATAAGGCTTTTATTATGTAAGTTTTAAGTAAAATAATTATATTTTTATTTTTACTTTGATAATGATAATGATAAAAACTTAGAAGTATATTATTAAATTTTAAGTCCTTATGAATTAATTTTTTACTATTTAATAACAACAAAATATAATACATTAACCTTAAAATATTAAAATTATCTATTAAATTTAAGATGCTAAATGATACTGAATATATTTAGCCTTACGATGGTAGGTCCTACTTAAGCTAAATTTATGTTATTTAAATGAGCAAACTCATAATCACAAGAATTTAAAGCCAAAGTTAGGAATAACATGTAAAATATATTTTGGCAAAAGTTGTCATCTAACTAATCTAGGAGTTATATGAGATGTTATCTATCTAATTTAATATTAGTTAGTTTATTGAGCAAAATCAAGATCAACTAAATTTGAATGAGATCTTAACCTATTAGAAAGATTAAAATAATCTTTCCAAATAGTAGTGAGGGTTGTTATTTTGAATAAAATAATGAAAGTAACTAAATACATGATTAAAATCTTAATCTTATTTGGTAGTCATGACATATAATTAATTACTTTTTTCTTATATTTATATTTTGTGCTGAGTAGAGTGTACCTTGTTTAGTATAATTGATACTAAGTTAGTGAAATCAATTTCTTAGACATAGGTTATGATTGAGAAGAGTTATCAAAGATAGATAGAAATTGTATGCCTATTAGGTTATGTTGCTATAATCCTTATTGAGGATTCAATGACAAAGTTTTAGAGATATGTCAAAATCATATAGATAATAAAACGTAATGACATTTTGCGTTGACTAATGTCTTATAAACTTTGATGACAACATGTAAGATGTATGTCAACATTATGATAGTAAGATGCAAGAGGTTGCATAAAGTAGAGATAAAAGGTATAGTACTTTGTTAGAATTTTTCATTTAATTTAACCTACCAAAAGCATAAATATAGACATCAATTAAGGGCATTTGCTATCGTATAATAATAATGGTCATTAGAAGAAAATGATTGCACAACTTATCTTGCCTATACTCAAATATGATAGAGATCATATGCATTTCTAAGTTACGCTTTTTAGTATACGTTATTGAATTTAGATTCGACATTATTATAATGTCCAATGCATGATAAGAAATATATTGTTAAGTAAAAGCAATTGATCCAATTTTATACAAATAGTTTGTATATATTAGATCAAAGGAGATATATGCTTAACTTAAACGGCTATAATATAAAGTTGGGTAATTGAGACCATCCTTTTATGTCATGTTGGTTAAATCAACATAACGAGAATCATAAAGTTACATAATAAGTATATATATATATATATATATTTAATTATGAATCTTATGAACCTTATGAAACTTTCAAGTTAAATAATAACCAAATCGACCTTTTGTGAAAAGATGACGAGGGTATTGAATTGTTAAATTTATAAATGCGATGTATTGGATGGAATAACAATTAAAGGATGACGCTGATATTTTATTATATTACTAATGATTTTATATGATATAGCTCTTTAATAAGATTATTGTGGTGAGTTTCAAATTTTTGGTTATCTATAAGAATAAGATTTTACAGTGAATACCTTCATAGCAAAATTTTATAGGACTATGGATTTATGTAAGGAAGAAAATACAATATTATTTTCCTATAGCTATACCTAGTATAATGACTTATTACTTTCAATGATTCCAGTTAAATCAATTAGCAAGATTTCATATCAGATATAAAATGCTAAGTATTTGAAAGAGTCAAAGTTAATGATTCAAGGATGTGATGCTAGGTTAAAGCATACATTATCCATTAAGTTTATAACTAAATTGGGCAATAAAAGGTTATGAGATATCCAAACGATTGGATATAATCTTATAGGCCTATTGCACAAATTGTTTGTTTCATCTTATACTTATAGGAGAATGGTTCTTAAGATAAGTAGTAGGAGTAAGGTGAAATTTGAAAAGCTCAAATCTCATGACAATATATGCAATTGAAACTAGTGCCTTTGTTTATACATTCGATGTGTAATTGAAAGGTTATGAGATGTTGAAAGATTCACTTTCATTAAAAAAAATCAAAGAATTTGTTTTGGAGATGATAATGAATGTATCATGTCTATAAGAAGGTTAAACGAAATATAATTGTCCTCTTCAGTGGGATTATATAAAGACGTATTACTCACAAAGAATAATAATTGTATTTTTGAATTGTTGAAAACATATTTGTCTAAAAACAACTCTTGTTATATATGAAAATGTAATAACTTAATTATAGGAATTAGATCTATGAAGATTAATTGGAAGTTGTTCACCTATTCCAAGTCTAATTACATAGATAACACGCTAAAAATGTTTGGTATTTGAGATATTAGATACTTGTAAAGTATTAATATCAATTATTCTATGTATGAGTTGATATTTTAGTTCAAAGTGATAAAGATATAACTTTAGAGGTAAATCATAATTAAGGTCTATTTACGTATAGCGATATCATTCAAAATTGGAAAGATTCTAATGTATCAATGGTAGCCAATTTTTCATTTAGTGAAAATGATTAATTGTATTAATAAGTTCTTTAATGAACTTAATATAGTTCCTTGCATTATTCAAGATAGTAATGTACTATAGAATATTAAAGGTATTAGGCATAAAAAAGGAGTTAAGGTCTCATCAAAATTTAAAAATATATTTAGGTAATTTTTCTTAATTATGATGATAATCATGATGATATTTTGTAGAATTCTCTCAATAAGCTACTGTCCCAGCAGTAGCATGATCATCATATGGTGATATAATATAAGATACGTAAACAATTACCTTAGTGTAAGTAGGAGATTGTTGATTTATGCCTTACAAATAATTGATTAGTTGTAGTTTAGTAGCAAAATAATTTAAAAACATTCTTTCTTTTGTATATGTTTATATGTATAAAATAAAGTTCATAAGATAATTATGCATTAAAAATAAAATTATGATGAGATTATAATTATGATATTCATATTGCATTTGTATATTATTCTTAAATTGTTCATAGTCATTGTTCTATTAAGATTGGATATTAATATAATATAAAAGGCTATCACACATTATGCTTTTCCTTATGAAGGAAGTAGTCGATCTCTTATTCTAAAATATGAAGATACTTAAACAAACGTGTAGATACTTGTTAGAGAACAAGTTCATCGAGCATACTTGATATGAAAAATCCATTTGAAATATTACTTGTTTGTTTTTAGCAATTTTCGTTGTGATGATTGTATAAGCGATCCTTTAACTTGTGATTTTCAAAGTTATTTTGCATAGGGATTGATATGTTTTGATCTTACTTATGGCCTATTCTAATCATAGGTAGTTCAGTCAGTAGTCATTGAACGTAACATGAACTATATGGAAGTTATTGAGAGATGAAGCTAGGATTCATCATCCTAAAGTAATTAGGGAGAACATTATTTTGTTCTCGATTAGTATTGATTTGAAAAATCCTTGGCCAAGGTAGAATGTCATTTTGTAAATAATTTACAAATATTATTAATTGAATTAATAGCTAATGGTGGACAATTAATATGATTGGAGTCAAAATAGAGTAGACATTAAGACAATACTCTATGTCTCTATGAACGTTATATGATGAAATGATTGAATTATAAAAAAAATTATGCACGGAAAGGTTAGTCAAAATCATTTTGACATTTCTAAATATTTAGGATGTTATGATGTGTTGTTAGATGCCAATCTTGATCTGTGATTAAAGATTGTTTAATTGACGAATTAAAGATAAATTAAAAGAAGTTTTAATTTATTTATTTCTAATTATGAATTATAGTCATAATTTATAATCATTACCAATATATTTAGAAACTTAATGAGTCTCGCATAAAGAATAATTTGAAGAGAACAAATATATTTAATCAAGTTAGACTTAATTGTAAAGTTTGTGAAACTATATAATTATATATAATATATTTAATAAATAAAGATTAGTACGAGATATTAGATTTTATTTGAACATGATTGGTATTTAATTAGAATCATTTGTAATTATAATTAAATTTAAATTTAAATTAGAATTTAATTTCAAGTACATTACTAAAATGTCTAAATATTATTATAGATAAACTTAAGTTCTAATGAAACTAACACTTCTTCATTAACCCTTTTTGTAAAAGTTATATAGTTTTCTTAACATATTCTATAGATATCATTAGAGGGATACTTGTGCGGCTACTGTAGTTAAGATAAATCGATTTCAGAAACAACTCAAAGAATATAACAAGAATATGACGAAGCTTTGAAATAAGGTGCTTTATTATGATTTAATTGTTAATTATTTTATAGAATTAAAATAATCTTAATTTTTTTAAAATTAAAAGACAAAAAATTCATAATTATTCTACTACTGTCAAGGTCAAATTTTATGGCGATTTCCCAACACCGTTACCCGCTCTTACCCTTTTACAAGGCTCTCTTCATACGCCACTATTTCATCCCATATACCAACACCAGAACACTTTTTACTCGTATGTTAACACCTACACCGCTTATTATAAATTCTCTCTTTAGCCATTCAAAATTCAAATGCCTTTTTTGATGGAGCTAAACCATTAAATCGGTTATTCCAAGTGGAAAAATATTTTGATTTTTATTAAATCCCAGCCGGGTAACCTTTTTTTAAAAAAGGAAATACAAAGACATAAATTACAGTGCGAGACTCGAGAAATATAACCCGGATATATCCTCTAGAAGGATTAAGTAACACCCTATGAGTGTAGTAATTAAATAATAGATACCTACATCAAAATGTGCTGCATAATTCGTTAGTCAATCGACGCACTTATTGTCCTTTCAATATATATGTCAATGAGCAACATTCCAAGCAAATAATTTGTTAATTTCTATAACTATGATATTGAGAGCCCCGTAACGAATGTCTGAGGAGGATAGGCTCCCTCCTCTTGCCTATTTCAAATGGCTACATAAATCCTAACGCATATCTTGCTCTTCCTTTTATTGTCACTTCTCCACTGTTACCACTCGTTCCATATACCCCCTCCCCTACTTTAATCCATTCAGCAACATTCATGGATTTATTAAGGGGCCTTATTTTAACAGCTTTAAACGATTCTGTAAGTACTCAGTATATCATGTATAGCCCAATTAGCCCAATTTCTGAACTTCCTTTTTTTGTTTTTTTTGTTTTAGATATGAGATATTTTAGAAAAAACTCAATTTTAAGAAGAAAATTTTAAGTCATTCTTATTTAAAGGGCCGTTTGGTTCCACTTTTATTTTTTTGTTGTTGTTTTTAGTTTCTGTTTTCTGTTTTTGGTTTTTTTCTTTAAAAAATGAAAATATATTTGGTTGAGATTTGTAATCAATGTTATGAATACCGTACCGGGCTCGGTACCGGATTAGGCTCTGGAACGGAACTGTACCGGTATCGGTCGGTA
>JANZLD010000007.1:28752045-28763978 GCA_026413575.1 Erythroxylum carthagenense | reverse complement strand
AAATTATTCTATAAATTAATAAATATTAATTTATCGATAAATTAATAAAATATTCATTTATTGATAAATTAATAACCCTGTATAAGATAATAATTTTTCAGGCCCCAAAAATATTAATTTATAGAGGTTTTACTATATTAGTGTTAGGGTGTAACCACAAAATTTTAGATTATATTAATTATTAACCGCATAATGAAATATCGAAGAATATTAGGTCAAGTTTATAAATTAAAAGTAAAAGGGTTAAATTAGACATAAATTTTGTGTTTAAATATTTTAAACATAAAATATTTGTTATATCTAAAAATAAAATATTTTTTTGTTGATTTTAATAAATAAGGTTGTTGAGTTAAAAATTGAAATGTTTTTTTATTTTTAATCATAATAAGAGGCTTAAACTTAATTAACACAAACTAAGAAACTCTTTTATAATTAAAATATAATTAGAAACAACATCTAATATATATGAGTATTAATACTATACTTTCCAAATAAGAAGACAATCAATATTATATTTGTTGGGCATCGATATTTCGAAACCTAATTCTTGCGAAATCATGAAGCGTGAGTGTAATTCCATAGGGTTACTTCCAAAAACCCTTATTAGGCATCATCCCACAAGGGTGGTGTGCCCATGACAATCAATCATTAAACAAACTTATTACTTCTACTCAACCATATTACAAGGAAGTCAATATGGACATACACAACCAAAACTACTTCAATCTATCATTTCATTTCTAAAGTAACAGAGTTTGAAAAACTTTATTTACATATCAAAAGCCACACCATTGGCTTATTACAAAAATACTAATAACAAATTCGCGGAAGTTTCCTTAGGCTCTTAATCACTTGATCTCTTAACTATCACCTAGAGAGGGGATAGACAGGGGGAGTTTGAAGCTCGTGGGTAACAGTTTATAAAGGAAAAATAAGCAAAAACATTTGAAAGCGTTCACCTGTCATAGAAAATTTTCAAATGATTCATAAAAGACATGTTTCTTAGGCTTTCAGCCAAAATTCACAAGTTGCAAAACATGAATGCTTCAAACTTATTAACATATATTAATCACATAAGCATATCAAATGGTTTGGGTAAGTCCAAAAATATGACGTATTACACAATTTCAATATAATGGTCCTGTATAGTCATAAATTCTTGAGGGAGTCTTTGAGGGAACTCTATGCCACTAGCGGGCAGGCAGGAGAAGCCTATACTTGGGTCAACGTGCACGTGACGGTTCTTGAGGGACTACCACAAACCCACATAATACATAGATTTCAAAATCTTGTAAGCTTGATGGCCAAAATGGCACATTTTCTTGAAACTTGCTTTTCACATGCTTGTTATACCTTAAAAACCATTTCCAAAAGTATGGTTTCATAATCATGCATCATTTCAAAGAATCAATTTTAAAAACAACTTTTCACAAACAATCACACAATTCATATAGCAAACATATAGCAGTAAATGCAACACTTATGATGCAATTGGAAACATTAATCTTCTTTGATTTAAAGAAAACATGAGTGGCTTATTTACTCTATTATAAATATGTACCCACATTGATTTCCTTACTTATAGACTTGCTCAAAATGTCTCTTCTCTTTGCAAACAACTTGAGGTCTCTAAGGCGCTTTCCTGGTGTACTTTAAGGTGTGCTTCGTGAGCTGATCTAACTAAAATAGGTCTCTTCGATCCGTTTGGTTCTTCACCATATGAAGAGATCCTTGGCTCAAATGGAAGCTCTTCTCTTCCTTTACCTTTTTCTCTTCTTAAACAACCTCAAAATCTCTCTTATAAGTTAAGGAAATTGAAACCCTAGCTTGTTTTCTCTTCTTTCTCTCATTCTCTTCTTCTCTTTCTTTCTCATTTCTTTATTCTCTTCAACTTCCCTTCCATTCATGTTTTTCTTCTTCATTTATAAACAAGACAACACTTCTTCTTCCAATTATGCCCTTAATGATTGAGAATTGTCCCATTTGCCCTTCCATTTATGCCTTATGTCTTTTATACTTAAGTGTCTTACCAAAAGCATCATTGAATATTCTGACATAACACTTCCTTCTAGAAAAGTGTTCTTCCTTGTCTTAAGTTCCTAAAGACACCAAAATCAATCCATCTGGTTCAAAAATCTAAAAGTATTGCCCCAAACATTTCAGACTGTTGGTAGAATGAAATAGTACACTATACCCAACTTCCATCCAAAATTGAAAATCTTAGAGACTGAATTAGATTTTGATTTCTTCATATCATTTGTAGCTCCTTGCCTCTAGTTTATCTTGAAACTAGAATCATCTTATTTGGAGCTCTACTGATCCAGAAATCATCAAAACACTGAAGCATGTTCAGTAACATATCTAATTCCTACTCTTTCAATCAATATCCTTACTTGATTTAATACATCTTTTTCACATCAATACCAAAATCTATAACCTTTAGCGGAGATGTAAAAAGAAAAGTGTTAGGAATCTAAGGGTTCAAGAATCACTTCATTTGAAGGTCGGATAGCAAAATTATGGCCGAAAGAATCAAACAAGATTTGGTCCTCAATGATATCAAACTTGTCTCGGGAAAAATTGCATAACTTTCATTAGAGATGTTGGATTAAGATCATCTTAGGATGATTTCAAAGAGAAATTTGAGATCTAAAACTTTAAAGAAGACCTTGAGGTCAGATTTTATCATCTGAAGCGTTAAAATAGACTAGATAATAGGAATAGACTAGATAAAATAGAATAGATAATAGGAATAGACGAAACCAAATGAAAAAGCGAAAGAATGAAAAAAGACAGAAGAAGTGGAAAAATTGCTATAACTTTCCCTACAGATATCGTATTAAGATGTTCTTTATATGATTCGAAAGAAGACTTCAAGATCTACAACTTTCATGAAGACCTTGAAGACAGATTCTATCTTCTGGAGCGTTAAAAATGGAACAGAAGATAGGTACAGAAGAAGCGAAAAGACAGAAGAAGCAAAAAAGACAAAAGATAGCAAAACACAGAAGAAACGAAAGACAGAAGAAGCAAAAGGTAGAAGATAGCAAAATATAGAAGAAAAAAAAGAAATGAAAGGCAGAAGATAGCAAAACGCAAAAGAAACAAAAAACAGAAGAAGCGAAAGGTAGAAGATAGTAAAACACAGAAGAAGCGAAAGGTAGAAGATAGCAAAACATAGAAGAAACGAAAGACATAAGAAACGAAAGGTAGAAGATAGAAAAACACAGAAGAAACGAAAGACAGAAGGAGCAAAATACAGAAGAAGACACGTCAGCAAAACACAGAAGAAGACGTGTCAGTAAAACACAGAAGAAGATGCGTCTGCAAAACACAGAAGAAGACGCGTCAATAAAACACAGAAGAAGCGAAAGACAGAAGAAGCAAAAGACAAAAGAAGCAAAAGACAGAAGAAGTAAAACACAGAAGAAGCAAAAGACAAAAGAAGCGAAAGACAGAAGAAGCAAAAGATAGAAGAAGCAAAAGACAGAAGAAGCGAAACATAGAAGAAGCGAAAGACAGAAGAAGCGAAACATAGAAGAAGCGAAAGACAGAAGAAGTAAAAGACAGAAGAAGCAAAAGGCAGAAGAAGCAAAACTCAAACGATGCAAAACACAAAAGAAGATGACGTCATCATAAAGGAAACACAGAAGAAGACGACATCATCACAGAAGAAGCAAAAAGATAGAAGAATACAACTCCTTTCTTAAACATCTTCCCTTATGAGGACCATAGCTTTCAGCTCAGATGTCCAAACTTTTCATGCTATATATCATTGGAAAAATAAAAATAAAAGAAAGACTTATAACTTTCTAAAAGACACACTTTCTCTAATCTAGCCTAGATCAATCCTGAATTTCTTCCGAATTTAGAATACGTACTTTACATTCATCCACCAATGTACTGCACCCAATTCTCAACTTTATGACAAATTTTGAGATTCTTAAAGACAGAATTTAAATTCTATATATTCATAAGAAATGTAGCCATATGTTTCTAATTTAATCCAAATCAAGAATCATCTCGTTTGGATAACTAGAGGAAAAGTTGTGGCTAAAAGACTAAAGCATACTCCATAAACATTTTCCAGATCAACCATCCATTTTGTTTCACAATCTTTTCTTAACCCAACTCATACCAAGACCACCTTTTCTACTTCATTTACACCTCATTCTCAACTCCATCTCAAATAAATATCATCCGAAGAAAAATATATAGTCCATGAAACATTCGAGGTCCAACAATATTCTTATCAACACATGGACTAATCATACTTCACTGATGTGGCCTTCTTATCTGTAAACTTAACTCGATTTGGAACAAAAATGAAATTTGACTCTCCTTCACCTAACTAACTAGATCCAAATTAGGTTATAATTTAATTTGTTAAAGGAAAATTCCCAAAACAAATTCTACGTGGCTAGTGTTACGTTTAAGATGGGAGAATGTTGGAGGATTTAAATTTTCTAGCATATACATAGTTTGAAGCCTAATCAAGTTTGAAATATTTAGCCCAAGTTTGAGACCAATTTTAAGTCTAAGCCCAAAATTCATTGGGCATAAACTTAAACCTAATTAGGCTAACCTAAGCATAAAAAATCATGGATTCGATGCCCTGTCGAATTAGTCTAAAGGTAGGCATTCACCTGGTCCTCGAATTATCACAAAGTCGTATCTTTCTCCTATATAGCTTCTGCGACCGGTTTACCTTTTCCACTGAATTAAGAACTTGGTCTGTCAATTCTTCTTGTGTTGAACCATTATTTGATGATCTAGGATCTTCTCCACTTAATCCTCAAATTGTTTCCTCACAATCGGTGGATTTCACTTCACCTGACTCTTATTCAAATCTGATGTATCCTCACAATAAGGTTTGAGAAGACTAACATGAAAAGTAGTATGTAACTTTGATAGCTCAGGCAATTTCAATCTGTAAGCCATATTCCCCACTTTGTGTAGTATTTCAAATGGTCCTTAGTACTTCGGCACCAAACCCCTATGAACTTGCTTACTCGAGATCTTCTTCCAAATCCGTGGGGTTAGTTTCAACAAAACTTTATCTCCCACGTCAAATTCTAACAGTCTCCTTCGAAGATCTACTTGCTTCTTCATCTGTTGAAAGCTTTTTGAAGACCGTCCCTCACCTCTTCCAACAATTCTTGCTTCTCCATCTCAAACTTATGCACTGCAGGACATTTGCCACTTGTCCTTTGTTGAGCAATCTCTAGTGGTGTGAGAGGTTATAGTCCCATTATAATCTCAAAGGGACTTTTCTCCGTAGCCGAAGATCTAAGCAAGTTATAGCAAAACTACATGGTATTAAGTAAACTTAACTAGTTATGTTGATTTGCACTTACATAATGTTGTAGGTACTCTCTAACAAACTGTTGATTCTTTCTATTAACCCATTTGCTTGTGGGTGATTTGTCTTTGAAAACTTCAAATTGTAACCCATCATATTGAAAAGGGATGTCCAAAATCGACTTGTAAATCTGGCATCTTGGTCGCTCACAATATCTGTTGGAACTCCGAAATACTTGACTACGTTCTTGTAGAATAACTCGATCGCGACATCCGAGAGATAAGTTACAAGAGTTGGCCCAAAGACTACATACTTGGAGAATCTGTCAACCACCACTATGATTGATGCCATGTTGTCCATATTCAGAAACCACACTAATGAAATCCATTGAAACCAGCATCCACTGTCTCTTAGGGATAGATAAAGGCTGTAGCAAGCTGGCTTCCTTCTTTCTCTCTGGTGTATCGAACTAACACTGACAAACGAGGGACGTCTTGATGTAACATTCCATGTCATTCTCCATCTTCAACCAAAAATAGGAATGAGATAGGAGCGCTAGCATCCATTGGACTCCTGGGTGAGTAGCCCATTGTGAGTTATAGGTCTTCTTCAACAATTGTTTATGCAATCCACCAAAGCTCGACACATATACTTGACTACTTTTAGTCATCAAAAGCCTATCATCATTGAGCCAAAACCTATGTGCAACACCTTCTTTGACTTGAGAAATCAACTTACAGTACATGGTATCTAATGGAGCTGCTGCCTTAATTTGTTCCAACAAGTTGGACTCTACACTTGTGATCGAATAAAGGGCTGCAAATACCTCCTTCCTACTTAATGCATCGATCATATTATTGTGTCTCCCCAGTTTATGCTCCCACACAAAGTCATACTTAGCAAGAAACTCCTGCCATCGAGTTTGTTTTGTGGACAACTTCTTTTGGGTCTTGAAAAAAGTGTTAGCAACATTATTCGTTCGAACAATGAACCTTGCTCCTAGCAAATATACTCGCCATGTCTCAAGGCAATGCACCACTACAAACATCTCCTTCTTATGTGTCGAGTAACATTGCTCCGCATCATTGAGCTTTCGTCTTTCAAATGCTAATGGATGACCCTCCTATGCAAGGATTCTGCTAATGGCTTTGTTCAAAGCATTAGTATATACCTCAAATGGAAAATGGAAAATCGAACACAAGCAGCTTCATCACGAGTTCAATTGAGATAGCGGCTTTAAGTCTTGTGAATGCCTCCTTACATGCACTCCACAAACACCACTCTTGCTTCTTTTTTAGTAAGTCTGTCAATGGTGCCACTTTCTTAGAGTATCCCACAATGAATCACTTGCAGTAGTTCGCTAGGTCGAGAAAACTCTATAATTCTCATACTATCGTGGGAGCCTACCACTCAATTATCACTTTTACCTTTCTCAGATCCATCCTAAACTGACCTTTGCAAACAACGTAGAGCTTGTGCACACAACGTAGAATCTGATTTCTATCTAGGCAAACTCACACTTCTCCATTTTCACGTAGAGCTTGTGCTACCTTAGTCTTTTGAACACCCACCTCAAGTGTTCCATATGTTCTACTATGTTAGTGTTATACACCACGATGTCATCTAAGTAGTCCACAACAAACTCATCCAAGAAGTCGTATAACACATCATTCATAAGGTTGCAAAATGTAGCATGGGCGTTAGTAAATCCAAACGACATAACTAAAATTTGTAAAACGACATAACTAAAAATTCATAGGATCCATATCGAGTTACACATGTTGTCTTTTGCTCATCATCGTCAACTATCCACACTTGCCAATACCCACTCCTAAGATTTAACTTAGTGCACACCTCAGCCCTTGACAACCTATCCATGAAATCTTAAACCAAAGGTACTAAATACTTATTTTTTATTGTTAACTTGTTCAATGCTCGACAATCTACACACATTCGAAGTGTACCTTCTTGCTTCTTTTGAAATAATATCGGGGCGTCGTATGGTTGGATGAACCCTACTTCTAATAACTCACCAAGTTGTTTCCAAAGTTCTGTCAATTCTATCATGGACATCCTATATGGGGCACGTGCAGGTGGGATCTCTCTAAGAACCAACTCAATCATGTGATCTATCTCACGACGAGGGGGAAGATTTTTTGGCAAATCTTTCGGCATCAGCCCCTAAAACTCCCTCAACAAACTTACAACTAAATCAGGGACTTCCACCATATGGTCTTCGCTAATTTCCCACATAGCAGAGAGATAAGTCTCCATGCCTTTCTTCAACCTTTTTCGGATGCTCATAGCCGAAACATGTCTTACCAAAGTTGTAGCATTTGTCGTTCCACCATCGAACCTACAATAATTCACGTAACAGGAATTTTGATCGTTCATTAACATCATATCTCCCAAACTCGGATACAGTACCACCTTTACTGCTTTGAGAAAATCAACCCCTAATACCACCTTGAAATCCTCTAATGGTTTGATAATGAATTTCATCTTGGCACGCCAACTTCCAGTGCTAAGTAAAACATTATAAGCAATTCCGTAATTGCTTGTACCTTCCCCATAGGGGATTTATTCTTCATTGGGGCCTTGGACACCCTTATTCCTAACTTCCAAAGCATCTTTTTCGTTAGAAAACTATGAGTTGCACCCATATCTACCATTGTGGTCACGTCTTTCTCCCAAACCTGTACACCCACGTACATTAGTTTATCAAAGTGAACCAACTCACTACTAACCATATTAAGCAAGGCGATCGGATTTAGCACCGCATCTTCTGAAGATTCACCGTCTTCTTCATCAATTAGGGCATTCAACTTTTCTTTTCTCGGGTATTCTCTAGTAAAGTATGGACCGCTGCATAAGTAATAAGCAACCTTGCCCTTCTTTGAGGACATCCCTTCATTCTTAGAGCCATCATTTTGCTTGCCCTTGCCCTTGAAATCCCCCTTCTTAGAGTCTTTCTTCTACTTTCCCTTTGTCTTCTCCTGTTGGGTGTGGCCTTTATCCTTGAAAGAATTTGAGGAGCTCAACTTAGATTCTTTCTCCATTCAAAAATCCACCAAGGCATAAGCAGCCACGATTGTACTAACTGTGTCCTTCATATTTTGCCTCCGTAACTCCATTTGAGTCCATGGTTGTAACCTGGATAGAAAATTGAAGAGTTTGTCCTTGTCTGACATATTCTTAATATCCAATATTAGAGAACTAAATGATTTGACATAGTCTTTTACTGATCCATCCTACTTAAGATTCTTTAAGGCATTTCTCGCGAGCTAAGAAGTATTCATCGGAAGGAACTGATCTTTGCGCTCCTTCTTCATCTACACCCACATTTTCACAAGAGTTCTACCTACACTGATCTGGGTAGAGGTCCTCGTCCTCTACTAAAGCTTGACATCCCCATCCAAGTATATCGTCGTCACATTGACCCTCTCAGTATCGGATACCCTAGCAGTCGCAAAGTACTGCTCCATATTCCACAAGAAATTCTCCAATACCTACGCCTTCGAACACCGTAGTTTCATATACCTTCATAGAGGAAAGTTTTGGCGTGGGGATTTCAACCTGATCGACATCTAACATTGCAATGACACGCCTCAGCACAGTGATCTGAAACTGGTCCTCCTCTTTTGCCTTCAACATATACGCTATCTGTTGTTGCAACTCTTGGATTCGCATCTCCAACATCTTGAATCTAGTATTGTGAGATGTGACATCTTCCTTCCTTTAAGGAATTGGCCCAATGAGTGCCTTCACCTTAGACACTGGTTCTATCAAGTTGCTTACTGCCATCTCGAAATTTGGCTTTGATACCAACTGATAAAAAGGTCACCTTGGGACTCGAACTTTCACTGAAGTTGATCGCCAATACCCTTCACATGACAATCTCACTTAGGTCTACTTAAGCAAGACTTTAGCCTTCAACAACTCTCGAAGTGTTTACCTCACACACTTGAAAAAAAATGCTACGAAAGCAATAAGAAAACAAAGGCAACAAGGAAATAAGAGAGATACAATAAAACTAACTTTTATATACTTTCCCTAAAAAGAATACAAGGAATGCTCTCTTTGACTGAATCTAGCTAACCTTCCTCCTAAGGCCCATCGTTAAGGTCGCTAAGAAGTGCTTCAAAGTTTAAGGGTCTAACACTAGGAGATCTAAAGAGAAAATTCACTACTTTCCTCTTTAAATCATCCTTTACCATGATGACTATTATTTTTCAAATCAAACTAGTAAGAATAAATGTCTAAGGTTTAAAAGTTTAATTAGTATTGGATCATCATAAAATTTGTATCTACTGAATAAGATATAAAAACTATAAAATAAATTTTATTTTTATGAAAAGCTAAAACTTATGTTGAATCGAAATGCATTTCCTAGCCTTTAGAATTTAGAAGTTCCTGATTACTATGAAATTGAATAAATTATTATCTTTTTTTTGTGGTGATGAAATTTAGAAGAATTTAATTTCAACTATAAGCAAAGAAAAATAGTTCTGATTGGGTCGAGTTGGACATAGACTCGAGCTTAGACTCAGGTTTAGACCCCCCAGTAGCAGTCGCCTATATTTGGCCATTAAAGTTGATGTTTGGCAACGAACAAAGTTGATGTTTGGTTATAAAAAATTTGTAGCTATATGTGTAAAAAAACATCACCTATAGTTTTTAGCTATGTTTTTGTTTCGTCACCTAAAACGTGGCCGAATTCCTATAATGTAGCTAAAAATTTTGACTAAGTTTTCATAATCATAGCCAAAAGTTTTTGGCTATATATTTAGCTATGAGAAAAAAACATAGCTGAAAATTATACGTGACGTTTTCAGAAATCGTCGCTAATAATTTTTGGCTATGTTTTTCTTTATACCTAAATATGTAACTAAAAACTTTTGACTACTATTTTAAACACGTTGCCAAGCCATTTTAGCCTCGTATATAGTGTTTTTAGATACATTTCTAAAATTGTAGCCAAATATTTTTTTAAACCAAATATTATACAATGTTGCGACAAATTATTTGTTCCTTCTCACTCTGTTTTATGAATGAAAAATACAAGACACAACAAATAATGTAGTGTTTATTGATATAATTATAACTTGTAAATAAAGACCTTACATATTGATTTTGGACAACTAAAATTGATTTTTTGCTCTACTAACCTTTACCGTCTCACAATTATCATAAATAAAGAAAAAAATATTAGGTAGTTGTTAAATCATACAACAAGATTAATGGAAGCAAATGTGAAGGCAGAGAAGACAAGCCTGAACTTTTGTGTCAGCCTTAAAATCACATAAAATATTCCAATGGGACATTCGTTCGTGAACATGTCACACTATATGAAAATTGCAAATTACTAATGAAAAATTACCTACAGAAAAAATTTCGTAGTAAATTAGTGACAAAAATTGCTTTCCATAGGTAAATTTGTTGGGAGAAAGGTAATTTGTGACAAAAAATTTGTTGCTAAAGGAGGAGACCAAACTTTGCTGATGAAATTTAGCAAGAGAATAGTAAAAGTCATCATAAAAATAGGCGTCAATACTTCTCAAAAAAATTACATACAAAATTTACCGACTTACGGAAATATGTTTCTGTGGGGAATTTCCCAACGAAAATATAGTTTCAAAGGTAAATTACTATAAGGGGATGTTTTTGTAGGGAATTTACCTATGGATACACCATTCCATATCTAATTTACCTACGGAAACACCATTCCATAGGGAAATTCACTATGGAATCATTTTTTGTCAGTTATTTACCTATGAAAATATCACTATGTAGGTAAATTCAAACGATATTAGGATTATGGTTTTAATTAGAAAGAAAACGACGCCATTTGTTCAACCACAAATGACATCATTTCCTTATTTGTTTAAATGAACATCGACAACCTTTCCCCCTTACTGTCGAACGTCTCTAAAACTTTTCATTTTTCCTCTTCCCTCGTTATCGTGGTCTTCAGTTCCATACACCATCGTCATCTTGATCTGTGGTTAATCGTCCATATTGGTTAGTTATTCCTCATTTGCACTTGGTTTTTTTTTTCTTCTTGTTGTTGTTAGGGAAGCTTTTGTTTAGGTCAATTTTGGTTAATGTGCTTTGTGTTGTCTACATCTATTTTAGCCGTTAATGGTTCATTGTGTGTCTAAATGTGTTCCTACTGGTGAAGAATGCCACGTACTAGTGTTTTTGTTAATAGTTAGGCATGAATTTCTTATGCCTATAAAGTGTTCGATGAAAGTTCTAAAGGGATGAATTTTGTCGTTGCATGAATTTTTGTTTTTTATTCCCTCATTGTATTAATTGTAAGATAAATTGCATAAATTTGTGTTTGTTATTTTTGCATTGCACTAATTGTAAGAGAAATTGCATTAATTTGTGTTTGTTATTTTCTCATTTCATCCATGAATTTGATGTTGTTTAATTTGTTTCCTTATTGTTTGGACTTTTAAAACTCAAGTAAGGTTCTTTTAATTGTAGTTAAAGTGTAGCACCCCCTTACCGCAGGGTACGCACCAGGTCGCCCGTGGGTCGTCCGACATGTATCCCACAATAAGGGTGCACCACGTTCGATCGATTCTATAATCCACATGGCATCAATACAATGAAACCGCAATAT
>JANZLD010000007.1:28684634-28702340 GCA_026413575.1 Erythroxylum carthagenense | reverse complement strand
TTAGTAATGTTCATATTATGGATTTTATTGTATTGATGCCATGCGAGTATTTAGTGAATGTTTTCGTGAGTAGTGCTGCCTTGCTGTGGGATATGCGTCGAAACGACCCACGGGCATCCCGGAGCGTACCCTACGGTGAGGGGGCGCTACACTTAGTCATAACCCCTACTCCAAAAAGCACCCCCTTTCGACCCTTTCTCCAATTCCAAATTTCAAAAATCTCGACCCTAACTGCTCCAACCTTCCATTTGAAAAGATACCCCTAACCTCGCAGAAGATGTCCCAAGCACATTCTGACCCAGAGATCCCTTTAACTAACCTAGACCAAAAATTGCATAAAGCTCTTTCAAAAATCAGGAAATCAGTGGTTGTTGATGGTGAGGAGGAGGACTCTAGCGTCAAGGCTCTGGCGTACTACCCTCCAGAAATCAAGGAGACTCAAATTTTCATCACCCCCACCAGAGTTAGCACAGCAAGGAGCTAGGAAGTTTTGGCATGCCCTAATCGGATTCTTCATTGGTAAGTGCCCTGCCTTCCCCGTAGTTTAGAGAGGCCTGCCCAAGGCTTGGTTAGCTTGTGGTTAATAAAAATATTAGTGACTAACTCAAACAAGTTTTTGGTTAAATTTGATCCTGAATGTGGGTTGACTGAGGTATTGAAAAAGGAATCCTGGCATACCCAGGGGAAGCCCTTGTTCTTACGAAAATGGAGCTTAAATGCAGGGGAGCATGAGGATGTTCAATATGCCCATGTCTGTATCAGATTCCACAACATCCCCTATGAATATTGAAAAAATGAAGGGTTAGGTAGGATTGCTAGTGCGGTGGGACATCCTTTCTATATGGATTCTCACACAGCAAAAATGTCTCGAATATTATATGCTAGGATGTATTCATAACTAGATCTGGAAAAGAATTGGCCTTCCTTATTTCAGCTGGCAACTTATGATGATGATGGGGAAGATGACATTTAAAGAGATTACATTAGAATATGAATGGAAACCTGAGAAGGTAGCTCAGAAAAAAAGAATGGCAACCAACTAGTCATATGTTTAAAATTGGGACTCAAGTAGAGTTGGAAAAGGATAGTAATTCGAAACCTACAAGTGGCCAGCATACAGATTGGAAGAAGTCAAGAGCAAAGCCCTAATAAGGTACAAGCTAGTCCTAAGGAGAACAGATTAGCTGACACCTTGATTGAGCAGAGTAAAGGCAAGGAAGTATAGCAGAAGCAGGATCATTCTCAAGTAAACCTTGAAGCTACTGTCAACCTAATTGAGTAGAGTCAAGGTAAGGAAGAGCAGCAAAAGCAAGATGATCCTAAAGTTACCCTTGAAGATGCTGACTATCCTAGTATGAGCGAATTAGGTTATTCTATTGGCTCTCCTAAATCTGATGGGGTTCTTGCTAATGAATTTCAGAACTTAGGTGTGATAGAAGGGGCAGAGGGGGTTTTTACCATTAAGAGAGGTCGGAAAACTAGGAAAAATAAAAAAAATAGTAGTGCTTTATGCCTTTAGTTATGGATCTAGGTTTTTGGAATGTTAGAGGTCTTAATAACCATAAAAAGCAGTTAGCTGTGAAGTCTTTCCTTAAGAGGTTGTCAGTCTCATTTGTGTGCTTGATAGAATCTAGGATTAATTCTCTTAACCTTTTAAATAATATTTACATTTCTATATTTCCTAGATGGCATTTTTGTAGTAATTTAGACCAAGCTTCTTTGCTAGGTTAGTAGTATTTTGGAATCCTGATCATTATATGTGCACCCTTATTATTACCACTGACCAATTGATCCTTTTAGAAGTGTCTCCTGTGAATTATGATTCTGTTTTCTTTGTTACTTGTGTTTATGGTTCTAATTACCTCAATCATCGGAAAAATCTTTGGACTAACTTTCAAACATTAAACTCACTATTAGGACAAATCCATGGATTTTGGTAGGTGATTTTAACACCATTCTACTTTCTCACAAAACTGATCCCCTTGGCTCCTCGACTATCAGTGGTATGAGAGATTTTATGAAGTGTGTAGAGGACTGTGGTGTGTATGCTCTCAACTATAGTGGTCCTACTTTTACTTGGACCAATAAGCAATCTGATGATCTCCACATAGCTAGAAAACTAGATAGAGCTCTTATAAAACCGAAATGAAGTTCCCAATTTCCTAGGTCCTTTGGAGAAATCCTCAACCCTAATATTTCAGATCACTCTCCTATAGTGATAAGGAATGCTGCTTTCCTTAAAAGAAGATCTTCTCCTTTTAGATTTTCAAACTTCCTAGTCTCTCAACCTAACTTCCTCCAGATAGTAGCAGAGGTATGGAACACCCAAATTCGAGGGACCCTTATATTCTGTGTTGTGTAAAAACTCAAAATAGTCAAAAATGCTCTCAAATCCCTAAATTCAGTTCAAGTGGGTGATATCAATGACAAAGTTGAAAATTTTCAAATTCAATTAAATAGCATCCAAGACCAAATGTGGTTTTTGCCTAATAGGACTCAGCTTGTTACCGAAGAGCATGAGGCTATGACCAATCTGTTTAATGCTTTAAATGATCAGGAATCCTTTTATAAACCCACATTAAATGGCTTAGGAGGGGGGGGGGGGGGGGGGGGAGGAACACTAGGTTCTTTTACAATTATATCTTGTCAAATAGGAACAGAAACACTATCCACTCCTTGCTAGTGAGAAATGGCCAAAGAATTACTGACCTAACAAAAATCCAAAATACCTTCTTGAATTTCTTCTAAAATTCTCTTGGTCAAAAGAAAGACCTTACACCTACCATAGATTATGTGTCGCCTCTCTTTCCCCACCCAATTCCTGAAAATATTAGAACCAATCTTATAGGTGAAGTTACCTCTCAGGAGATTAAAGAAGTATTCTTTCTTTCAACCTGAATAAGGCCCCTTGCTCGGATGGGTTCAATGGATTCTTTTTTAAATATACTTAGCCTGTTATTGGCAATGAGATCACTAGGGAAATTCAAGACTTTTTATAGCATTGGAAGCTCCTCAAAGAGCTTAACTCAACTTTCATTACTCTTGTTCCAAAGAAGAACCAACCTTCCATAATTTTGGACTGTAAACCTATTTCTTATTGTAACATGATTTATAAGGTGATCACAAAAAATATGTCTAATAGACTTAGAAAAAATTTTCCCCTCATCATTAGTCCAAACCAAAGTGCTTTCATTAAAAATCGTTGTATAGGGGTCAACATTCTCTTAGCTCAAGATATTTTCAAGAACTATCACCTTTCAAATAGCCATAAGAGATGTGCTTTTAAAATTGACTTGGAAAAAGCTTATAATTCTATCAAGTGGGATTTTTACTTTAGGTGCTCCTAGCTATAGGATTCGCTCCTATGTTTCTTAAGTGGAATGCAGAGTGTCTACCCTCTCCCTCATGCTCTATCCTCACTAATGGGACGCCTACAAAATTTTTCTATGAGAAATCAGGATTAAAAGCTTATAATTCTATCAAGTGGGATTTTTACTTTAGGTGCTCCTAGCTATAGGATTCGCTCCTATGTTTCTTAAGTGGAATGCAGAGTGTCTACCCTCTCCCTCATGCTCTATCCTCACTAATGGGACGCCTACAAAATTTTTCTATGAGAAATCAGGATTAAGACAAGGTGATCCTCTCTCTCCATACTTGTTTATTATTTGTATGGAGGTCCTTTCTAGGAGCCTAAATACTTCGATAGTAGGAAATCCAAATTTTAAATTCCATTAAAGGTGCAAAACTCTCAAACTTTCCCATCTTTTGTTTGCTTATGACTTGTTAATGATTTTTCATGTTGATATGACCTCCGTACTACCTTGTTTAATTGCTTGAATACTTTCTCTCAATTTTTTGGTTTGGAAATGAATATCAACAAGAGTCAATTCTTCTTATCACCTGATATGAATCATTGGTCCATTCAACTAAAAACTCTTTCGGGTCTCAGTCAATTCCCTATGAAATGTCTAGGTGTGCCTCTCTTAACTAGAAGATTGACTAGGAGAGACTGTATCCCCTTGTTAGAAAAATTGACTCTATAGTTAACAAATGGACTAATAAAGCTTTGTCCCATACTGGTAGGCTCAAGTTGGTGACTTCTATCCTGTCTACCTTTCAAGTCTATTGGGCTAACCATTTCATTCTTCCTGCTTCTATTATCAAAGATATTGAGTCTAAATTTAGGAATTTCTTGTGGTCTGGAAAGGTTGTGTCTAATTCTCATGCAAAGATAAAGTGGTCTAATCTTTGTAGACCAAAAAAGGAGGGTGGTCTAGGGATTAAACACTTATCCACTTGGAATAATGTCTTATTAGGAAAAAGGATTTGGGTCTTCTTTAATGATAGGGAAGTCTTGTGGGTTAAATGGGTGCATATCATTATTCTTAGAAGAGTTAGAGGAAACTAATTCATGTCAGGAATATTATTGGGAACCATTTCAGATTTAGGATAGGGAATGGTGTTTCAACTTTCTTATGGTAGGACCCATGGCATCCTAGAGGAATACTAAAGGATCTCTCCACCCCAAGAATTATCAATGGTTCAGAACTCCGAATGAACTCAAAAGTATCTGAGGTTATCAGTGACAATGGCTAGAACTGGCAAAAGTTCACAATTGAGGCCATTCGTATGTTAGAGCCATTAATATACCAACTCGGTGAGTCTCAATCAGATAGGCTTGAATAAATTGCTAGCCCCACTAAAACCTACACTAACACTTTAGTATACATCTTGATGAGACCTTCTTATCTGAGAGTATCTTGATGTAAATTGGTGTGGCATCAAGGCAGAAACCCAAGGTATGTCTTTATCTTGTGGTTAGCTTTCCTTAATAAGCTACAAACAAGAGATCAACTTCTCTATACCTTTTTCCCTAACCATTGTTCACTCTACTCTTCGAACAATGAATCTATTAGACACATTTTCTTTGAATGCTCCCTTTCGAAATTAGTGTGGCTACACTACCTCAGGCATTTTCAGATTAACATTCCAAATCTTTTAAATCTACAAGCCATTCAAAATTGGTTCAACCAAACCCCTAACTAGAGAAACATTGACCTCAACACCTTTATTATCTTGCTATCAGTTGTTATCTATAACATATAGTCCGAGAGAAACCTTAGAACCTTCAAAGATAAAGAAATGGAAGTGGGGAGCATCAACACTAAAGTGATCTTCCAAGTAATGGAACAGCTTTGGTAAAACATTGGGAAAAGGTCATTTGTGATTCTAGTTTGTTTTCTTCTATCTTGTAATTGCAGGTACTAGTTGAGGCAGTCACTTCAAAAGCAAAAGGGAATCTAGTCCCAGGACAAGCCTATGTCTCCTGTCAGTAAAGCACAGAATTGGCAGCTAAAAGACCTTTACAGGAACATCAAGATGTTTGCTAAGATACTCATAAACCTAAACAGCAGGAAGCTCACCCTTAGGGTATTTAACTAAAGACGTGGGGCAAAGCTGTTAGGGATAAAAGGGCAATAGGGATGTAAGGAGCAAGGACAAGATCTGCACCTTGAGCAAAATGGCAATGTAGCAACGAGGCTTAACTCATGCAAGGTAGATGTGAGCTTATGGCTTCAAATGTGGAAATGATTGTGAACTGTTGGTTTCTACTGCATAAATGATAGTGGTTTTAATGTATTGCTTTACTATGGCTTTCTGTAAATATGTGTGGTGCTAGTAAGATGTGCCTTCCCAAAAGGCCATCTTGATTGGTATAGTCGTGTAGGCAAAATGCTATGATTGGTGTTATTCATAGGGTACTATATTTTAGAGTCCTTCATGTTCGTAGAATAGGTTATTTTCTGGTTTTGGGAGGGTATGGCTTTCAAGGCAATCCCATGGTTTGTACATAAATTATTTTTATTTATTTAACTTCTGATTTACCAAAAAAAATGTCTACCATATGATCTTGCAAGTCATTGTGGTGTGTTGAAACCTGAATTTAGTTTTGATGCAATTGAAGAACTCCACTGCTCATTTATAGTCATTCACATAGTAAGATAGAGCATTAGAGACAATGTTAAAGTCATAATTTTGTTGATTCAATGGTAAATTTTGGAATTTAGAGTAGAAATATGAAATGGATATAGTTGAAAACAAAAGAGCAGTGTAAAGGTGGATAATTTGGACAACTTTCAGGCGTCTAGAAAAGACAAGTATAGATTAAGTAAAGAAGAAATGGTGGAGAAGAAGAAGTATTATAACTCTCCCACACGGTACAATATTTTAATTCATTGATAAGATGGCAAAGAAAATTATTTATCTAGGACATTCATTGTAGCTAACAGGGAAAGAAACAGAAGAAGTTTGACTATGTTAGATAATGTTTTATTTCTCCTATAAACTAGTGTTGTTAATACCCATTTTATCATAAATTATATTTTTCTTAATCTCATACGAGAAAGAATGCTTGATACCATGCTTTATTTGATAAGTTTGACCTTCTTCACTTAAAATTTATTGTTTTTAAGCATAGAATTTCTCTGATGAGTAAAAATATAAGACTAAATTTTTGTTAGTAATAATTTAACAATTGTTATATTTTGATTTAGATAACTCTTGAATCTAGTCAAATTTATTATTTAATAACTAATAACATAAAGGTATGGAAAAGTTAAAGGGTTATATTTCTTGCTTATTTTAAAATCATTGATTTTATTTTTATGTAATCTCATTCAATAACTAATATTATAAACTTGTTGGGGAAATTAAAAGATTACAAGGTTATGAGATACCATACCACAAAAACCAAAAGATATTTTATGCATTTATTTAACTTGCAATGTACATACACTTAACAATTAATAATACATCTTATTATAATTATATAAGGTATTTTCTTAACAAGTTTTTATAATTTATAAAGATATCTTTCTCTTTCTCTTTAATCTTTTTTTACTAAATTATCCTTTTTATAAAATAAAAGCAATATATACTTTTATTAATATCTCTTTTTTAATAAATATTTTTTACGAAATTTAAAATGAATTTTATAAATAAGGGATATAAGTACAAATAAGCACAAGTTGTAAAACCTTCTACTTTCTTCATAATACATCAAGTAGGTTCTTGTACTAAGCAATAACTTGATCTTTACTTGCAAAACTTAGGTTACATTGAAAGTTGTGGAGTTCTAATTGGAAGCTTTAACTTGGACCTTTTTTTCTAAGAATCTTAGTTTCCTATTGTTTAAGCCAGCTCTTTAGAAGGCCTAAGAACCTTAGTTTTCTATCATTTGAGATAGCTTTTTAGTTTCATTCTTGTAGATTTAATCAACTTATAAAGGACATCTTCCTTTTATACTTGAATTTCCTAAAATATTCTTTGGCTCTTTTTCCTCCATAATCTATACATTGTGTTACTAAGTGAGATTTTAAGTATAATCCAGTATGCATTCTTCTTATTTTGATTGTTGTATAACCAAGCAATTAAGTTTTGCTAACTTAAAGCTGCAAAAGAAATCTTACATAGCTGTTAGATTCTACACAAGATAAAGGAGGAGAAATTGCAACTAAAGAAGAAGTATACAATTTTTTTCCCTAAATCGTGATTGCAAAATACATAAATGTTTTGTATATGTTGAGGTATCTTTTTAGTCTATAAAGATTTCTCAATCTATCTTTAATTGCAAGCCATATAATGATTAAAGCTCTAGGACACACCACTTGAACCAAACCAACTTGTGCTATATAAATCTAAGAGCCTGATTCCTCATGCATTCTCTATATGAGGCATTTGAGAATGCTCCTGAGGGGTGCCTATTCCATATAATGCTATCTTGCTAGTTTGAAAGAAGAGGATAAGTGAGGTTGGAGGTTAATTGGGAGTTCTTGATTAGTTGTATAATAGAGCTTAAGGTGAAGACATATTTAATTGAGGCCATTTTAGGTATATGTCTCCAAAGATAGGAGCACTCAGAATATCTACTTAGAGGGCCTATATTGATCTAATTGCCATCCTAAAATAGGGTTGAAGCTTTATTGCCTATCTTGTAGCAGCATTTCATTCTAACCTTTTCCCAGAGCATAAGGATATGGATTATAGTCCATAAGGACTTATATTTTAGCAAAATGCCCCAAAAGCTCTTATTCCTTAAGTAGTAAGAATGTATCCATCTAACACAAAGCAAGTCTTTATTTATTAATATACTTCACATTCTTTTAATAGTTTGCACCTTATTTATGGTCATTATAGGCCAGATTCTAAGTCTTCCTTTCTTACTAGGCAAGCACGAGTCACTCCATTTGAATTTTTTTAACTAACTTGGTACTTTTTTTCCTAACTAAATAAATTTCATCATAAGTTATTCAAATGGTTATAACAATGTTGATCAAATGGTCATAATAATGTTGATTGGAGACATCCTATAAGAAATCAAATATATGGAGGATATTTAAAACTGAATTAGTTTGACCCTTCATACAACTGACAAGCTTCTATTACACTAACTTGTGATTCTCATATTTATTCTTTCAATTAAAGGATTGAATTTAGAATATAATGGTCTTTTAGAAGAAATAGGTATTTTTAGGTAAGTAAGAGGAACTATGGAGGCTCTTAAACCTATTAAGCAACTGATACAATTGGGTAAACCTTAAGCACTAGAGGATAAGAACAATTAGCTTTTCTCTTTATTAATAGAGAGGCCTAAAAGCTTATTAACTGTTTTTAGAACAACTATAAAAGCACCAATTGAGTTTAGATTAGCCTTTAAGAAGAGGATTAAATCATCTAAAAAAGTCGGGCTAGTTATTCTTAGTCTATTGCACTTTAAGTATAATTTGAACTTCTTCTCTTAGTCGATCACATTCTTGATAAGTCTATTTCAGATCTCCATACAATGACTAAAGATGTAAATTGAAAAAGGATCACTTTGCCTTAAACCCCTAGCTCCTTTTATGAGATTGGATGGTTCTCCATTGAATAGAATATTGTGGGAAGCTATAGTGACACAATACTCTAACTAATAAGTTTAGTAGGGAACTCAAAAGTTTGTAGAGAGTTCAAAATAAATTTATAGTTAAGAGAAATAAAAACTGTGTAGATATCTATTTTTACAGCATAACTTTTGCTAGATTGATTCCTATTTAATTCTTGAAAAGTTATGCTGCTAATAGTTTATTATCCTCAATTTGTCTTCCTTTGACAAAATCACCTTGTAAAGGATTAACCAGTTGAATTAGTATTATTTTAAGTCTGTCAACAATCAGATTGGAGATAACTTTGTATATGGTATTGCAGTAAGATATTAGCCTAAAGTTTTTCATTGAGTTAGGGCATGGACATTAGGTATAAGGAAAATAAAGGTCTTATTCAATATCCTCAACATTTTGCTCTTATTTCTAAGAGTGCTTTAGTGACTAATGTCTTAGTGCAAAGTCATGTTTTATGAAAGAAAGAAGCATTAAGGTCATTACGTCTTGAGGCCTTATTAGGGATGAGAGAAATTCAAACATCTTCCATATCTCTAGCATTAAAAGGCCTTGTCTAAAGATGAACTTATTGTGTAGATATTTGATCTTTAATAAAAGATTAGAGACTGATCACTAAGGAGATTAAATTAGTGGGGGATGTAATTGTATCAGAGAAGAAAGATACAACTTCCTAATGAAGGTCAACTCTAGAGGTCATCAAGATGCCATCTAATTCCTCAGAAAAGTTATTCATTTAATGTTTCTTTTAGGGAGCGCTAAGTTATAAGGACTCATCATATGGGGAGAGGTATATGGATCTTTGTTTTTGTATCTAACTTCTTCCTAACTTCAAAGCCTATATTAGTGATGTGTTACTAGAATTTCTCTTATTAAAATCTCTAAGCTCATTCTTCACCCACTGCAATTTCCTCATACAAATGTAAAATTTGTGTCCCTAAAAATTAGAATTTAGGTTTCTAATGATATCTCCCTTAAAGCCCTCCAAATCTATTAGAAAGTTTTTTAATAGAAAAAATCTACCATAAAGTTGTTAAAGCTTAAAGGAAAGAAACTTCTTTGAGAGTTGAATAGATTCTCACAATAATTAGGGTATGATTAGAGAAGATTAGGTTGTTGAAGGAGGCTTTGCACTTTATGAAAGCTAAGAACCAATGAGAATTTACTAAAAATGTATCAATCTTTTTCCTTAAAAACCATTTCATTTTTTGTTTGTTATTCCAACTAAAAAAATATTCCCTTTAAAGCTTTATATCTATTTCTTACATGTGGCTTTCATAATTATAAAAAACCTTTAGAATAACTTCTCAATCTGTCATTACCTTCTGCTTCTGCTATTAAAGTCACCAAGAATTAACCAGGGCATTTATTATATTTCTAATTTCCTTCAGCTTGCTCCATGAGTGGTTTCATTAGAAAGTATGACTAAAAGCAAATACAAAGGTAACCTAGAATTTGGAATTCTCCTGTTTCATTTTTAGTATGCATGAGCACTAACTTCTCCTCAATGATTAAGTAAATTACCTTTAAATTATGAAAGTCAATTTTTGTGACAATAATGGTTTATGATAATGGTCCAATATTTCTTAAAGTCTGATTTCTTGCTATTATTTTCCTGAAGCTTAGTTTTCTGAAGTCATATAATAGAATGTATAGTATGATGAAGATAATCATACAAAATTTATTATTTATAGGGGCTATTAAGAATTCTTACATTCCAAGCTAGTATGGTCATTTCTTGAAGGTAGTGTTAGAGGTCTTTTGCTTCTTTTTTGACTTCCTCCTAAAGATACTCTAAACTTCATTGCCTATATCATTATCTAGTTACTATGTTGTTTACATTTGGCGAGGAGTTACTTCTTTAACAAGTAAGTGGATCATTTTACTTCCCTCCATGAATAGATTGTCCATGATAAGGGCTAGGGGTATCTTATTCTGAAGGTTTTCCTTATTCGAAAAAGCTCTCGATGTTGTCCTTATACTATAAGAGTTAAGATATTTAGTGACAGCTTTTTTGTAACTAATTATCATTTCATCACAGGTATGAGGTTTTTTGTGACAAAAGAATTGACTGAACACAATTGTTTTGATTAACTGTGATGTTTTTTTTTTGTCACTAATACAATGGTAATTGAGACAATTTAGTTTCTTTCATAATTAAATTGTCACTATTAATATATTAATGGTGTCAAATTTTCTTTTATCACTTCTATCACTAAAAGCATATGCAATTTGACGCCAAAGTAATTTTGGTGGGAATGAATTGTAATTGTGACAAAACGTATGTTGGTCACAAATAATTTCTATTTGTTGTAACAACACATAATTTGGTCACTAATATTTTTCTCTTACTATGACAAAATGGTTTAATGTCACACGATATTTTAATTTTTGTGACTAAAACTTTTGTTAATAAAATTTTAATTAGTTAGTGTCTACTTAATATTGTTATAAAAATGAAACTATCACTATGGTTACTACTATTCGTTACTTTTTGTGACTAAAACTTTTGTTATTAAAATTTTAATTAGTTAGTGTCTACTTAATACTGTTATAAAAATAAAACTATCACTATGGTCACTACTATTTATAATTTTTATGATAAGAAATTTTGTTATGACTTGATCATCAACTTTTTGTTGCAATGGTTATTATCAATATAAACGTTACAAATTAATGATAACCGTTTCTTGTTATAATAATATATTAAAATTAACGATTCTAACGATTGATTTTGCCATTATTGTAGAAATTTTAGGGACTAGAAACTACTTGTCACAGTTTTTCTTTAATATTATTATTTCCAATCAAATTTAAATATTTTCTTATAAAATATTCAAACTACATATATTGATAATCCAAAAGCAATATTTTACATATCAATAGATATTTGCTAAAAATAACATTGAAATTTCATCAAAATAAAAATCAACATAATTTTTTTAAAATATAATGAAAATCTTGTTTCAAAATATTAAGCAAAACTCTTAACCTATTCAAAATTTAAAAACAAAGTTCTTGTCAATGCTCAGTCATTGTCATCGTTGCCTTCCTCATCTTCTCTTACTGAATTTGTTTCATCATCACTCATAAAAATAAATAATTAAAATAATATTGATTTAATTCAATTTTTGATTATATCAAAATTAGATTATCAAGTCAAGCCCTGATCATCTTTCAATTAAGCATGACCACGCTGAAGTTTATAGGATGTTTCAACATAGTCTAAACTTAAGGTTTCAATCAAAATGAATTATTAATATATTTATAGCCAATACGACAATGGTATGGAGTTATAATTAACTATGCACAGATAACCATGGAGCCCTAGGAGCCAAACAACTTAGAAACACCGTATATAAACTATGGTTTGGGTGGGCCCGCACTATTGAGATTTTATCACCTTTGGCCGCCTAGGTTGTCTACCTCCTATCCCCATTTCTTGGGTGGTCTTGGGAGTCGAACCTGAGACCTTAGGGTTTTGTTAGGAGCATGACCCACGCTTCACACCATTGAGCTACGTAGCCCAGTGGTTAGAGGCGTGGGTCATGCACCCCACAAAACCCTAAGGTCACAGGTTCGAGCGACGAGATCCGCGTAGACAACCTAATCAAAAGGGACAAAACCTAAATGGTGCGAGCCCACCCAAACCAAAAAGGTGCCTTTTTGGTTTGGGTAGGCCCACCCCATTTAGGTTTTGTCTCCTTTGGTTAGGTTGTCTACGCGGATCTCGTCGCTCGAACCTGTGACCTCAGGGTTTTGTGGGGTGCATGACCCACGCCTCTAACCACTGGGCTAGCTCAGTGGTAAGAGGCGTGGCCCCTGAGGCCAACAAACCCTTTGGTCAGGGGTTCGAGTCGTCGAGTCGCACAAACCTCACCCTAGCAGACCAAAGGACACAATACTAATTCGAGTTGGGTCGGCGTGCACGACAAGATCCGTGGCCCACCCAAACCAAAAAGGCGCCATTTTGGTTTGGGACGGACCCAACTTAAATTAGTATTGTGCCCTTTGATCTGATAGGGTGAGGTTTGTGCGACTCGGCGACTCGAACCCCTGACCAAAGGGTTTTGTTGGCCTCAGGGGCCACGCCTCTTACCACTGAGCTAGCCCAGTGGTTAGAGGCGTGGGTCATGCACCCCACAAAACCCTGAGGTTACAGGTTCGAGCGACGAGATCCGCGTAGACAACCTAACCAAAGGGGACATATCCTAAATGGTGCGGGCCCACCCAAACCAGAAAAAATTGCTGCTAGTGAAGAGTGGTAGACTTTAAAGATTAAGGTTATCCCTTTTCTCCCAATTTAAGTTATTTTCCTTTACTCTAATGCTAAATAATTAGTTAAATATAAGTTTTTAAATTTTTGTAGGAGAACGTCAATTTTAAAACATTTAAAGGGGAAGGGTTTGAACCTGAGCTTGGATGTAAGTTGGATCAATTTTTTGGATGTTTGGTTCGAGAAGAGACTACATTTTGTTTTCTGGCTAACCCTCTACAAGAACAACGAGAATTTTAGGAAGTATATGTTCCTTCTCCACCTGATAATCATAATGCTCATCATCAATTGTCAAGCTATCATGATCATAAGAATATAGACGAGACTAGTGGTCTAAACAATTAGAAAGAAGTGTGGAGAGAACTTATCATAATCCCTTAAGCTACATATGATAAAGGGAGTGAGAGAAGAAGATGTAAAAGGGTTTTGGAGAGTGATAGTTCAGAAAGTAACAAGAGTGCAAGAACTAATTCCACTAAAAGGGTAGGAAAATCTATAGCAAAGTATAAGAGGCTTGACAATATGATGTAATTAATTCAAGAGAGACAGAGTGCAATAATGAAGATGAATAAATCCATTACGAACATTCTGGACACGATGAATATCAGTGCATCACATAGTACTGGTGCTGGTGCGTCACATCGTGATGTTATGAACGCTTTAAAAAAACTATGTATTTTGCCTAGTTTAGATACTAATACTCATAAATTTTACTTTGCTTGTATGTTGATTGAAGATCCGCAAAAAAGGTCCCTTTTTTTGGTTTACCAGATGATATAAAAAGAGTTGAATACATAAAGTTTATGTATAAGTATGACAAACATTAAACATAGTTTCTATTTATCAATTACTATGTTTAGTTTATTGTTTTTATTATTTGTGCACTTATGTTGACATGGTGTGTTTTAAGACATTATGAATTTAATTAGCTTATTTTATTATATTATGTTATCATATTAGTAATCTATAATTTTATTACCTGTTATATTATTTATTTCTTTATATGTAGACATATAAGTATCTTATTTATTTACATTATAATTTTACTTATTAATTTGTAGGTATAGATGATAATGTTATGCAAATTATGCAACTTCTACAAATGAAACAATTTTTGGAAAATGAGGACGAGTTTTGGGATTCGGCTTACAAGAGTGTGCACTTTTTAACCATATATACAAGAAACCATTCATGACTTCCTATCAAATAGGAGAACTATTGATGAATGAATTATTGAATGGCCATGAAAAATGGTGTTCTAATACATTTAGGATGAATCAAAATACATTTCGCTATGTATGGTTTTGAAAAATAATTATGGTTTGAGACCTTTAGACAGGATGCCTATTTTGGAGAAAATCAGTTTATTCGTGTATGTCCTAAGTAAAGGTTCCTCTAATAGAGATACCCAAAAACACTTTCGACATTCTAGTGAAATTGTGAGTAGAGCTTTTAAAGAAGTTTTGACTGTTATGGATTAATTTTCAAGGGATATACTCATATAAAAAAATATTGAATTCAAAGACATTTCATCATAAATTGCCAATGATGCTAGATATATGCCACATTTTAAGGAAATTGAATATGTTCTTCCTCCCCTTCATTATATTTTTCCATTGAAAAATGTTGTTTTATCATCTTATGATTATTGTTTTATATCATGATTGATTTGGAGTTACTGATGGTACACATATAGCGGTAGTTGTTGCAAAGGAGGATCAAATGAGATATAGAGGACGGAAAGAAATAACAACAACAAATGTATTGGTAGCATGTGACTTTAACTTACTATTTACATATGTTTTAGCAGGTTGGGAGGGATCAACACACGATTCTCGTATTTTTCTTGACACAATCGGTAAGTCAAGACTTAAATTTCCAAAATCACGGATTGGTAATTTTAAGATTTGTGGGATTTGTTATTCATAATTTATAATTTTTATGATATCATTTATACTAATTATATTGCTTCTATGGAAACTTAGGTAAATATTACGTGGTTGACAAAGGTTATCCGAAAAGAAAAGGATATTTGACATCTTACCCAAAGACAACGTATCATCAATCGGAGTTTTGCTCTTAATACAATTTCTCAATGATGAATGAGCTCGATTGAAGGTATTGGAAAAAAATGCCTAAGTATTTATTAATGGATCAAGATAGAATAATTTGTGCAGCTTTTGCATTACATAACTATATTAGAAGAGGTACAATTAGCGAATCGACTTTTAGCACCATCGATCAAGATCATGAATTTATATCTCTAAATGTATTTAAAGAAGTTGAAGTTAACTCTACATAAGAAGACATTAAAAATCAAAGAACTCGGGAGATGACAACTATTCGTCATAGTATTGCTCCTAATCTAGTGACAATTAGACATCTTTCTTAAATTGTTATAAACCTTTGCTTTAAATGATGATGTTTATTTCTTTTGCTCTATTTAAATTGTGTTGTTAAACTTCATTTGGATTGTTATATTTTATTTTTGGATGTATCATCATCATCATTTATTATTATTATTATTGTTATTATTATTATTATTATATTCTATGTTTTTATTAAAGTTATTAACTTTATTTTTGTAAAATTAAATATCTAAAATCTAAATTCTTATAAGTATATTCAACAAAATATTAAGATATGTAATATTCATACCCTTATAATTTTGTTTAAAGTTATGCTCTCGTAATTCATTTTACATATAAATAACTAATTTTATCAAATATTTCTAATAAATAGCTAATACAATTTATTGATTAAAACAACTAACTATTAACTAATAGCTAATGTAATTAAACGAGTATCAAACAGGACCTAAATAGATTGCGGGTGGATGCAGAGTACGGCATCAAATTCCAAAGTAATATGTGATTCTAAAACAGAATAAAGCCATTCAATTGACATAAAAGTGACGCTAGAGAGACCTAGCCGACATTTACATGGGCTGGTGGACCAAGCATCCGGTACAAGCAGAAAGGGGTCAACTTGGGTACGAGTTAAAGAAAGCAATAGGAAAAAAGAACTGCGTCAACTTTTGTACGAGTGAAGAGAGGAACAGGAAAAAAGAACTCTCGTAATGATTAGCAGTAAGAATAAAAAAGCTATTAGCAAAAGCAAACACGTGTTTTAAGCTTTCTCAGGAACCATGACATATATGATATACCAATACTACCGTAATACCAATTGCAAAAACTAAGTTACTAAAGATTGAAGATTTAATCAAAGACTAAAAAATTACCGATTGATAGCTGGCTTTCAAGTCTTGATCAATGCTCGTTTCGATATGATATCCCATCTGAAAGTAGAAGGATTAAGTTCAAAGGACGACTTCCCCAAAAGAATCGAATCATACGAACAAAATCAGAGGTCATTATCATTCTTCTAAAAACAGTGCTAATGGTCTTAAATTTCATCAACATAAGACACTTTGTTACTGCCTTCATCCTACAAAATATGTATATATAAAAAATTAGTGATTAACGCCGTTTGTTTATTTTTAGTTGCTTATGAGATGTCATAGAAGGATCTTAATTATAGAACGATATCTTTAAGTTATCTACTTTCAGACTAATCTTTACTTAAACTGGATTAGTTTCTTGCAGAAAGTAAAGTTCTGATCTTAAATTTTAAACGACAACATGCATGAGAAAAGTTTAAACCTGCGACTTCACTTAAGTCAAAAGAATCCCTTACTAACTTAACTACACCTTGAAGTTAGTGATCAACGTCTTTCTATCTTTAAACTTGGCTCTTTAGATTTAAGTTGATAATATCAGTGACCAACGTTTCCAGTTCTACACTAACTCAATTGCAGAAACTACACCAAAAGTTGATGTCACTTAAAGTTTCCGAAAAAGAATCCCTTGGGATTCCAAGTCGATAGTACAAATTAAAGCGTGCTGAACTAAACCACTGGCCGTATCCTATTCTAGCTCCTTACCTATTGCATTTATTACTACTTCTTCCATATGCAGATAGCAAGCATCAGCCTCATGAATCATAATCCCATCATCAGATTTTGTGGACAAAGCTCTTTTCTGTTTTTATGGAAGTTACTGTCATTGTCGTCGAAGACTTAAATACACCCATGATGGGTATATTATGTTGGAAAATCAACTCAAGATCGAATCTAAGCGCAGCGGAATGAATTTAAAAATTTTCCACAGAATCAACTTTAACAGAATTAGATTCGAAACATAAAACAAGAAATTGATAAAGTTAAACTAACCTTTTCAGATTTCCAATACAATACCTTGCTTCTCCGAAATAGTCAAATCCACGAGTCGTTCAAACGTCCGGCCTCTAACGGTATCCACAGATCCTTTCTGGAGAAAAACTCAAATCGAATTTGAGAGGAAAAATCGTTAGAAGTGCTAGCTTACATATGTTCTAATTCTTCCTTTTTATATGAAAAATCTTATTTTTCATATCCTTGAATTTTATTAAAATTACAACTAAAGTCAAACTTTAATTATAATTATTAATAAATCCTTA
>JANZLD010000007.1:28669682-28684534 GCA_026413575.1 Erythroxylum carthagenense | reverse complement strand
ACCTCAGGGTTTTGTGGGGTGCATGACCCACGCCTCTAACCACTGAGCTACGTAGCTCAGTGGTTAGAGGCATGGGTCATGCACCCCATAAAACCCTGAGGTCACAGGTTCAAGCGACGAGATCCGCGTAGACAACCAAACCAAAGGGGATAAAACCTAAATGGTGCGGGCCCACCCAAACCAAAAAGCTCAGTGGTTAGAGGCGTGGGTCATGCATCCCACAAAACCCTGAGGTCACAGGTTCGAGCGACAAGATCCGCGTAGACAACCTAACCAAAGGGGACAAAACCTAAATGGTGCGGGCCCACCCAAACCAAACTCTGTCTCGCTCTTGTTTAAATCACACTCAATTATTTTTTCCTCAGTCACTCTCGAATCCTTGGAGAACAGTTTCCATTCCTGCTTCTATTTCAAGTTTTTGATCATATTAAATATATATGGCCCAGTTATAAGGCAAAGGCAAAAATCTTTACGAATGTATTCCCTCGACTAACATACTTGAAATTATAATATATGGAAGCCTATAATAAGCGCATATGCTATTGTTATTTGATTTAGAGGTGCAAGTTTTTGGATCATTCACGACTAGACTTTATCTTCCTATGAGTGATATTGATGTAAGGATGTGCCAAATCTTAAAAAGAAAGTTTAGGAACTGATAACTAGTTGATTGAGTTAAAGCATGTGTTTTGGATGCTTTTAAGTGCAGGTTGTTATTCGGGGTTCAGGTATAAAAAATCCACAAGTTGTTCTGTAGGCTCTTTCTAGGGCATTGTCTGTAAAAGAAGTTATAAAGAAGATTTAGGTCTACGTTCTTTGATTGCTGGACATGCTACTATTGAAATAACTTTTTCTAAGCGGGATTTTGTTTAATGCCTCAAGTGGTAGCCAAAGCCCGTGTCCCAAATGTTAAATTTGTTGAGAAGAATAGTGGTTTTTCATTTGACATAAGGTATTACTTGTCTAGCCTTTTATATGTAACACTATTAATTATATTGGATGCTTGATGGACTGCAATTCTTTCTTAGCTAAGCATTCATTATTCTCTTATTGAACTAGTGGATGAAATGGCGAATAGACTTGACTCGACTTGACTCGAAGTCAACGGGCTAGGCTCAAACCTAGCCTCAGGCCCAACTTTTCTAAAAAAGAGCCTGAACTTATTAGATTCTAGCTAAAACTAAGGTTGCAAAGAAATGTGTAAGTGATTTAGATGATAAAGCTGTAGGAATTACTGAAATCACAAAAATACAAAATGAAAAGATTCAAGCTCAAGATGCAACTATTTAGAAGTAAGCAACGGAAATGAAATAAATTTCAGCTACTTTTTCACATTTGGAAAATATTGGAGTAATTCCTAGTTTGTCAGTCAATGCTTTTGCCTCAATTAGAGACCCATCAAGTGCCATAACATCAAATACTCTAACTAGTCATGTGAGTTTATAAATTTATAAAATATACAATTGTTAGTATTACTTCTTATCATTATCATTATATTATTATAAAATGTTAATACTAAATTTATAGCTTAATATTTTATAAAGTAATTGACTGATTCTATTTTCATTTATTTTGTAGGAAACAAATCAATAGTGAACTTTTGGAAAATTTAATATCCAAGATAATTATATTTATTAAAATTATCCCAAACTACTATAAAATTAGAATTTTATAAATTTTGGTGATTTATATATATTTTTATATATACTAACAATTTGTATTTGCTTATGTGACAATATCTTGGCACTAAAAATTCATATCATTTGTGACAACTTCTATATTATGGCCAATAATGAAATTTTTTATCGATTAAGCAATTAAAATTTTAAATTTAATAATATTATATGTTAAAAACACAAACACATTAGTGATAAAATTTATTGTAACATATAATCTTTATTTAGTGACAACATTATTGTAACATATAACTTTCATACTTTTGGCAAAGAAGAATTAGTGACCAAGAAGTAAATGACACTGATAAAAAAGTACGAGTGACAAATATTTTGTCACTATTTTCAATTATTTTAGTAACGATGATGTCAAAATAAAATAAAGTATTGTTACAACTTTATTCATCACTACTTTATATTATTTTTTTGACAAACTTGTCATAAATATGTAAAATTACTATGATCATATAGGTTTGTCACACATTTCATAATTTTTAGTGTCAATATTTTTGTCACAAAAGTGTTGCATAATTGTGACTATTTTAAAGTGTTGCATAATTGTAACTATTTTTTCGAAGCAGTTAGTATTTCATTAGTGACGAAGGTATTTATGACAGGGAGTGACAACTTTAAAAAATGGACACTATTGATAGTAGTGACTAATATTACTATTTTTAGTGACAAATTTTGCTTTCACTAAAAGTTAAATGTCTTGTGATGTTATAATTAAGAGAATTAATTTTGTCGAGATACAATTTTTCCTTAGTAAACACTAAGGTGTAGTCTTTTCTTTTATTTTGGCTAGCCCTAGTTTCTTTAGTAAATAAGGTATCTTCAATATGATTATTTAATATATTTCTGAGACTTCTCTAGGTTCGCTTCCCTTTGGGTGTCGTCATTTTCACTTAGGACTCCTTGCATTAATTTTTGATATTCACCTATCTTAAATAATTTCCATATTATTAACCATGTCTTCCTCTACTGAGAGTTCCTTAGCTCCATGAATAAGAGACTAACCCAACATCTTTAGAAATTTTATATATCCTCCTTATCACGTTAAAGTAATGGAATAGTTTGAGGAAGTTGTTGATCAATAATAATAGGGACATAGATCTTGACATAATTAACTCTCCTTATGTTTGCAATTGCCTCACCCATGTACAAGGGTTTTCCAACAAAACTAATTAGATGACTAAGTCCTTTTATGGTTTAATATGCTAGAAGAATATTATGGTTATTAAATTATAAGCAAACATATTTCTTCTTAAGGTTTTGAAGTTAGGTAGTATGTTTCCTTCTTTGTAAGAGTGATGGTTTATTATTAAAATGCCATTGGCCAAATTCTATAATTTTTTGAGCCACAATTGAGGAATCAAACCTAAAAAGAAAAAGATTGACCTCATCAGCAAAAACTTGACTTAAACGCCATTGCTTCTAATAATGTTAGGCTTAAGTATTCATAACTAGAAATAGGGGTCCTTTGTCTAGGAAAAATGCCAGTAATGATGCATCCCATTTTAAGCTCCCTCCTTTTACCATATGAAAAATAGTTGGTTTAACTTGTTATTGGTTTGGAGGAAAATAACACAACTTCAACAAAAGAGATGACTCTATTAAGACTTAGAGTCAAGAATTCTTGCTACGAGGTTGGGAGAGAAATTAGGAAGGTTAAAGTAACCTCCATTATAGGGGTAAGGGTCACTTTTAGCTGAGGGAAGAGCTTGGGGGGATTATCATTAAGAGTAACTAAGTGAGATTTCGAAGCTAAAGGGGGCAAAAATCTTAAAAGGAAAGTGTCATTTAGCTAAAAATAGGGAAAAATAAAAAAGGAATTCTAAAGTAGGAAAAAAAGAAACCAAAATAGGAAAAGGGAAACAAAGGGAAGGAAGGAGTAGAAAAACTTTGAATGAAGATTGTAAAGAAGGGACTAAGGTATAGGAGAGGAGAAAGAGGAGGAAGAAAAAGATAAGGGAAAGCTGAAAAAATAAAAGTTAGACGATAAAATTAAGGAGCACTATACAAAAAGCAGAAAGTAACAAAAACAACTAGAAGTTGGACAATAGGAAAGGAAAGTAGAGGAGTGAAAAGGAGAAGAATAAGAAGTTATTTTTATAGGGATATCCAATCAAACAAAAGCAAAACCTGATCAATGAACTAACCTATAAGTAAATGAAGACTATATAGGTGTTCTAGAGAGAGGCTAGAGCTTCTCTCTCTTACTTGGGTGAGTTTTTTTAAATCAAGTATATAATTTTAATTTAAAAATATTTTATATAATGAATAGGCTTTTAAATGTCTTAATTTAAAAGTTAAAGAATTTGTTAAATTAGAAGTTTAAATTTCTCTATATACAATAAAAAGAAAATTTTATTCTTGCTTTTTAAGTATTCAAAGTAGGTTCTTATTATTCCTACTTAAATAAGTAATATGGTAAACAATTATTTTTACTTTTTTATAATTCACCTACTTATATATATATTATAATGAATTAAAATATAACAAAATAGTTAAATCTTGACGATATTATCTTAAAACTTCCATATTTGTATAATATGAGTGTGTATATATATATATACTTGAAAAAAATAAGGCTAATTAAAATCTTAATTAGATTAAAGGCATGAAAAAATAGGAGTGTTGGACTTTTGGTCTTGTATTTAATTAAATTTTGTTTTGACCATAAATTTGGGTTAATTACTTGAAAACTAATTCTGATTTTTTAGTTTAATGTTAGAATCTGTAATGTGATAGTTATTTAAAACAATCTAAACCAAGGAATATTAATATTTGATATTGCTTTGAATATAATTTATAGATACGTTAAAAATATATACAAAATTATAAATTTATTGATTTAAAGTTTTTAAACAAACATAAACCCTTTAGTTCTCCTTTTCTTAAAATTCGGATTCAAACGATATGGATCTGCTCAATTAGCTTGAATTATAAAGAGTAAATTATAAAAGAAATCCGAATTTTGTTCAATTTTATAATATTAACTTGAACTTTGAAACCATAAAATATCCAAATTTTAAAGACAACTTGTGGCTAACATGTGACTTATTAATGTTACATTAAATTAACTACTGAAAAATTAGAAAGAAAAACTAAAACTCTAATTTCATATTGCCAGAGTTGGACCTGGTTCTACAGACATTATATTGAAGAACCGAAAGGTTCCAAGAAGAATGAGAAGTTAGATCAAGCAAAACAGGTGAATGATGCTTTATATAATAGAACTTGATTGATTATTATTACATCAAACTGTATATATATACCGGTTCCTAATCTACAGACATCGAGTACATATTCTTCCAAATTTGTTCATTCAAGCAATACAAGAACTCATCAAGAGCAAGAGTTAACAGTAAAACAAGAGAACTAATGTGAGCATAGGGTCTAAAGACATCAACCCTTAAAAACAGACATCCAAGCAACAGTAGCAACACCAGCCGAGACAACTGCATGGATAAAGAAATATTTGGTAAGCGAACATTTAGTCATGTGTGTTTAGGCTTGATGAAGAAAGAAGCAGAGAGACTACAGTACCATCCCTCCCAAAAGCCTGAACCCTTGGCTTTGGTTTTTCCAATAGGAGGAGGAGGAGGAAGAGGAAGAGGAGGATTTCCATTCTTCACTGGTTTATCTTCTCCTGGCTTTGGAACTGCGCAAGGATCTGTGGACAGAAAGTTCCAATGAATTCAACATGGATTCATAATACCTATGTACCAAAAAATTATATGACAATGATTCCATACAAGTACATCTCTTGGAAAAATCGTGATAGTTATAGATTACCGTAAGGATGGTATTGATCATTGAAGGTACTCATCCCTTTAAAAGTAAATCCCTTGATGTAGCTTCTGAGATAGATACACAGATTTTCAGAATGGAAGTGCAAACATAACTAGATCAGGATCATTGGATGGTCATAGCATATATATGGATCAAAAGGAAGGGCCGACGGTGGAGTGGTTGCAGCTTAGCGAAGCGGTTAGCTCTTTAGTGGCACAGGTATGGTCATTTCTTCTTCTAACATTTTAAATTTCATGTCAAATGACACTAAAGTAAATCCCATAATGAACTTTCCTGGAAGGCCTAGTCTGACTCATGTGAACTAATTGGTCTCCTTTCTTGAAATGTGGAAATTGTTCATCTTAGTCGATAAGTTCCCTGTTGTTACGTACGTGTTAAGACTTCAATTGATGTTCGTTAACGAATATGTTACCTGACATCCAAATCAAATAAACACGTCGACATCTGGTAAGTACGCAGTTTTAAGCATCTAAATTCTGTGGGTTTAAGTCTAGGTTTGAAGATCTTGATTTGCTCTTCTCATAAACCTTCAAAATTAGGAAATGGGAATTTTTTGACATTTGGTCTCCTACGATCAAGCAGTAAGAATTAAAGATAGAATATTAGGATCCATAGTCACAAACACACAGTAATAATAAATATATATGAAATGCAAGAAAACTAAATATATTCTCATCAGATCTTCCAATTAGAGACTGATGCTCGAATCAAGAAACCAACATCCTGCCCATATACACTCCCAACAGCCTTCGAGCACCTAACGTGGCAACACCTCCATCATCAACTATGAAGGCAACTCAAAATTATTCATCGTTAATGTAATCATCATTCGCATCTCATAATGTTAAATTCAATTTTATAAATCCCCTTAGACTAACCTAGAAACTCAACTGACCAACATTTTAATTCAAACGTACTAAAGTAGCCAAGATAATTCACAGTAAGCATCTTCAACCATGAATATCACATATAGTTCATAATTCATCTAAGTCATTATTCTAACATCTTAAAAATCATGCACTACAAGAAAAATGGGATCTAGCGACATACATTATTGACGGAATGAGCAGATTTTCCATCGATAAGTTAAGTTAGCTACGGAATTTACCAATGGAACAAATCGTCGAAGAAACGGCTGTAAGTAATAATTGGCAATAAAGTGCATATTTTTATCCCTAATTTACCAACAGATATTTTATGTTTCGTCATCATATTTAGCAACGGTAATTTTGTGCTCTCGGTAAATTTTGCGACGAAATGTTTGTTTTGGTCAGTGAATTTAGCAACGGACAGGGCTTCTCCATCGGTAAATTTACTGATGGATTTGGCAATTCCGTCGGTAAATTCACGACTAACTATTCCCATGAAACTTAGTTATCCTCCAGTAAATTCATTACATTTTACACATGGATTTTATTTTTCCATCGGTAAATTTACTAATACTGTTTTTAATTTTTCCTTGGATTTAATTTTATTTAATAATCTTATAATTAATATTTAATTTATACTGTTAACAGTTATCTGTTCATAATATTTTGATTTATTTCTACATTTAATTTGTTAAAACAGAAAGTTGATTGATGACATAAAGTAAAAATTATCTTAATTGATAATAAAAAATTATTTTGTACAACAATAAGTATTTAATTCATACATAATGACTACAAATACGTTATTCATTTGGTTACTGTAGATGCTCTGAATGTTGCGATGAGTTGGTGCTTTTCTCCTTTAACTCATCCATCTCATTACAGAATTGGGCTATGTACTCTATTGAATGTTGCAACTGAGTTGCTAGTGCCTATATTGTGCTCTAAAGCTCATGGACTTCATTGGATACGGACCGATACTAGATGCTCCTATACTAAATGTGGAAGATTGCGAATAGCATGGGATTACAAATGAACCTAAGTCGAATATCCTTTCATGACGGTCCCTACTACCTATTGCATGAAGATAAGTTTAACTCTCATCAACATCTTCAGACTGCTAAGATTGTCATTAAATGTTTTCTTATATTTGGTCATATCAAAAGGCAATGTTTATCATAATAAGTGATAATTATTAAGCATTAATATTAAAGCATAAGTTTCACATACATTTAGTTCTCTACATTGGGTGTTCATGAGGGTCACTCCGTCATGCTTCTTAATGTGAATGTACAAAAAGAGTTGACGTGGTGTAGGTTTCCTACCCAAAGACTTTTCTTGCATCAAAATAAAATATTATAAGTGAACTACAATTTACAAAAATTTCAGCAAAAATTTTCTATTTTTATGATATTTACCTCCTGTTGAACAAAGAAAGTAACTTAACAACACAGTCATATATAATACTAGACATTTATAACATTATCATTTTCTATAATACACATATTTTTATTCTAAAATTTACACATCAAATTAAATTGAAATACATCAAAGTAAAAAAAAATCAGAACATTAGTGTAAAGTGTTATACTACAAGTCTTTATGTATACTCGTGGTGAGTAATAGATCCTTCAGTGTGTGCAGGAAGACTCTCTCCCCCCGGTCCTCTACGTCTATTGGTAAAATTACGCTCTGAAATGGACATTGCCTCAGGTGATATCTAATACTGTTGTGATGTCTAATATTGCTGACAACGACTCCATATTTCTTCAGAAATATAAAGAGATCGTATACCAGTCTTGTGTATCGCACCAACAAAGTCTCTATAACATATACAAGCTCATCTCTCCCATACTTTATAAATAACTACATCAAATTCAAAATCTTAAACAAATTCTTTTTGAAAAAAAAAGGGAAAACATACGATAAGTACTTATAACCTACAATATTTATTTAATTAGAAAAAATACAAAAAAATATTTTTTTGTACCTTAAACTCCTAATGATAAAAAATTGTTTGTCGCCTGAGAGATATTCTTCCATATATAACTCTCAAGATCAATCTTTTCCTTGAATTTGGATGCCATATTTCTTAAACACGGTCTAAATGGGATCAACCTAAATTTAAACCTATAACTTAATTATAACATATGGTGTTTCATGTATTTTCACTTCTAGATTGTTGACAATTGTGATGTAAGTTCTTCCGTTAATTCCCTCAATTTTAGGATGGAGGCCGCCTCCTTCACTCGCCTCGTTTACTCCTGATATCTCCATTGATATAGGGATGGTGGATGATGTAGCAGTAGGTATGGAAGGTGATGCCTCATCTGCAAGTGTAGTAGCTAGAGGTACAACATCTAATTCGGTTACAGCTGCAAAATGTGATGCTTTACCTGGAAAGTAATTGGCTCTAAATCGTGGTCTGAACCTTGGTCGCATCATATCCTATTTTCTCTTTGATAGCATATTTTAACCTAAAATTCATATTTTTATTGAATATTCTAGAAATATAACAATTTTAATTCAATATATAACAATATATCATTGATTCAATAATTGATTCATTGAATATAATATTCTATTACAAATACAAACTAATCGCTATCAACACTTAATTGTAAATCAAAATCATCATCATCTTCTTTTTCTGAAGAATTATAATCAAACTCAGGCTCCTCTTCAAATCTCTCGCCCTTCTCATCCTCTCTAGTTGAATTTTCAACATCTTCATTATTTATATCGTTCAAAGGTTCGTTCTTATCATATGTAACAAATACATTTATTTCATAAATATCTTCCTAAAATGTTTCACTTTCAATTCTCTGTTCTCTTTTTCCAAGTTATTCAAAAATATCTCTAGATTTAACTTTGTAAACAGCCAACCAATTTGACTTATCTTCTCGTAAGCTAGAAAAAGGGACATAACATACCTAGATCGCTTGCATTGCCAACACGAAAGATTCAAATTGTCTAAATCTTCTTTGTTGGTTGACTTCAACTAGATTGTATCGGCTATGCACTTTTGTATCAACATTAGGAGTTGGATCAAACCAATCATATTTAAATATCACACTCCACTTTATTGGCAATGTAGGGTACTCAATTTTAAGTATCTTAATAATTTTACTATAGTAATCCATCAATTCTCCTTGTATGCAAACTCCACTATTTACCATTGCCATGCTATGACCATGATATTCTATATGATATTTGTATCCGTTAACGAAATACACCAGATACAATTTAACAATTCCCAAAGGTCCTTTAGCAAGATCACATATGAACTTGTTCTTTATTGGATTAATCACCTACAATTAATTTCAATACTATGGTACGTGACATTGTTTACACCTGTGAATCAATAAAGCAAGTTCTTACTGTGACTCCTAAGCTCATGAAATTGTTCACCGATAAGCTTCACGGGAGTTGCATCACGGGTTTACAGCCTATATATCATCCTAAGAACTTAGTTATGCCTTAAATCATCTATAAGATCTTAAACTCATTCCACATATTGTAAATACTTAGACCCATTAAAGAAGAACATAAAAACTCATCAATGATTATAAGAATATTCTAAACAACAACACAAAACCAAAACCTCCTTTACATTTACACAAAACTCAAACACATCATAATTGTATTTGGAAGACTTACCTGGATAGATGGACAACTACAAACTACAAAGAAGAAGCATGACCAACGCTCTTTAGCACAATATAGGACCTGCGATTCATATTTAATATAATACACTTGTTCAATAGTTTTATTATATATTTAATATATTAGAGAAAGCAAATCAGAAAATAATATTGTTTATTTTAAAATAGATATATGTGGACTTTTAGTGGGAGTAATGTTAAAAATTAATGTTATGATAATTTTAATAAAAATCTTAAAAATCAAGATATTTCAAACGATTTATTTAATATTTATTCTATTTCCAATATATATTTTTTATCTTATGGACAAGATGGGCATTCCATTAAATTCACATCTCATGCTTTCCTGCCATACATATTTCAATTTTGCCACTCTTGTTGGTTTACGTTTTAGTTTTCACAAAAAGGAACAGTGAAGACAATTAATATCATAAAGACTTCTTAGAAGAATCAATAAATTTTGATCTAATTTTAAAGATTGGCGGTGTGATCTTTTTGTCAAGTACGAAGGAGTATGAAAAGTTTATACACATTTCTAATTTTTAATATTGCTACTAATCCTGACTTGCTTGGTTTAAATTATTTGTAAAATCATACAGAATATTGATACGACTATCGTTAAGAGAATTTGATTTAAAATAATATAAAAAGAAGGCTAAATTATTCAAAAATAAAAAAGTGTGAATTCTCTTTATTATTTTTATATAAAATTTTAAATATAATTAAGAAAAAGTATTATCAATTATAATAATCAAAATTAACCTTAATAATTTAAATACTCTTTAAATGTTTATAAAAACTAGTCTTTCATCAACAATTAATCAATTATGTAATAACAAATTAAATTACACAATTTAATTTATCAAAAATAAAATTTAAATAATTTTTTTAAAAATCACTAAATATTTATTTAAAGTGTTTTTTTTTGGCTTAATCTAAGTAAGAGTACCCATTACAACTTAGGAGATAATTAGAGTTTTTAATAATTTTCCATTTCAATAATTTAACAATTCTTTTAGAATTTTATTCATGTAAAAAAATGATTTTCATACAAATTTAGAAGCATAAATTAAAGAGGAGTGAAGAACAAAAAGTGAAAAAGCAAGACCAACCAATAAGGCTTTAATCATTTCTCTCCATACTCATGAAGTGCGTCTTAATCATTGAATGTTGCTAATGGACCAATTGCATTCCTACTAAGAGGAGCTAGTCCACTTCTTTATAATTACTCAATTACTATTCATTCATTTTAGTAAATTATTTAATAAATTAACCATTCAAAATCAGAAGTAACTGATCAAAAGTCCTCATACAAATGTTGAATATTGAGGTTTACATAAAATATATANNNNATATATATATATATGGACAGAGATGCATTGCTAAAGAAAAGATAAATACTCTCTTATCTATTTATCTTATCTATATCTCTAACACGTAGATATTCATTAAGAGTCAAGATATTGCATAAATAACATGGAATATTACAAAATACGAGACCATAGTCCAATAAGAATTGATAATTCTAGCATAATTAGAATATGACATGAGTAAGTAGACAAAATTTTATCATCACGAATACATTAAGTTTCACTCATACATGAATACATAAAATTTTAACATGTAAATTCCACTCATAACTTTTTTTGAACACTTCAAAAGCATAACATATTCATCCCAAAAAACCTAAGCAAATTATGTCTTTTTCCTTCCTCAACATTTTCCAGAATATTGCAAAGATACAAATAAACTGTAGACAATTGAAACAATCGCAAAAACACCCCAAAAACTCCTAGGTTCATGCAACGTTCGAACATATATACCAACACGAGTTATACAAAAAATCACAAAGAATGAAGGCTGAATTACTTATCTCCACCGAAGGACACAAGGATAGTGTCCAGAGAAGACAGACGCACACAAACACCAACGAACAGAAGAGGAATCAACGACAGATAATCGAGAGAGAGGAAAAATGAAAATGAAGAAAAGAGGGGGAGAGGGAGGGGGTCTTTGGGTAGGTTAAATATGTAGGAAAACGAAGTCGTTTGGTGTTAAATCAAACGACATTGTTTTCATTTTATTAAAAACGTTGAAGTCGAATGAAACAATGACATTTGCCTCTAAAAATTTACCGACAGAATTTACCAATGGAATAAAAAAAATTTATTCCACCAAGCATTTCCATCTTCTTTATAGATGGGAAATTTCTATTGTCACTATACTCCGTAAAAAATTTGTCAGCATAATATCCCTCCATATTTACTTACGGATATTTTCTATCACAAAAATGAAAATTTTCCTGACAATGTTACTAACAGAAAATAATTTTATATCAGTAATTTACTATGGTTTTGTTTACATCGATAATTTTCCATCACTAATTACTAATTTTCTTGTAGTGATGCATAATGAATATTTAGTCAACTATAAACACAAAACATAATTTGCAATTGTAAATAATCCATAATGCATCGAAATAATGAAATTAAGGGTGTAGGAAGGAAAATACCTAGATGATGTTATAAAAATGGTGAAGAAGCTATAAAATAATTGCAAAGCTACAAAAAAACGTTTGGAGAAGGCCTAGAGGTTGGAAATATATCTAAAAACCTAAGAGCAAGATGGATTTTCGAAGAAATCAAGTGAAGGATGTTATGAAAAATAAGGAAACACAACTTTGGCACGCCTTTTATAGAATGGAACACGATACCTATACAATAACATGTAGAGTAGTGTTTACAAAAACATAGGTACTTGTTAGATTACATACAAATATATCTCAAAATTGGGGCAATGAAGGAATTACATGGTGGGGTGTTGACATAACATGGGTCTTATATAATGGGGACATAGGGTTGTGTTGACTGAATTAAATGTAGGAAAAGGATACAAAAGATTTAGGGTTGAACACAGGGAAGAAAAGGAGCTATATAGGTCATGGTTTACAATAAAATCCACTTTATCTCTTTTTATTACCTAAATACAGGGCCAACAGTTGTGCCGTATTTACCTAGGACCAACCTTTCATATACGGGGCATATTTGAAAATGACACATTCGATTTCTTTATGGATTTTCTTGTATGTGAATATGAGTTTAGCATAGGGAAAACATAGTGGGTGTCTATAAATACAACTTGTACAGTAGGTCATGTATAGGTTGTGTTTTGAAATGGCATATTCTATTTCTCTAGCTGAGTCAACTCGGTGTTAGACTCAGAGCCATGTTACTACCATATTGATCTAAAAACCTACAAAACCAAACATCCACTAATTCTAAACACTTATCATGAAAAATCAATTAGGATTCAATAAAATAAGAGTCAGAAAATTACATTAATACTATGTGAAATTTAATAAGTAAAATAACTAAAAAATATTCTAAAACATCAAAAACAAATAAAGTGTTGGGTAACCACATTTTGTTACTTAACCTATATAGAAGTTTTGGACCATGTTTTCAGAACCCAACTCTAGATTTAACACCACAGTACAATATTGGTGTCATATTCAATAATACAAATACATTGAATCATTATCTATCATATTTGCCTATGTACTATTTCTCGTTTCTAATTATCCACAAACTTTTGTTTTCTCACACTCTGAAAAAGCATCACTTTTCTAACTAATTCTATTAACTTAAACTCTTAACACATGCTCATGCATGTGACTCATACTCATGCGACTCAGACTAGGAATCAGTTGCCACTGTCTACTATGACATGACAAAAATACATGTATCTTGACATATATTTTGAAGAATGCCCATGTAAGTTACTAAAACTGGGCTCTAATACCATACATGTTGGACCTTGTTTCCAGAGCCCAACTCTAGAATCATAAAACATAAGCATATCACCCTGTAAGGTTATTTCAATGTAATCTCCTTAACCATCAACAGTTCATCTTCTTGCTTTGATACTAAAAGTGTTGTTCCCCAATTCTGAAGTCCTCACTAGTTAAGCAGCAGATACTCAAAAATTCTTCTTCAATACAATCGTAGCTCTATGTCTCCAATTTAATTTGAAATAAGAATCATCTCATTCTGAGCTCTATAGCTCAAGATATGATTAACATACCGAAGTATGTTCGGTAAAATAATCAATTCATGCTCTTCCAACCGATTCCCTCACTTTCTTTCCATATATTTTTTGAATTAAAACCTAAGGATACCAGTTTTTATAGAGAGATAGAAAAATGTGTTAGAAAACTATTGGTTCAATAATCAAGTAATTTGGAAGTCAGATGATAAAGTTATGGCCAAAAGAATCAAACATGTTCAGAGTTGTAGAGACCCTTCGGGTGTGATTGTGAGGAATAAAGGTGCGATCGCGAGGATAAAGGTGCGATCGCGAGGAATGAAGGTGTGATTGAGAATAAAGGTGCGATCACGAGAGTGCTTGGTGCGATCGTAACTGAAGCTATCCCACATATACGTCCTATGTAGCGTCACTACTTATAATGATCATATCTCTCAACTTTGATATCCAAAAATTTCATATTATATATCGTTAGAAAGCTAGAAAGATAAGCTACAACGTTCAATTCAGCCTAGATTAATACATATTTTCCCTGAATTCAGAACACAAAGTTTTCCTCTATGAAAACTTGAAAATGTAATGTACAACTTGGAAGGTCATGGCCATAACCATTCAACTACCAACTTTACTTCATTAAACTCTCTAATCTCTACTCATATGACTCATCACTTACAACTAATTCTTATCATTCACAAAAATCCTATCTTTCTTTTCCATAACATCTCACACACACACACACACACACACACACACACACACACACACACACACACACACATATACCT
>JANZLD010000007.1:28636839-28647519 GCA_026413575.1 Erythroxylum carthagenense | reverse complement strand
CTTCCATTTCAATCATCTCATCCACTTAAACTTTCATAACCAAAACTAATCTTCAAGGTCATCAAAACCAATAAATTTTTTTACTCATTAATTTCCTTTAAGCACAATGACATCTATAACACAATACTTATACAAACACACTCATTTAATATTTCTAAATTCTACCGAAAGTTTGGGGTCTAACAAGATATCTGAAACTTATGAGTTATTAAAGATATTAATTATTCCTTGCATGAGTTGATAGTTGGGTTCAATTTTATAAAGATATTAACTTTAAAAGTAAAATCCTCATTAAGGTTTATTTTACTTAGAATATTATTATTTTAATATTAGAAAGGTTCCAATGTAGCATTAATTGCTAATAAAGCCCAAATACATTTATTGTTTAGTGGAAATGATTATTTTTTGTCATAATTTTTTTAATAAACTTAGTATAGTTCCTTGAATTGTTCAAACAATACTATAGAACATTTGAACCTTTAGATATGTAAAAGGAGCTAAGGTCTTTTCAAACATCCAATGATGTTTTTAAGCAATTTTTCTTAATTATAAAGATAACTGAGATGAAAATTGTAATATTTAGCAAGTACTCACTATAGAGAATCTTGTAGACGTCTCTCTCTAAACCACAATCCCAATAATACGATGCTCTTCATATGGTGATATGGTATAAGATATTTAAACAATTTTTTTAGTGCAATTGAGAGATTGTTGGATTATGCCCTATGGTCAATTGGTTGGTTATAGTTTAGTGACATAATTATTTGAAAATTTTCTTTATCTTATACATATTTAAATATATATAGTAAAGTCTATGAGATAAATATACATTCAAAAAAAATTATGATGAGATCATAATTATAAGATTCATATTGAATTTAAGTATTATCCCTAGGTTATTCCCAATTATTATTCTATTAAGACTAAACATTAATAAAGTGTAAAAAAAAGTAACACATGTTATGTTTCTTCTTTATAAAGGAAGTAATTAATCTTATACACTAAAGTATCGAGATACTTAACTAAATGTGTGGGTTCTTGTTAAACAACAAATTACTAAATTGACACTCTATGAGAAATTCATTTGAAATATTACTTGTATGGCTATAGAAATTATCATTGTGATGAATGTATAAATGATCCTTTAATTTGAGATCTCTAAAGTAATCCCATATAAGGATTGTTATGATTTGATACTACTTATAACCTATTACAGTAAAAGGTAACTCAGTCAGTAGTCATTGGATATAGTACGAACTATATGAAGGAAATTGAGTCATTAATATACGATTTATCACTGTAAATTGATTAAGGAGAATGTTCTATCATTTTCGATTACTATTGATTAGGGAAATCCTTAACCAAGTTGGAATGACATTTTGAAAATAGTTTTCAAATGCCATTAATTGAATCAATTACCAATGATCATCTTCTAATATGAATGGACTCAAATAGAGTAGACATTAAGCTCTATGTCTAATCGGAGCATTGTATGATGAAATAATTAAATTATACAAGAAAATCATGCATATAAAGGTTAGTTGAAACCACTTTGATATTCTTAAATATCTGAATTGTCATGATGGGTTGCTGGATGTCAATCTTGATTTATAGATATAAATTATTTAATTAGAGAATTAAAGATAAATTAAAAGAGTTTAAATTATCTAATCTAAATATATTTTAGGATTATAATTTATATCCATTGTCAGCATATTTAGGAACCTAACGGGCTACGCACAAAGAACAGGTTGAAGAGAGAAAGATGTTTTAATCAAGTTGGATTTGGTTGTAAAATTTGAGAAACTTGATAGTTAAATATGAAATATTTAATAAATAAAGATTAATATAAGACATTTGATCTTATTTAGACATTATTGGTATTTAATCATAATTAATTATGATTCTAATTAAAGTTTGATTAAAATTAAATTTTAATTTCAATTAAATTAAATTGTTAGCATGTATAAATCGTATTATAAATAGGCCTAAACTCGAAGCTAACACTCCTTGCCTAAGTCTCTTTGCAATAGTTACAGAATTCTCACATGTTATATAGATATCATTAGAGGCTAAACACTTGTGCAGTTAGCCAGTTACGATAGTTAAAATGAATCACTTCAAAAACAATTAAAGAGAAACGACAAGAAAAAGGATCAAGTTTTAGAATAAGGTACGAATTAAAATCCATACTTTATTATATTTTATGTGTTAATAATGTTATAAAATTTTAAGTGATTTTGACTTTTAAAAAATTATACAAAAAAATTCATTATTATTTTGTTGTATGTGGGAATGGATCCTGCCTCGATTTCATAATAATGACAACATCCAAATAGGGATGACAACGGATTAAGCCCAGCTTGGCCTAACTAGGCCTAGGGTAGTTATTTTTTTTAATAAAATATCAAAATGATGTCATTCTTTATTACCCATTAGGCCTCAAGCTCAGACATAATTTTTAAAAAAATTAGGCATAAGGCCCGATTAACATAGGCTTGAACTGTTAACTTTGGTTCAAGTTAGGGTGGCCTGGCTAAGACCATATTGCCATCATTACATCCAAGTACTCCCTACCCCAAATCTTTTGTTCTATAATCTCTATTCCTCCTATTCCCAAAGTGTTTTCATCCCTTCATTATAATAAATAAAAAGATATTGGATGGCTAAGAAGGATTCAGAATAGATGAAATTGGGTAGAGGGAACAAAGGATTTGTCCCGTACCTCCTCCATATCTCTATGTTATGCTATGTGAAAAGAATAAGTGTTTCGCTAATTTAGGCTTTTCCTTGCATAAAAAATCAGGGGTTGTTAGTATAGATAACAAATTTTTGTCAAGGGTGGCAACTCTTTGCTTCACTAACAACCGAATAAAGAACAAGACCTTGGGCATCACATTTTTACTCCACATCAGTCCTCGCCAATACTTCACCTAACCTCATCCTTTAAAGATTTCTTTGTTTAAAATGTTGATAAATAAGTTAGATGAGTTCCAAAGCCAAACATTTTCATCTAGTCTCCTTTAGTTTGGTAAATATCTGGGCATTATACTTTTCAATTCAATAAGAACATTACACTTCTATCTGAAATAGTCATTTTTACAGCCTTCAAGGTCATTAACAAGTATTCTTATATGAATATTGATTGGATCTAATTTGATTTATAATATACCTTTAAAATAATAATTAATTGCACTAATTACGATTTTGACGTGACAAATGTAAGAAACATTGCCTAATGTTATGGCCCAAATTTTCTATAAGCCCATATTAAACTTGGTTTAAGGTTTTCTTAGTTTAATAATATATTACATCTTGACTGTTAATGTAGAACTTGATGGTCATACAAGATTTAATGTCAATAAAGAAGTGTATATAAACTAGTCCTCTCTCTACCCTAATTAAGTAAATACAAAACACATATTTTACTGTCCGAACCATAGTTCTAGAATTGTTGAAACAGCTAATGCCAAATTTTTAGAGAATGGTGAGGTTAATGGTAGTGCTGAAAATCAAGTTGTAGATATTAATGAAATACGGGTTGATGTTGCATTAGCTATGAATGTTTTTAAACCCACAACTACAACAAAAATTGTTCCTGCTTTGGAAGATCAAAATAATTAAGAACAACATTTAAATAATGAGGACGCACCCCATAAAGAACCTAACTTACCACTAACTCTTTCAAATGAACTAGTTGGTACAGCTTTAAATAAACCTGTAAGGGTTAGAAGGTCAACTATTTCTAATGATTATGAGGTTTATTTGTAAGAGTTGGATATGATTGTGGCATTGATAATGATCCTACTTCATTTTCACAAGCCATAAGAACTGATAAGTTTGAAAGATGGATTGATGTTATAAAAGAAGAGTTGAAATCAATGGCTTAAAATAATGTATGGGATCTTGTAGACTTGCCAGAAGGTTCTAAATGAGTTGGTTGTAAATAGGAGTTTAAGACAAAACACAACTCGAATGGCAATGTTGAAAGATATAAAGATGGCATTGATTATAAGGAGACTTTTTTTTTACCTATCCCAAAGAAGGATTTATTAAGAATAATTTTAGCATTAGTGGCTCAATTTGATTTAGAGCTACATCAGATGAATGTGAAAATAGCCTTTCTGAATGGGGATCTTAAGAAGGAAGTTTACATAGATCAACTGAATGTTTTTCCATCGAAGGTAAACAAAGTATGGTGTGTAAATTGAAGAAATCAATATGTGGACTTAAAGCTTCCAGGAAATGGTATATTAAGTTCAATAATACCATTACTTCTTTCAGTTTTGAAGAAATCACAATTGGTCGGTGTATTCACCAGAGGATCAGTGGGAATAAGTTTATATTTCTAGTTCTGCATGATGATGACAATTTGTTTGCTCCTAATGACTTAGGTTTGTTGCATAAGACTAAAAAATTTCTTTCCAAGAATTTTGAAATAAAAGATATAGGAGAGGCATATGATTAGAATTTCAATATTTCATAAGAGATCATAAGTTTTATTATGATTATCTCAAAAAGCCTATATTAAGAAAATTCTTGAGAAATTTAACATGAGCAAGTGCTCAGCAGGTATAGTCCCTATTCAAAAGGGAGATACATAATGTCCAAATAATGATGTGGAACATAAGGAAATGGAAACAATTCCATATGCTTCTAATGTGAGAAGTTTGATATACTTACAAACCTATACTAGACCCAACATTAGTTTTTGTAGTAAGGATGCTGGGTAAATATCAAAGTAATCCTGGTAGTGATCGTTGGAAGGCTGCAAATAATGTGATAAGATATGTTCAAGAACAAAGGATTACATACTCACTTATAAGAGACCTAATCATTTTGAAGTGATTAGATATTCAAATTTAGATTTTTCCACGTGTGTTGATAGTCTAAAGTCAACATTTAGCTATTTGTTCCTATTAGCTGAAGGAGCAATCTTATGAAAAAGTGCCAAATAGTCTGTCATTGCTTCATCCACTATAGAAGCAGAATTTATAGCTTGTTATGAGGCTACAATTTATGTATTATGGCTACGGAACTTTAATTCAGGACTTGGAGTTATCGATATAATAAGCAAGTTGCTAAAAATTTATTACGATATTTATCCAACAATTTTCTTCTCTAAAAATGAAAAATACTCCAGAGGAACAAAACACATGGAATTGAAGTATTTTGTTTTTAAAAAAGAGATTCATAAACAAATAGTGCATATAGAACATATTAGGATGGATCCTATGGTAGCATATCCTCTAACTAAGGTTTGTAAGCAAACACATTCGAAGAATATGTGCTTAGGTTGGGTCTTAGTTGTATTGATGATTGATAATAATGTTTAATGATGATGTTTTGGCACTCGTGAGCTCAATAATAATATATTTCTGAATTTACTATTTCTTATTCATTATGTTTACGTATACATGATTGTTTGAATAAGAAATTTGTATGTATTTTCATAACAAGTATATGGACTGTATGTTGCTTATATACAACTTATGAACCTAAACAAAATAAGTTCTTAATGTAGTGGTATATGGAAGGGAGTATACAACTATACTATGTATACTGACATAACCCACAGTATATGATTTGTTGTGTTGAGGTGTTTATGATGTTAACGATTTATAAGATTGAATTCTTACTAGCCTTATGTTATACTATTAAATGTAATGATGAAACATCTGGCCAAGTGGGAGAATGTAAGAAATATGGCTTGATGTTGTGCCCCAAATTTTCTATAAGCCCATATTAAACTTGGTTTAGGGTTTTCTTAGTTTAATAGTATATTAAGTCTTAATCGTTAATTTAGTACTTGATGAACATATAAGATTTAATGTCAATAAAGAAGTGTACATAAACTAGTCCTTTCTCTACCTTAATTAGGTATAAACAAAACATAAATATAGAAAAAGTAAGTATTTGTGCATTGAGATATCCATCAAGCTATCATACAGAAAGAGGGTCAAGAGAGAGAAACTAGTTCGTAATCAGTAAAAGCTTTCTTCTCTACATCATGACAAATTCCACTCAAGGTAAGTGATTTATTCACTTCATCTATGTGGTTATTATTATATTCAAGATCTAAATAGGCACGCATGATTTAGGTATGATTTATGATTTATGTATGATATATCTTTAATGTTTGAATGATCAAAAACTGAAGAACTTGCATATGGTATCAGAGCCTAAGGTTTTTTAATAGATAATAATCCTTAGATTATTGATTTGATTATTTTTCAATTATAATGCTTATAAAAATTATGATTTTAGGGTTTTATATAAAGAATATTTTTCCCTATTAAAAAAAATTGTTTCATTGGCTGATAACTGCATGTGCTTGTGTGTCTCTTGATTTCTTTTTCTAGGTTTGCTTATAACCATCTGTGCACTTCTTTATTTCTCTGGTTTTAGGATTTGGTTTAAATAAGCAAATAGTTTTTATCAATTCCACTAAAGAACATTTCTAAGGGAGAATTAAAGAAATTTGACAATAATGAGAGTGGGCCCACACTTTTAAAATTGATTTCTTTGGTTTGCTACACTTACTTTCTTTAGCATCTTTTAGGATGATGCATATGTTGTGTAGCAAATTAGAATACTAAGAAAATCTTTGATTTAAGAATGGATAAAAAAATCTTTGACTTAAGAATGGGTATTGGACAATTTTTCAATTTTGGAAAATTACTATATATTGCTTCTTCTTCATAAATTCTGAATTGGAGTTTTTAAAAGAAAATTACAATTCTAGAAAAAATTTTGATGATGGATGAATTATTTTAAAATTTGGATTTCTTATGTCTTGGTCGTATTAATAATGTTTTAACTTATAATAAAATTTTAAGTTTAGTTTCATCTTATGATTATGATTATCATTGTTTTTTATATATAACAGCATGATTAAAATTAATTTATTAGTCACCAAAGTGGCAAAATTAGTTTTGAATGTGTGGTCATATAATTTATGTATTTTTTAAATGCTATTATGGAAATTTTATTAGTTGATAGAAATTAAGGACTTTACCCAAAGGTAAATCAATGTTCTATAACTAATAAATATAAAGGAGAAATTTGATATACTCTTGTCATATATGTATAGTTATCCAAAGATGTTAGATGTATTTGACGAAGTTTATTTAATTTTCTTATAAAGTTTAAATAGCATTTTAATGAGGGTGATTATATGTATTATTATGTTTACCCAAAGGAAACCTGCAATATATTTAATGTATGTGCTTCCTATCTGAATCTATTACTTAGTGAGCGTTTATATGTTTGTAATTATTAGCCTTAACTCTCAAGCTTCTTCTATTACCTTGTTCATTAGTGTGAATTTCTCTTAATGGAGCAAACAAGTCACTTTCTATTTATGTGCTTTGGATCTTGACTTGGCGCTATTAGAGGATAAGCCTTGTAACCTTAATGATACCAGTGTAGAGGCTAAAAAGGCACACTATAAAATGTGGACAAGGTCTAACAAGCTATCTTTGAACTTTATATGAATGACGATTGCCAACAACATTAAGTCTACTATTCCTAGTACTAAAAATCAAAATGGTTTTTGGAAGATAAGTTTTATTTTTCCGATAAGGCACTTACAAGGATACTTATGGCTAAACTACCAACCATGAAGTTTGATGGGTGAAAGAGTATGCAGCCACATGTCCTTGATATGACAAATATTGCATCAAGACTTAAGACACTGGGTATGGTAGTGGAAGACTACTTCTTAGTGTAGTTTATCATGAACTCACTTCCTACTGAATATGGACTGTTCCACATCAATTATAACACATTGAATGATAAGTGGAATATTGATGAATTGTCCAGTAAGCTTATTTAGGAGGAAGCGAGATTAAAGAAATAAGGAGTTCATTCTATTAACCTAGTGGGTCAAGGAGCTAGAAAGAAACTCAAACCAAAGGACAAGAATTTTAAGAAGAAAGGACCTACTAAAGTTCCATGGGTTGTCGATGGTGAAAGGAAGGGACAAAAGTTAGATAAATGCCACTTCTGTAAGAAAGAAGGATATTATCAGAAAGATTGTCTAAAATGTAAGATTTGGTGTGAAAAGAAAGGTATACGTTATGTTTCTGTATGCTTTGAATCAAACTTATCAGAAGTTCCTTCTAATACTAGGTGATTTGATTCTAGTGCCCCTACTTATGTTTCCAATATTATGCAAAGATTCCTTACAATCCAAACCATAAGCCCAACTAATAACTTTCTGTTTATGAGAAACCGCATGAAAACCCCAATTGAAGGTGTAGGGACTTACAGGCTGACATTTGATACTAGGGATCACTTAGATCTAATGAACACTCTCTATGTACCCTTAATTTCTAGAAATTTAATTTGTATTTCTAGACTTGATTCTAGTTGATATACCTTTAAGGGTGGACATAGTTGTTTCAATTTGTATAAGAGTAATTCCTTTATTAGTTATGGAATGCTTATAGATGGTTTGTATAAATTGAAACTTAATGATGTTTTTTTTAATCCCTATCTATTGTCAATCATAATGTTGTAATAAAACGTAGTTTGGTGAATAAATGTTTTGTTTACTTATAACATAAACATTTGGGTCATATATCCAAAGAAAGGTTAGAAAGATTAATAAAGAATGAGATTCTACCAAATCTAGATTTTACTAATCTTGGCTTTTGTGTGAAATGCATTAAGGGCAAGCAAACCAAACATAGCAAGAAAGGAGCCACGAGAACCAATCAGCTTCTTAAAATAATAGGCATCAACATTTGCAGACCTTTTGACATTCCATCCTTTAATGGACAAAAATACTTCATCACCTTTATAGATGATTTTTCACGGTATGGATATATCTACTTACCGCAAGAAAAATCTCAAGCTGTAAATACCTTTGAGGTGTTTGTAAAGGAGGTTGAGAGGCAATTAGATCGAAAAGTGAAAATTATAAGATCTGATACAGGTGGTGAGTATTATGAAAAGAATGATGAATTTGGACAGTGTCCTGGTCTGTTTGCTAAGTTACTTAAAAGTCATGGCGTATGTGCACAGTACACTATGCTAGGCACACCGTAACAAATCGGTGTGGCAGAAAGGAAAAATAGAACATTAATGGATATGGTTAGGAGTATGATGAGTAATTCCTCATTACCCAAAGGTTTATGGATGTATGCACTTAAAACTACTACATATATGTTAAATAGGGTTCCTAGTAAAGCAGTTCCTAAAACTCCTTTCACGTTATGGACTAGAAGGAAACCTAGTTTAAGGCACCTGCATGTTTAGGGTTGTCTAGCAGAAGCACGTATCTATAATCTACATGAAAGTAAATTGGATTCTCAAACAATTAGTGGTTACTTTATTGGTCACCCAGAGAAATCCAAAGGGTATATATTTTACTATCCAAACCATAGTTTTAGAATTATTAACATAGCCAATGCTAAATTTTTTTAGAATGGTGAGGTTAGTGGCAGTGCTGAAATTCAAGTTATGGATATTAATGAAATAAGGGTTGATGTTCCATTACTCATAACTTTTCTTAAACCCACAACTACAACAAATGTTGTTCTTACTTTGGAAGATCAAAATAATAAAAAACAATAGTAAATACCGATGAAGAACCTAACTTATCACTAGCTCATGCAAATGAACCAGTTTTATAGCTTTAAATAAACTTATAAGGGTTAGAAGGTTGCTTATTTCTAATTCTTATGTGTTTTATTTGTAAGATTTGGATTATGATTGTGACATTGATAATGATCTTATTTCATTTTCACAAGCCATAAGTAATGATAAGTTTGAAAGATAGATTGATGCTGTGAAAGAATATTTGAAATCAATGGCTCAAAACAATGTCTGGGATCTTATAGACTTGCCAAAAGGTGCTAAACGAGTTAGCTATAAATGTGTCTTTAAGACAAAATGTGACTCAACTGGCATTGTTGAAAGATATAAAGCTAGACTTGTTGTCCAAGGTTACACTAAAAAAGATGGCATTGATTATAAAGAGACTTTTCTATCTATCTCAAAGAAAGATTCATTGAGAATAATTTTAGAATTAGTGACTCAATTTGATTTAAAGCTACATCAAATGGATGTTAAAACAACCTTTCTGATTAGGGATCTTGAGGAGGAAGTTTACATTGATTAACCCAAAGGTTTTTCCTTTAAAGGTAAAGAAAGTATAATGTGTAAATTGAAAAAGTCAATATATGGACTTAAAGCTTCCAGGAAATGGTATATTAAGTTCAATAATATCATTACTTCTTTTGGTTTTGAGGAAATCACTATTGATCAGTGTATTTTTCGGAAGATCAGTGGGAGTAAGTTTATATTTCTAATTTTATATGTTGATGACATTTTGCTTACAGCTAATGACTTGGGATTGTTGCATAAGACTAAATAATATCATTCTAAGAATTTTGAAATGAAAGATATAGGAGAGGCATATGATTAGAATTTCAATATTTCATAAGAGATCGTAAGGTTTATTAAGATTGTCTCAAAAAGCCTATTGTAACACCCCAAATTAGGGGTGAGCATATTACGCAAATTTAGTCCGATTTATGTTCTATCTCTTTGATATTTTGACATGCATTCATGGTATTTTCGGATACTTTGGTAAAATGAAATTTCGGATTGATTCGGACAATATTAAGATAATTTTTAGTAATTTTTGGAGACTTCAATGATTTTTAGAAA
>JANZLD010000007.1:28609711-28621722 GCA_026413575.1 Erythroxylum carthagenense | reverse complement strand
TTTCTTTTAAAGTCAATATTCTATTTCTAACCTATAACTACATAAAACAATTATAAGAATAAACGCTGTGAGGTATCTAGGAACCTCAAACCTCAACTAAACTGTCCTATTAATAAAAAATTGTTGTATATTAGAATCAACAAAATTATGATTCTTGTAGTACTTAATTGCAACTTAATCAAGAATATAATTTAAACAGCAAGATCTTACGCAACTTAACAATAGAATTTAAAGGGTATATTCGGCCTTTGATATTTAAAATTTTAGCTGTTAGTAGAAAACGCTTCATTTTTTGCTGTTTGTTTTAAATCAATCGATGAATCTGCTACTCTTCAAACACTTTTAGTGATTATTTGACGAGTCAAATAGCTGAAAACAACAAATCAGCTAAAAATATAGGAGCGTTTTTATTTTTGTTGTTTGTTTTAAATCAGCTGATGAATATGCTCCTCTCCAAACACCTTTGGTGGCTATTTGACGAGTCAAATAGTTAAAAACAACAAATCAACTAAAAAATAGTTGATTGGTATCTAAGCAATCTAGGCCATAATATTTCATTTTGAATTCTTAATTTATTTAAAATAATATATAATTGTGAAATATTACGTGTATTTAAAATTTTATTTAATATATTTGAATTAGTAGTTACAGAGTTTTTAACTATAAAAATAAACAATCTTTAATTAGATTAAAAAATTCTAGTTAGTTAGAGTTTAGTTGGTATTTCCACTTCATCATTTATAAATAAAAATAACAATTTAATAATAAATTATGTAAGGGCCTAAATTTTCGGTTTAGGTGACAATGAAAAAGAAAGATCAACAAAGTTCAACTAACACCAAAAAATGAGGTTGAAATTTGTATGGTGTAGCAATTTGTCTTTACATGGGAACATGATGAAGTGAAATTGTCAAAAATGACAGCAAGACTGCTGGTACTCCCTCACAGAATGACACATATATTGCTTAAACAGAAGTAATCATAGTTCTCTTTAAGTAACTAAAGGCCATGATGAAATAAGTGTTGAAGTTGTGTGCATTCAGAAACCACGTGCTTTTTAAGTGAAAAGTGTTGTTTTACAGAGCTTAAGCATAATAAGTCAATAGAAGTGAAGAAAAAGAAGATATTTTTGTGATAGAACACACCATAATTTATTAACAGCAGCATAGCTAATTATATGGGGCTGAAATATATTAAAAAATTTAACTTATTTGATAGGTATTATAATAATATCTTTAAACTGATTCCTAAAATTAAGCACTAAATATTATAATTAAATTTACCTAAGACTTAGTCTTTGATCATTTATTTTGCAGGAATCTGCAAGCCTAAGAGATTTACCAACAAACTCCTACTTGCTTTAAGAGTTGAAGAATTTTAATGTCAAAATAATGCATCCTCTTGATGTATTGCTTTTGCTTCTTCATTTTGTAATTTGCAAATCTTTTCCATATGTTCAATTTATCCACGTTTTCTGTATTTGATATCAGGCCTTCACCAATATTTTCTTTGTGAGTGATTTGTTTTTTTTACAATGTGGGTATGATAGATATGAATTATCATTGTTTCTGTTGTTGTTGTTGTCAATCTTGTTGAAACTCTTGTTTTTTGTCTCCTACTAAATTTTTTTTCTTTTACTAACAGAGTACCTTCAATGGTTCCTTCTTTTCTCATGATTCTTCTTTGTTCTTGTACCTATAGTATATTTACTAATTCTACCAAAGACATGCTTGATAGATCCTTAACTTCTTCTAATGAAGAAATTTTAGATTCATATTTTTTAGATAAAGTTACAAGAACTTTTTGCATTATTCACTCCTTAAAAAAATCCTTACCTAAAAACCTCACGTTGTTTACTATGTCGAGCAACTTGTCAGAGTATTCTTTAATGATTTCTGACTCTTTCATCTTTAGTATTTCAAATTTTCTGATCAAGTTAAGCACTTGCATATTCTTTGTTCTTTCATTTTCTTGTTATTCCTTTTTGCGGCAATCTCAGATATCATTTGTCGAGTCTAGATTCATAATTCTTATGAATACGATGTTTGAAATAGCTGAAAATAAGTAAGCTTTGACTTTAGACTTCCTATTTTTTCTTTCCTTGTGCATTGTGATTTGAGTCATTGTAGGATTTGTTGGTAATTGAGGTACTTCATAATCTTCCTCCACATCTTTCTAAACATCTATAGCAACAAGATAAGCTTTCACTCGAACAGCCCAAACTTGATAATTTTAACCATCAAAATTTGGTGGTGCATCTTGAGACAGTTGTATTTCAATCTCCACTACTTGAAGATAATTATAATTCTTGTTGTAATTCTGAGTTATAAATTAAGTTTCTGTTTTGATTTCGCTCATCTCACAAGTTCTTCAAGATAAATACTTTGGTGCCATGTTGTTTTTATACAGCTGAAGCATAATAAGCAAATAGAAGTGGAGAAAAAGAAAATTCTTTTGTTGTAGAACACACCATAATTTATTGACAGTAACATAGCTCATTATATAAAGTTGAAATACATCAGAAAATTTAATTTATTTGATATCTATCATAATAATATCTTTAAACTGATTCTTAAAATCAAGATTAAATATCATAATCAAAATTTCCTAAAACCTAATCTTTTATTTTTTATTTCGTAAGAATCTGCAATTAACAAAAAGTTCAACTAACGCCAAAAAAATGAGGATGAAATTTGTATGGTGTAGCAACCTGTGGGAACAGTATGAAGTGAAATTGTCAAAAATGACAGCAAGACTGCTGGTACTTCCTCACAGAATGACACATATATTGCTTAAACAGAAGCAACGATAGTTCTCTTTAAGTAACTAAAAGCCATGATGAAATAAGCGTTGAAGTTGTGTGCATTCAGAAACCACATGCTCTTTAACCAGAAAAGAAGTGAACAGTCATTTCAATATCCATTGAATGAATGCCCAACAGGTAAATTTATACTTGGAAGATATCTGTCTTTTCACTGTACTTTTACTCTTACTATCCATCAGTAGTTTTTTTTTTTTAATTCCTGTTAAGTGTAAAGCTTTCATTAATTTGGAGATGATAGTCAGATTAGGATTAATGCTTTGGTTTCACCGTAGCAGACCTTGATGTCTCCTACATAGCCTAAAACCTCGGCTGATATAAAAGTTTCACTTTGTACTGTCATAGAGATGGACACGTGAAATCTAACAAAGGCAATGCACCATGTCATCCATGTACCACCAGAGGCGATGACTCTTCTAAGTTGAGGAGGACAGTTGCAAGCAAATTGAAGGAGGACAGGAAAACAGGAACGGAAAGCTACTTTGAGAAATTCCCTCTCTCCAAATATATACAGACAAATCTAAAAATTCTAACTTCAGTTGTTTTCTATAGCAATTTTACACAGGTGAATTAAAGCCTGCCAATCCTTAAAGGCAGGTCAAATATTTATATAGTTGTGAAAGCTAAATGAGGCAGTGAGATGTCCTCTTTGTAGGCCTATTTAAAAAACGGGTGTTATATTCTCACTAGTTTTGTGGACTGCGCCAATCTGCCCCTTGCATTTATATGCATCCCTTTTATTAATGGCTAAGTTCAGAGCAGTAAAGATAGATAAGAGGTTTACTTGTGGAACCCAATGTCTAAGTGTAACAACTCACGTCCTTTCAAATATAAGAAACTTGGTTACTTATGCCTTTTGTAAAGATAGAATTCCACTCTTTGACAGCTTCTAGCTGTCTTCAGCAATTTAAAGACGGGGAATTAATGGGTTTTATTTTAGATTTTCAGGTGGTGAGACTTATCCTAGGCATTTAAGATCAAGCAGGCAGCTTTCAACATGCATGTGAGATAGAGTATTTCTGTTCTTTGTGCGAAGAAAACCATTCTGGGTCAGATATTTAAAGACCGTAAGCTGCTGGTTGTAGGAGTCTTAACACAACCTCTTAAAGTGCCTATTTAAGACCCCAAAGTTCTCCTGTTAGTTGCTCTCCATTAGTATACTCAACTTCTATACCAACTTTTCCTTCTCTTGCATACGGCTATGGAGTCTTCCAAAATCTTTGGAAGCAAAGAAGAGTGTAACAGCTGTGAATCAGGGTGGACTATGTACATTGGTTCCCCAATATATGGTGATGATGTTGATGCATGCAGTGACGAAGCAGCCAACAAAAATGAAGGGAATCATAGAAACTACAATCACGCAGATGAAAGTGACGATTCTATGGCTTCTGATGCTTCTTCTGGCCCAAGTCACCAAGGCACGGCTCATTTCAAGCACGAGGAAGCTGAGGTTGAAGGCAATCGCTTTGAAAGGAAAGCTAAGAAATCGATGGTGTTCAAGGAAAAGGCTAAAGGTAGGAGAAGCGATGAGATGGTGGAAGTAGCAAAAAGGGTCAATCCCGCTACTCAGAATGGTTCCAAGGTAAGAAAGAACAACAGGATGGGGAAAAGAATGTAAAAGTTTATGTTTTGGTGTTCATTTCTTGTTTTTCAGTGTCCAAGCATGGAATGATTATGTAGTCCAGATACCACCCAAAAAAAAAAAAAAAAGAAAGGTTCAAAGGAACTTCAACCTTTGTGCTAGCTAGCTATCTGTTTTGGACTTTCTGATGTATGAGTTCAATCATGAAATGTAATGATATCAACTTTCTACCAATATTAGATGTGAACTTATATATTTGGTATACAGAGGGAAAGTACCTAACTAAAAATGTTTTTAGACAATAGCAGCATGATTGTACTCAGTCTCATGCCTAGGACTTGGCAGTATCTGCTACAAATAGTTGTTATTTTTCTCCTGTATAATTATAGGGTGTTCAATGACAATCTGCTATTTTTAGTATATATGATGCCATGGTACTGGTATTCTTGACAAAAGTTCTTCTCTCTTAACCATTATTACCACAGTAATTCATCCTCATTTAATCGGTTATGCATCTGTAATGCCTAGTTAGAGGAACATAGTAACTCTCTGTTCATCAAGTTTTGGCTATGAACACATACCATTGCATGTGGAAGCAAGTAAATGCAGAAGGACGTAAACGATATCAGAGAAACGACAGTGAACAGCCAGAGTTGCCTAGCGAATCACTCAACGGACGTATGGTAATAACAACACTACGTTATGCTAGGAAGGCTTTACTACGCCCGCACGGTAGCTCAGTTAGTCGTTTGAAAGAAAAATTGAGTTTGAAGTCGTGGGTTCGAGTTTCGGCAGCGGCAGTGTGGGAGTTCATCTAATATGGTGACTTTTTGTGCGCACCGAGTATTGGGCCGCTTTTTCAAGAAGCTGACTGGGATTAAACCGTAATTAACCTCCCTCATACAATATCAGGTCGGAGTGTGGGAATGCCTAAGGTGGACGTTCTACCTTTTGAGTTTGAGGAAGGCTTCACTACAAAGTGTGACATAATGCATCCGTACTAGAAAAGTCAGATTGAGACTGTACCAGTGCTCTTGGCATTTACTACCTAAAGACCTCCTTACATATATCTCTTCAGGGACAGAGATACATAATGTTATTTGTCCTATTCCAAGCACCAAGAGTTAGATGCTCAGATTTTAATTGCAAACTGGTTAAGAACCGATGGATCTTCAGGAAATGCTCCACAAGTTTATGCGCAATGAACAGCCCAAGTGCTCCTGAGTTGTATTGGTACGTATTCTGCAGGTTTCAGCAGCAAAAAAGAATAGCCACGGGTTAAACCAACTCTAGTGACTCATTTTCTTTGTCAGCAAATGCTGCTCTGATTAAATGATTATGGTTTTAGCAATAGCTCTAGGATTACCAGTTTTCCAAGACACTAGAACAGGCAAAAGAGAAATAAGAGGAGAGGAAAGTTTTTATGACAAATAGTGATAAGTTGAAAGGGAACAAAATCCAAGTTCATGGATGAATCGAGAAAGACGTCCATGAAACATCTACTAGCAGTTAGTAATACGGACAAAGGGCTAGAACCTGGTAGACGTGGTGGGGCGATATTGCCATGCACGTGGCGTGACGGAGACATTGGTAATTTGGCTTAGGATTTTGACAAAGCTCTACAGCCTTTTGGCCCAACTTATATATATAATAATGATCGTTGCATGGAAATTCAAGCTCTTGAGAGTCCAACTGTAATATATTTTTGGTAGTCGTCTTTTCTGTATCAGTTTAGTGTATATTAGATGAATTCTTAAAAATGATAAATTATTTAGTGAGAGTTGAATCCCTTGCCACATTCTAAATAGTATCTGTTTAGACCCCCACCTCGTCTGCAACTGCAGACTTTTGTGCCTCTTTCAGCTCTCTGCAGTTTTAATCTTCCTAGGAGATGATGTTTGATACAAGAGAAGAGTGTTGTTTAAACAACACGTCAAACAGTATATCATACATGGAGAGCTATAATTAACCATGTGAGGGGTATTTTGGGAGCTACCACTTACTGGTTATAGCTGATAACGACTAGCTGGTTGGTGATATTAGTTATAACTGTAATTGGAGATATAATTAATCACAAGTGCATTGAAGGGATAACTTCCAAGCATATACAGCTAGTTTTGTTCCTGCAGTCATAGTAGATGCACACAGCTGAAGACAATATCAAGTGTAAACAAGCAGCTGCGGACACAGTAGTACAGGGCATGCATGTGACCACTTGTTCAATTATATCTTTTCCCATTTCGTTTTCATGCTTCAAACTCCCTATTCCATTAGTGGGGGACATAAATCATCACAATCCCATGGGTGTGACCAAGTCGTTTTCATTTGGAAAACGACTTCGATCTAGTTCCTACAAAACGAATCACATGTCCTGGATTTCATATAGAGCTCGGCTTGCTGTGCCTTATGGGGGATATTCTTAAATGTAACAGTCTCAAAAGTCCGCCTGAAATGTGTAACAGTCGAGGAAAGTCGGTGAATGATTAGTGCCCTGGAGACTATTTCCCTGATGAAACCAACAAAATGTAATCGGTGTATGATATAGTTACTTCCCGACCAACCTGTATAAATGTTAATTACTCGCTGGTTAATTATCTTAATTTCATCAGTATACATGTTATTGTAAGAACTTCAAATATTTAAAAGTTTTAAATTCCACTCCAACGCCTATTTCTTTACGGTTGATTTGCAAATAATGAAGATTCGATTCATAAAAGCTTGCAAGAACTTGAAGTCATTCTCAATGCAACGTACGTGATTAATTTTCCTAAGTAGATCTCTTTCAGCACCAAAAGCTAGGTGTGTGAATAAGATAATGATCGACACATAGGCTCCCCAGCTGTATGGAAGGCAAGGAAAGGCAGCCCTCATTAGGGGCTTGGGGAATAGGGAACTTGAGGTCCCAATTCTAAATGCTTCTGTCTGTGGAAGGTGTATGTGACGAAAGTTATGAATGTGTAACATCAAGGAGGGCAATGTTAGTTTACTTAACGCTAAGAGCAATGTCAAGAAGGAGAAGACTCAAAGTGAGAACTTGAGAGCTTGTGTGGAAAAGATTTGAGGACTGCAGTTTTCTTACTCTCTAGCCCTAACATGTATGTGGTTGGTGTTCCACCATACGTGCTTTGTTGCAATAGGCAGAATTTCCTTTTAAGAAAAAAGATAGTATTTTGATGGCTTTCGTGATAGTCATAACTAATATAAATAATAATATAAATAATTTACCTACTCTATAGTCTATACCACTCGTCGATAACCATAATGACACTAAATTGATGGCAATGTAATTAACTTTTTTAATGTTCAGTTTTATTGATTCTTAAATTAAAAACTACTGTTTCAATTTCAATTCTTGCAATTAAAATCATAATTGTAATGTGTCAAATTATATCAATATTTAGTAATTTAATAAAAGCTAAAAAATATTTAATTTTAAATCCCCCTTACTTATATATATTTTAACCTCAAACGTCAAACCTCATCTTCCCTTAAATTGTTCCCTTTTTATCTCATGCTACAACATAATAAACTATTAGCTATGTTTTCTTTGGCGAAAAATTGAAAATTGTTGTTAAATGTGAACTTTTGGAGACGATTTCAAAATTTGCCGCACAAAGTCATGGTTTTGGTGAAACGTAAACTTTTTTGACTAAACCTTTATTTCGTCACTAAAGTCAATATTAAAGATGGTTCAGTCGGATTCTGATGAGGCTTTGAGCTATCGATTGGATCCATGAGGTTAGTTGACTCTGGCTTGAAGGTTCCTGCAAAATAACAAAGGCACGTCGGGGGTTGTTTCCCGATAAGCCCCTCCGACGCTCAAGTTAGTCCTTTTGGAGAGTTTTGAGGCTAGTGAATCAAGAGAATTAGGGTTTTTGAGTCTCGTACCTCTATCGTGGTAACGTAGTATCTTATATATGGAATAGATGCTAGGTTTAGATCTTTACGTAGATCTCTGTTTGTGCATGTGAGGTTTCCACCTGCGAATGGGTCGTCTATGTTCGGGCCTGGGCTTGGGCCTAGCACGACCGACCCAACCATAAGCCCCCTACTCCTCGAGTCTGACCAGGGAGAAGGGTCGAAGGAGTATATAAAGATCATGCGGCTCGTATGTGGGATAGCTCGTGATATGCCCAATCGGTTGGACATCGACGCGTAGCTCATAACGGCTCGGGGTAAGACCGACCGATCGAGGATGGAGATATAGCCGATCAATCGATCGTAGGTAATAGGTCGACCGATCGAATGTAGTCGCCTGCTCACAGCATTGAGCTTAATCATTACTTACAGCACGCAGGAATTGGCGGGTTTTCAAAATTTTAAATGAGAAGCCTTCGTAACCGCCATACGACTGTCACATTTGTCCTTTCAACTGTTGCGTCGTACAGCTGTCAAATGTCGGACGCATCGTTTCAACTGCAGCGCTGCTTTGGATATCTGACAACCTTAGTGTACCTCGGCTCAGATTCTGCCACCTGTCTGAGTCCGATTCGGATTTTCTCCATGTGTCAAGCGTTGGTTGGAACGTCCGTTTGGCCGACCTTTTATAAATACCCAGTATCGACGGACTACAGATTTTCTTCACGTTCTTGCCTACAGTCTCCGAAGTTTTCTTTCAGCCACCGTTCAAATTCCTAACTTCAGTCACTAACTAGGTACGTCCTTTTTCCTCGCTTCTTCCTCTAAATTTCCTCTTTGTACACATGTCGTCAACCAGTCCTAGACGTGAGGTTAGCCCTAGGGGTGAAACCGCCGAGAGGGGCTCCCAACCAATCGGGTCTCTTGAAGTAATGGCGGAAGCGGCGGCGATGCCGGGTGTGGGAGGTGGTGAAGGAGTCATGACTAGTGATCGGAAAGATGGGTTAGTCGTCGAGGCGCCACCGAGAGAAGAATCGACGATGACCATGGGGGAGCTGAACCGGTCGATTATTAGGAACAATATCCCTTTGTCCTGGGGACCTCGGCTGGCCTTCAATAGCGAAAGGATCCACAGTAATTTGGGAGGGTTTTTTGCCGTTCTGACAGCTTTTTCTCAGTCGGTGGCATGAAGCTTCCGTACGCCCCGATCATTGATGAGGTGTGCGTTGCCTACCGATTGAGGCCAAGCCAAATTCCTCCAAATGGATGGAGATTTATCAATAGTTTGGCCTTGTTGTGCTATCAGTTCGGCTGTCCGCCTTCGGTCGACATCCTTCGCCATTTTTTGAGAATGAACCAGAGTTCGAGCGTTGGGACCGGGATCCCCCATCTTCAGTATAGAGATGCTCGATATCGCCCAGCCGGGACGACTTCGAAGGTCTCCGCTTGACGAACGAAGTACTTTTTCGTGAAACCTCTGGGATCTTCCTTTGAGTCCCAGCCGTGGAGGTATCCTTTAGCCGAGCGATGGAACGATACGTCAAGCTTGTCTCTCACGAGAGAGGAGTGGGAGGTTGTTGGCTGCATCAAGGGGCTCGGTCGGTATGACTTCGAGCATCTCAGTCTGGGATATTGCGGGGGGGCCTCGGCCAATTCATTCCTGATTGACCCCCCGCCCCGAATTAGCGGGCTAGGAGAAGAACTGCCCCTGCTGGTTGACTCTCCGTGGTTGAACTATTTATCGTATTTGTAAGTATCGGTTTCGATTTCTAACCTCTTTTTATTGTTGTGCAACCATGACAAGGCTCGATGATTTCGTCGGGCCCCCAAGCCTACCAGAGGCCAGCGCAAAGCTGCCAGGCCCTCGAAAGCAAAGGAGCAGGAGAAGAAAGGAGAGGCCAGCTTGGATGTCGCTCAGCCTACTATCCCTGAGCCATCTGCAGTACTCACCCTGGCAGCTGCTCCCGAACAGTCAACAGTGATGACCCGGTTGGCTGGTGAGGGCGTAGCAGTCATTGAAGAGGAGGAAGAGGTTGAGCCACCTCTCAAGAGGAGAAAGTCCGCTCAGGCTATCCACCAATCGTCCTCCTCGTCGGACCAAGGCAGGGAGAAAGAGAAGGGGAGAAAGAGAGAGGGAGAGCATGCTGCCCGGTCAGATAAGGGCAAGGGGAAAACGCGAGCGGCGAGCGCCGGGAAATGGGAACCAGCGATCAGTCTGGATAAGATTGCATCGCTCGGGAGCTTCGATGTGGCTCTTCATATTGCTGAGAGGGTTGTTCCTCCTGTAGACGAGGAGCGTATAGACTCGTTAAGCCATCAGGAGCTATCGGCCCGTCTCGTCCGTAGCTGTGCGAGGGAGTTGGCATTCGCCTCCTCGATGCATCAACGTATCGAACAGCTCGACGGGACTATTCAAACGCTGGATCGGGAGGTCCATGACCTACTTGAGCAACTGAACACTTTAAGGGCCGAGCTCTCAGAGGCCAAAGAAGAGAAAGATGTTGTCCGGGCTCAACTCTCTTCCTTGGAGGAGGAGAGGAAGTTTTGGGAGGAGGAGAGGAGCGTTTTGAAAGCTCAGCTCGCTACGGGGGATGCGGCGAGGGATGGGCTGGCCAAGGAGTGCAAGGACTTGCAGGGGAAGGTTGAGGTGGAGAAGGAGCTTCGAGCAAAATTCCTCCAGGACTGCCATGCAGCGGTGAGGGATAAACTGAGAGCTGAAGATACACTGATGGAGGAACGAGCCTCCATCAAAAAGTGGAGAATTGAGGCGATCAAACGATGGAAAAGGCGGTTCTTACGGGAGGAGTGCTTAGAGTATGCTTGTGACTTGGCCCTTTCGATCTTGAAGAACTGCCATGACGTTTGCATCCCTGACGGGTCAGAAGGTCCTTCGTTTGAGGATTATGCCGAGCCGATGCTTCCCGCCGCTCTCGACCTTTCTCTGGAGGAAGTAAGGGAGAGAGTCGAGGGAGAACGAACGTTGGTTCCGGACGAGGAACTGGACCTTAGCTCGAGTTAGGAGGAGCTATCTTCTGGGGATATCTCTTCGGTTGCTCTCTCAGACCCCGCTATTGCCTCGACTGCTCCGTCGACCTTCGAGACTTCTCCTGGGCATCCGCCGACCTCCGAGACTTCTCCTGGGAATCCTTCGATCTCCGAGACTTCTCCTGCCACCCAGGCTGTTCAAACTTCTCCTTCCGCTGATTTTTAAAGCTCACCTGGTTGGGTTTGTGACCAGGACAATTATAAAGAAATGAACTCTCGTTTTTGTCCATTATTTCGATATATCGTGTTTTCGCGTTTGTTTTCTTTATTATCGGTCAGTAGGAAGGTTGGATAGAGTCGCTCATGGCCGAACGACGTTTAGGCCGAGTGATCCAAGATTGTTCTCTTGGCGTTCTGGTTCCAAGGATCTTGTCTTGGTAACCTGGTCGAACGAAGTAGAGGCCGAGCGATCCGATATTAATCTTCTTGGCATCGCCTGGTTCCAGGGATCTTGTCTTGGCAACCTGGCCGAGCGATGGTCGAGGTCGAGCAATCCAAGATTCATCTTCTCGGCATCGCCTGGTTTTAAGGATCTTGTCTTGGCAACCTAGCCGAGTGATGGTCGAGGTCGAGCGATCCAAGATTCATCTTCTCGGCATCGCCTGGTTCCAAGGATCTTGTCTTGACACCCTGGCCGAGCGATGGTCGAGGCCGAGCAATCCGAGATTCATCTTCTCAGCATCGCCTGGTTCCAAGGATCTTGTC
>JANZLD010000007.1:28598924-28609611 GCA_026413575.1 Erythroxylum carthagenense | reverse complement strand
TGGTCGAGGCCGAGCGATCCGAGATTCATCTTCTCGGCATCGCCTGGTTCCAAGGATCTTGTCTTGACAACCTGGCCGATCAATGGTCGAGGCCGAGCGATCTGAGATTCATCTTCTCAGCATCGCCTGGTTCCAAGGATCTTGTCTTGGCAACCTGGCTGAGCGATGGTCGAGGCCGAGTGATCCAAGATTCATCTTGTCGGCATCGCCTGGTTCCAAGGATCTTATCTTGACAACCTGGCCGAGCGATGGTCGAGGCCGAGCAATCTGAGATTCATCTTCTCAGCATCGCCTGGTTCCAAGGATCTTGTCTTGGCAACCTGGCCGAGCGATGAATTGGTAGACTCTTTTCTTTTCGAACAGTTTATGAAACTTTGCTTGCTGAGAAATCTGAAATCCCTTTATTAATGATGACAAGGGCGTGGGCCGTTAAAAAACCTGACTGGCAGGGCCAGAAAAAAGGTACCCACAGGTTGTATACAATAAACAATAATGAACAAAGAAATAAGAACTAAAATCAAGCTTATCTATTGGTAGAACGTCTTCAAGTTTTGAGAGTTCCAGGGCCTCGGTAGAATCTTCACGTTGGAATCATACAGGATGTAAGAGCAGCACCCGGTTTGTTTGACCACTTGGTAGGGTCCTTCCCATGTCTGACCGAGCTTTCCAGGATGCTTTCCAGCCGCCTCGGCCTTTCGCAGAACGTTCCCACCGACCTTTGTGTCACTCGGCTTCACCTTTCTATTGTAGAACTTTGTTGCTTTTTGCCTGACGGCTTCTGAACGAGCGGCTGCCTCCTCTCTAATTTCACTGAGAAGTACCAGTTCTGCCTTGCGGGCTTCGTCATTCCTTTCTTCGTCGTAACCTGAGACTCTTTGGTTAAGCAACACCACTTCCACTGGGACTAGGGCTTCCGCCCCAAAAGTCATCCTGAACAGTGTTTCCCCTGTGACTCCATTTGGGGTAGTTCTGTATGCCTACAAAACTTCATCTACTTCATCCACCTAGGTCTTGTGTCCGTCTAAGCGCTTCTTGAAAGCACTAATTATCTTCTTGTTAGTGTTCTCCACTAAACCATTACTTTGGGGATGGGCTACCGAAGTTAACTGGAGCCTTATCTTTAGTCGTTCGCAGAAGTCTCTGAACTTGTCGTTGTCAAACTGCCGACCGTTGTCTGCAACCAAAACCATGGGCATCCCAAAGCTACTTAGAATATTCTTACATACAAAACTTTCAATCTTCTGTTCAATGATAGTGGCGACCGCTTCCGTCTCTACCCATTTAATGAAGTATTCGACCGCCACTATCAAAAACTTCTTCTGCCCCGGATCAAGAGGGAAAGGTATTAGAATGTCCATTCCCCATTGAGCAAAGGGAATGGGATGGCTCACTATTTTCAGCTACTCGGTCGGCTGGTGAGATGAGTTGCTGTTCTTCTGGCAGGCCTTGCACCGGTTAACTTTCTCTTGACAATCCTTCCTCATTGTTGTCCAGTAATACCCCTGTCTGATCAATCTATGAGCCAACATTCTGCCTCCTAAGTGATTTCCGCACATTCCTTCATGAACTTCAGCCATTGCTTGTTCTGCCTCCTCTTTAGTCAAGCAACGTAATAGCGGCCAGTCGTAAGAACGCTTGTACAGAATGTCATTGACGATCACGTATTCGGCCACCTTTACCCTCAGTTTCCTGGCCTCTAGAGCTTCTGTCGGCTGTGTTCCTTTGAGAAGGTATTGCCTGATCGGCTCCATCCAACTTGACCGCTCATCCGCTTGAAGGACTTTAGTAATCTTCTGGATACTAGGTTGGTCGAGCTGCTCGATCAAGATGTTGTTCCTGGCATTCTGGTCGGAAGTCATCTTGGAAAGTGCACTGCCTGAGCGTTTTGAGCCCGTTTTATCCTGCTGACCGAGTATTGATCGAAATTACTCAACTCCTGTTTTACCAATTCTAGGTACTTAATCATGCTGCTCCCCTTGGCCTCATACTGCCCAGAGACTTGACCAACCACTATCTGGCTATCGCTGTACACCTTCAGATGCCTTACCCCCATCTCTTTTGCTAAGCGGAGGCCGATTATTAGAGCTTCGTATTCTGCCTCGTTATTGGATGCTCTAAATTCTAACCAGAGAGCATATTTCACCTTTTCTTCCTGGTGCGGGCTGATTAGTGCCACTCTTGCTCCGCATCCTTCAGCGTTGGATGATCCGTCAACGAATAGGTTCCAGGCAGGGTGTTGCTTATCCTACGAGTCGGGTTGACTCATTTCTGCCATAAAGTCTGCCAACACTTGGGCCTTGATCGTCGTCCGCGGTTTATATTGTATATCAAACTCCCCCAGCTCTACTACCCATTTTATTAACCGCCCGGAGGTCTCGGGCTTTTTGAGGCATTGCCTGAGGGGTTGGTCGGTCCACACTTCGATGGTATGACTCTGGAAGTATGGCCTCAGTTTCCGCGCCGCAGTTATCAAGGAAAGAGTCAATTTTTCTATGGGCGCATATCGTGTTTCTGGTCCGTTCAGTACCTTGCTGACGTAGTAGATCGGGAATTGCTCCTTACCATCCGATCGAACCAGGACTGCGTTGATCGCCCCCTCTGTGACTGCCAGATAAATAATCAGACTCTCCCCCTCAACGGGGCTCTGCAGAATGGGTGGACTCATTAGATACTGCTTCAAGTGTTGAAATGCCCTTTTGCATTCATCAGGTCATTGGAACTGAGTCACATCCGCTTTCCTCAAAATTTTGAAAAATGAGAGGCACTTGTCCCCCATCTTGGAGACGAATCTACTCAAAGAAACTATCCGCCCAGTCAATATCTGAACATCTTTCAAGTACTGCGGCGAGGGCACTTAGACTATAGCTTCGATCTTTTCTGGATTAGCTTCAATACCCCGCTGAGTGATCATAAACCCCAAGAATTTTCCAGATGCTACACCAAAGACGCATTTTTCTGGGTTTAGCTTCATCTGAAATTTATTAAGGGTTTGGAAGACTTCTTTGAGATCTTTCACATGCTCAGCGACCGTCTTACTCTTGACCACCATATCATCCACGTAGGCCTCGACGGATCGACCAATCTGTTTCTTAAAAACCTTCATGACGAGCCGTTGATAAGTGACCCCTGCATTCTTCAAGCCGAACGACATCACTTAGTAGCAATACGTGCTCTGGTCAGTTATAAAAGCTGTCTTCTCTTCGTCTTCGAGGCTCATTTGAATCTGATGGTAGCCCGAAAAAGCATCCAAGAAGCTGAGAAGTTCGTGCCCTGACGTGGAGTCTACTAGCTGATCGATCTTGGGCAATAGAAAACTGTCCTTTGGGCATGCTTTGTTCAGGTCGGTGAAGTCAATGCACGTTCTCCACTTCCCGTTCTTCTTCTTCACCAATACCATGTTGGCTACCTATTCGGGGTACTTGACTTCTCGAATGAACCCGGCTTCAAGTAGCTTCTCTATTTCTTTCTCGATCATCTCTTGTTGCTCCTTGCTATGCCATCGCTTCTTTTGTTTAACTGGCTTGCAGTCCTTTCGGATACCCAGAGAATGCGATGCGACCGATCAAGAAATTCTAGGCATATCGCTCGGTACCCAAGTGAAGACCAATATGTTTTCTACCAAGCAATCCGTGATTTCTTTGACTAGGCCCTTCTGAAGCTCGGAACCTATATTTGTGAACTTGGAGTGGTCTGTTTCATCCAATATGACCCGGTACGTTTCTTCTACGGGGTTCATCCTCTCCGTTTCTTCATCAGCTCTCACGTCAAGAGAGCTTGTTAAGACTACCGCCCCGTCTAGTGTCCTTGTTTCTGTTAAGTAGCATTCCCTAGCGATTTTCTGCTGACCCTTGACAACACCGACTCCATGGGGCGTTGGGAACTTCATTGCTTGGTAATGAGTGGAGACCACTGCTCTGAGGACATTTTGAATGGCTCGTCCGATTATTGCATTGTATGCCCCGATAAACTTCACAACCACGAACTCAACATCCTTCTCTATCTGACACGGCTTTCGTCTGAATTTTACCTTAAAAATACTCGGGCAAAGCGGTAGGCTGATGCTCCAGTTACCCCTTTAATAGGTCCTTCTACAGGCAGTAATCGATCCTCTGGTATCTCCATCTGCTTGAAGGCATCATAATATAACAGGTCGATCGAGCTGCCCGTGTCGATCATTACTCGTTTCACTTCGTTACCGTCCATGTTTAGATTTACTACGAGCGCGTCATCATGAGGACAACTAACGCCATCTAGATCGGATTCATCGAACGATATCATCCCATCGTTCTGCTTTTTTCTCTTGACCGACAAGTCTTCACCGACCTGCCTGGCATACCTCTTTCTTCCTTTAACGGTGGATCCGCCCGCTACACTACCACCGAAGATCATGTTAATGACCCTAACTGGTCGGTCATTTTGTTGCCCAGTGTTTCTGCCGCCTTTCACCCTGGACTGTTCTCTCGTTTCACGTCGATCTCCAGTATTCGCATTCTGCCTCCCTCCATCATTCCTATCTTTTCGCCTCCAAGGCTGCCGCCCATTGTTTGACCAACCGATCCTATTGTCATTGTCTCGATCGACATTCTATTCGTGCTTCAAAAATTGACCCAACCTTCCCCTTTGGATAAGGTGTTCGATTTATTTTTTAGGTCCCAACAGTCCTCCGTGTCATGACCAATGTCTCTATGGAAACGGAAATATAAATCAGGGTCCCTCCTTTTAAAGGCGGTCTTTAACTTATTGGGTTCTCGGATGGGTTCCCCATCTCCCTCATGGCCGCCAATACTTCCGTGTATCGCCTGTTGAGCGGGGTGAAGAATTCTCATCGATGCCCCTGTCGATCGGTCGGCTTTCTCCAGCTCGACGGATCCTTCTGTCGCTTATGGGAATCATCCGCTCTACCGCTCGGCTCGCGGTTGTCTGCTCTACGTTTTGTGTTTTTCAACACTTCCTCGAGCTGGATGTATTTGTCCGCCCGATTTCTTATCTCTTGAATAAACCGGGGTTGATCGAGGGCTAGTGACTTCTTAAACTCTTCATCCCTGGTATTGCTCATTAGTGCCGCCAACATGGACGAGTAAGTGAGGTTGGAGACTTCGACAGCTTCGTTGTTGAACCGAGCGATAAACTCCCGTAAACTTTCATTCCATCATTGGGTCAATTGCATCACTTCCAAGGCAGTCTTCTGCGGCCGCTTACTTGTGGCGAACTGGTTGAGGAATAGCGACCTAAAGTTCTCAAAGCAAGTGATACAGATTGGAGGTAAACTGTTGAACCATCGCCGAGCTCCCTCTTGAAAGGCCGTACAGAAAGCCTTACACTGAATGGCGTCCGGAACGCAATGTAGGTTCATCATCGACTGGAAGTGTTGCAGATAGTCTAGGGGATCGATCTTTCCAGTATATTTTTCAGGCGTCGGTATTTTGGTGCCGGGCGTCGGGAGATTATCCAAGATCGCCGGGATGAAGGGAGAGCTATACTATGCTGATGGATGACCCGGGCGGGAGTTCATAGCCACATTGATCTGATCATCCACGATTTTTTCTAGGGCTTCAGCAGAATGAAGATCGGCCATCATATCAATCTGCCGTGCAGGTGTCTGCTATTGTTCCTGCTGAGATTGTAAAATTTGACGGATCAAGAGATCAGCCGCTTCTTCGATCTGTTTTCGGGTGAGGGAGGGTTGTTGTGGTGTAGGAGGATTTGCATCCAGGGTGTGCTCAGTGGTAAGAGGCGTGGGTCTTGCACCTAACAAAATCCCTGTGGTCACAGGTTCGACTCCCGCATGCCCCCAAGAGGGGATAGGGTTCACTAAAAGACCTGGCGACCAAAGGGGACAATACTTGGCCGGTGAGGGTCCCGGCCCAAACCAAAAGAATTTATAATTAATTATCTTAATTTGATAATTTTTAATAGAAAGTGTGCTTAATAAGCCTAAGTTTAATTATAATTGACATTTATATATGATTTTTTTATTTTTTTCATTTTCCTTCTTTATAAATTTGTTTAAATATATACACACACACATAGTTAATGCATTAAAACTCTAAAAATTATCTTTTTGGATATAAAATGCTAAACATATATAAAATTTTAATAATAATAAGATAAAAATAATAATTTTATGTTGAATGCTATTATTAAATCTACAAATTGTAAAATATTTTCAAAGTTTTAGACATATTGTTGAAAAACACATGCATGGTAGGTAATTTAAATTTTCGAAAGTAAATATTTTTTAGACATAAAAAGATAAACATACCTAAAATTTTAATATTAATAAGATCAAAATATCATAAATTTAAGTTGATTACTATTCTTAATCATTAATTTTTATGAACAATAAAATAATAATACATATAAATATTGGATATGGTAAGCAATATAATATAATGATATATATATGTATATATGTACATATATAAACAATTCTTATAGACAAGATAATAAATTAGATTCCAAACCTAATATTCCATTGAAAAGGAAAATAAATAATTATTTTTTTGATTCCAAATGACATTAGAGTCGGTAAAAAAGATAAAAGGATTTTCAATGTCTGGATTCCCAAGAAGCCTCCTTACACGTTCCAAGCCATCAATTGAAATAGTTAACGATTGTCCCTCAGGGTCTGGTAAATTGACACCTTCTTTCAACAACTTCTTTGCTTTAACTAAATTTGTAGAAGTTACACTGAACAATTTCTCAAATCTAGTATGGACGACAATATTAGATGAACCGCAAGTACTAAGCATTTCAGCTAATGAGCAAAGAGAATAGAACAATCAAAGCTAAATCAAATGGTATTAGGAAGTCAAATCCAAACACATGCATACCCGACTGATAAACTTCATGGTCGTCATAATGAATAGACATAGTTTTTGCAATCAACCAATATTATGAAACAACTAATTTCCCTAATCTTGTGTGAACCATTGGGACATCACTACCGCCTCCATTTCCATATATGCTGTCTTGAAGATTCGAGAAGCTTAATACAATATATAGTATATATAATGAAATGTTCATCTAATGGCTTCATAACAGAAAAGAGATATTGATAATAAAAAAAGAGAGGCATTTTGGATGATATTGAGAACCTTGAAAAAGAAGATCGATCATGGAAGGCAAATGGTAATTAGGGTTTAATGAGGGGATTTGTTTCGCATTGATTTGTTCATCATTAGGGACAATTTTGCTACATTCCTCCCAACGAAACTCATTTCTACCATCAGAAACTAGTCACCACATTGACATTTCGTAATGAATTAATGTTAACATTATTATTCTAAAAATGTAATAGAAGAATTATTATTTGAATGTTCCAACATTCGAGCAATTTTAATTTTGTGATCCACCAAGTAAGAATACTTTATATGATGATAGGGTTGAGAATGTTAAGTGTGTATGTACTATGTTTAGGGGATACATAAACACCCCTCGCAACTCTAAAATATGATTGTTTCTATGTATATAAACATCCCTTGTAGAATCCTCTAATAAAAATAGTTGTGACATTGTGATTTAACTTTAGATCATCTTAATAATTAGCTTGTTAGTTTTGAGCTATATATATGTTTTCAAATGTGTGCATGCTAAAAGATTTGGTCTTTTAAGAAAAAGAGCAATAGGTTGTTAGTTTTGAGTTTTAATTGCTATGTCTAACACAGAAACATAATTGACTACATTTCTTATTTTGACCATTTCACTTTTAATTGTTATGGGTAGTCACAACCTCATTACATATTGAAATAAAGTCATTTTAATGGATATATTTGTATATTATAAGTGGTACAATCAAATGTAAATATGTACATAAACATTTGTTGTAGAAATAGCCTTCATTCAAGCATTTCATCAAACAATTAGGAGGCTTTCGTCAAACAAGTATGGAAGGTGGGAAAAAAACATCGACTAATACACATTGAACATAGAAACACAAGAAACTGTCTTCTAAACACAAACAAAAAAAAACCCATATACCATAAATAGAACACAAAACTCACAATAAACTCCTAAACATAATAGTAAAATAGAGCACAAGAAGGATAGAAAATAAGAACAATACCAACACAGGTAACGACGCTTCTTTGACAGTGACAACCACAACATAGGAGACGATCACAATAGAGGGGACGACGCATGTTGGATGGTGAACGAAGAGGAATGTTGAGAGAGATTCGTTTTGGTATTAATAACCTCGTAAAAAATGACGTCGTTTCTTGTTAAACAAAACGATGTCATATTCGATTAATTCAGAATGAATACACCATTTGGTGTCAATTAAAAAAATCATCGCGTAATAATTACAATATAGTAAAAATAGAAATCAATATTAAATATTAATATGATATTCATAATAATCAAATTAAATATTATTGATAATGATTGAAAGTGTAAAATTAAATTTAATTAACAAGAATGTTATTTTATAGGACAAACAATACAAACTTAATTTTTATTACATAAATAAAATTTTTGTATTAATGTATTTTAAAATATATGATTGACAATATATAAATGGTGTCACAAAACTCTATTTACTATATATAAATTCTATACTATTTCATTTAATTTATATATTACAAAAAAGGAAAATATAAAAATTATAAAGATTTTGACGAATATGTTAGTAATTTATCATCAAATGTGATATTTGGAGTCGAATCCCTCATAATTTTAACATTTGGCGACTATTTTAGTAATTCTTCATAAAAATGATATTTAGCGATGAATTTGGAAAAATGTCGTTAAAAGTTTGAGGGTGTATAAACATATGACAACATTTTTTAAAATCATCACTAAATGCTTTGATCATTTAAAAAAAAGAAAATGATGTCGTTTGCTCGACAACAAAAGATGTTGTTTTGCTATCTATTTAAAAAAAAGAAAAGATGTTGTCATGCACTCATTTGACATTTTTTTGGGTATAAATGATTATAATGTAAATAGTGAATATTTTGTCTTGAAAATTGATTTGGTGAGTAAAATTATTGATCTAGAAGTTTTGGTAAATTTTAGGAAATTTTGAGAAATTTTGGACTAGAAAAAATGTCAAGTGGCAGGATAATTAATAAATGGTGGTATAATTAAATGTCAAATGGCAGTAGAAATTGTTGATAAATGGCATTAGGATTTAATGACGAATATCATAGAAAATTGGATTAGAAATTAGAGACAAATGGATTAGTTGAGAAATAAGACTCATTAGAAACCATAAGGTGGTGACATGTGGCAAGTGACAAGTGTCACTTGTCATACCATACACCCATCCACGATATTTCCTTTCATTTGAAAGACTATCTTTTGTTTTTCATTTTCATTTGATGCTTACTTCTTATCTCTTCATTTTTGATCTTCATCTTCTACATTTCTTATTCTTTATTTCCATGATACCTTCAACTCTCACCATTTGTGAACTTTGCCCTCATTTTTCACATGTTTCTTCAAGATCATATGTCATCTTCTTAAAGAAGAATCTAACCTATTCCACCTTCTATGATGATGATCGTGTGGTTTAAGTAAAGCTAGGGTTAAGTGATATTTTGAAGATCTTGAAGTTATACAAGTAAGTATCATATTGTTCATCCTAATTTGTCGAATGAAAAATGTATGATGATAGATAGAGGTTAAATGATCATAAAATGGTGTTTTATATAAGTTGGAACGTGGGTAAAGAAATGAACACATTGATGTCTTGTTTTTTTGTTTATGATGATCAATATTTCATAAGTTGTTATAGACATGAGTTTGAAACAGAAAGATCATTAAAAATGATGTAGGAAAAAGTGCATAAAATTTTGATAGATAAATGGTTGCTTCATGTTCTTTTTTCAATGTATATTAACGTGGATCACTTTAGGTGTATTGCAGATGAACTAAAATGAGTCTAGACCCAAAGAAAGGAAGTAATGTGGTGTTTTGAAATGGGAAGAATTAAGGTGATAGTTAGAAGTGAAATGAATGTGAGATTAGAGTTGAGCATATGCAGAAAGTTGGTGATGAATGTATATATATATATATATACATGTTCTGTTTTTGGTCTTATGATCAAACATAGAATGTGATTTGTTTGTGATTGAAATTAAGCTGAAATGAAAGTATGAATGAATAGGAAATAATAAGGACATAAGCTAGAAATGATAGACTAAGCAAAAGAGATGAACTAGGACGAAAATGATGATGAAGTGTGCTGGAATATGCTAGATGGGGTGTTTTCACTAAATAGGCAATTGTATTTTGGCCATATCTTGACCTGTAGACATCCAAATGGGATGAATTTAATTTTATATTAAACTAGAGACATATGGCTATATTTTTCATGAAGGAATGGAAGTTTAATTCTATCTTTAAGAGTTTGGAAATTTGTCTTAAAGTTGAGTATAGTGTGTTGTAGTGGTGTGAAAATAGTCTGTAGTATTTTAGGTATAACTTGCAAAATACTGAACCAAAATGCATGAAATTGATGTGATTATAAACTTAAGACATATGGGAACATTGTTTTAATATATTGCCTAAATACCTCATTTTATTTGTCAAAAGGGATCATCAATTACTTGCATGATCATGCACAAGCACCATCATGACAAAGAGTGATCATCAAATGGTTGCATGATCATGCACAAGCAAGATCGTGCACTGCTGTCTTCTTACCCTAACTTAGTGTTTTTAGACTTGATTTAGGTTTGAA
>JANZLD010000007.1:28538387-28574746 GCA_026413575.1 Erythroxylum carthagenense | reverse complement strand
CAAGGATCGAGCAAGGCTAAGCAACAAGCAACGATCACGAAGGAGGAAGGAACGAAATCACCGAAGAAGGAGAAGAGAATTCGTGCCCTAAGAGAAGAAATAAGCTTTTCTTTTCTTCTCTTCGAAACCTAAAGCATTTATAGGTTAATCACTTAAGCCTCTAGTCTTTACCCTCAAATTTCTTTCTCTTGTCAATTTCATTTCCGGTCTAATTCATCTTTAAATTCAATGGCTCGACATTTTAAATTCCAATATCACATATCTCAATTTTTCATTGCCATAAGACAATTATTTCAGTCCTAATTATTCAATTAGTCTGCCACTCGGAAAATTTCCGGTCCGGACTTTTTCTCCCAAATTTTCAGAAAAATTTCTATAGGTCACTATCAACTGCCAATCACTCTAAACAGTTCCAATTCAATCATTTAAACCCAATTATTCCAAAATATCACAATCACATCTAACTATCTCACAAATCACAATTCATATCACATTCACAATTCAAATACCGGGAAATTGTCATGAATGCATGTACTATATGTGCATGTACCAATTGACTCATGACCTCTAAAATTAGAGGCCAAACAAATGCTCAGTCGATAATGTGCGGTACAGTCTTAACCCATCTCACTTTACCAATATAACCTTCCCATCGGTGACGGGATGTTACAAACAAGACATCAACGTGTTCATTTCTTTACCCATGTTCTAACATATATAAAACACCATTTTATGATCATTTAACCTCTAACTATCATCATATATGTTTCATTCAATAAATTATGAAGAACAATATGATACTTACTTGTATAACTTCAAGATCTTCAAAACATCACTTAACAATAATTTAAAAAAGATAGTAAAGAGAAAATATAAACTAATTTATGGTAGTTCGATAATCAACCCTTGCTTACATTCACTTATAAGACTCTTCTTAAAATTCCACTATAATTCTTCTATTAAGGCAAAAAATTAACTTTTTTACAATCTTTCTCAGAAAAGAGAAACCTTTTATAATCTTCTTTTAAAGCGAAGAGAAACCTCATTCTAGTTGGATCTCCCTCAAGTAAAATCACATAATGCCCTAACAAAATTTTAAAACTTAAAATACCTCACTTTGTCACTTGTTAACTCCAAATAGACTCACTTACACATATATGAATAATGATGCTTAAATGATTGAAAAATAGTTAGAAATGTATGGAAAAAATACACTTAAATGCTTCTTGGTGCTAAAATAACCAAAAAAACCTATTTATAGTATTTTGGGAACCCCTACTAGTCGTTAAAGCTAAGAACTAGTCGCTATAATGACTATTTACAAATTATTGATCCACTAGTATTGCATACTAATTGAACATTATGTATTAAATGTACATATTCACTAGTCGTTGAGAGATTGATGGACTAGTACATTAAATAATATTATAATAAAATCTTAGTAAATTAAAATTAACAACTTTAACCTAAATTGGTTGGCCACTAACCCATATAGGTCAACCAATCTACCTAAAAACATAATTTTAACAACTTTAAATGTTCAAATCCAATTTGTTCAGAGCAATTATGATTTAAGCATTCTCTAAAATATTACCTAAAGTTTACTTGAAAGATTAAAAGGCTTTTATATTAAAAAAAAAGCTTTAATCTCTTTAGATGAATGAAAAGACTCATGCAATAAAATGGAATGAAATGTTTGTACATGACAAGCCTTTTAGAACACCAAAGTGACTAAATGAGATTACAATTAACATTAAAAACTAAAGAGTGATATTGATAAGTCTTGATCTTCTTTAGTTCTTTGTTTGATCTTTATTTTGACAGTTGTAAACTTCAACTTCTCTTTATTAACATCATAAACTATCTTTTTTAGTTTATGACTTCATTTTGTTCTTATTTCTTTTCATCAAAATAATTAACTCATTAGTGATAATTATATTTTGTTATCATCAAAACATCAATTGGATTCTTCCTTGGTTTAATAGTTAGTAAGATAATTTTCGAAGCAATCTTGGAGTTTTTCTTTAATAAGAGAATGTTAAAGGAGGTGAATAAGATTTACATTTACCTATTTCTAAGACTTCTATTCCAAAATTCTTACAAGGCTTAAGGTTGATTTCACGTTGCAATTTTAGTTTATAAAATCATATCCAAGATGATGGTTTTAAGGCTAGAAGCAGCTTTAAAGATGACAATTAACCCTAGCCAAAGTGTCTTCATTAGAGGAAGCAATACAAGAGAAAATGTGTTATAGGTTCAAGATATATTCACAAATTATAATAATTAAGATTTTCATTAAGAATTGTCTATTAAAAATAGATTTTTGTAAGGCAATTAATTTACTTGATTAGAAGTTCATTATGAATTGTGTTGAGGTGTTTAGGTTTTCTAGAGTTATTTATAGTTTGGAGACAACAATGCATTACCATATAGGTTAGTAAGTAGAGAGATAAAAAAAAAGGGTGTTTAATAGGGCTAAAAGATAAAGACAAGTGGACCCCTTATCTCCTTACATGTTCACTTTATGTATTAAGATACTTATTAAGCTCATTGCTTATAATATATATTCAAACGGAGGGTATTTAAATATTATAGTAAGTGTAGGGGAGTCAGATTGTTCAATTTTGCTTTTAGTAATGATTTTATGATACTATGTGGGGTTGACACCTATTCCATTCAAATATGGACATAAATTATAGCAAAAGCATAATATTTATATCTATAGGACCTTGGGAAACATTAGAGGAACTCACCAAAATCTTAAGTTTTCAAGCTAGGTAAGCCCTTTTTAGATATGTTAAAGGCCATCCTATAGTAAAAGTAAGTCACTATTTAATTTAATTTATAAGAGAATCAACTATTGAAAGAATAAATTCTTATCCTATGTTGATAGACTTTAAGTCGTAATCTCATTCTTTGGCAATATGTACAGCTATTGGGGTTCTCATATCATTCTGCCAAAGGATCTAATCAAGTTTATTTAGAGGATTATTAACAATTGCTTATGGTCTAGTGATGCAAACAAGGAAACTATAGCCAAAGTGAAATGGTTTAACATTTGTGCACCAAAGAAAGAAGAGGGGCACAGGATAAAAAAATCCATGATAGGAACAAATTGCTAGTCATCAAAAGAAATGAAAATTATTCAATCATTAGGAAATGATTTGGATTAAATGGATATATTCTCATCAATTAAAGGATGTAAGCTTTTAAAATATAAAAAGCAAAAATGATATCTCCTAGACACTTAATCAAATACTGGGAATGAGGAATCCATAAGCTAAGAGTATTTTGTATAATTAGAAACAAGCATATAATTTGGTTTGGTATAATTGGTGTAATTAGTGTTAAATGACACAAAAGTGAAGGGGACAATCCAAAGGGGACAACTGCAATGTATCCTGAGAGGTTTCTCTATAAATAGAGAAAAAAAAAAGTCTAAATACAATTCAAATTCAATAAACTCTAATTTCAAAGTTTGGGCAAAGGCATAAATGTAGTAAGTTTACATACAATTCTTACATGAATATGATTAGGAAACACTTTTCGAGGATCAAATGGTTATACCTACATAAAGTCTTATTCATCTTATAGCTAGCAACAAATAATTAAGTAAATACTAAGGATAAGGTTAAAGGGGACTGACCGTAATTGCCTATGTAATCTGGAACATGAGGCGAACTCTCGTCTCTTTTATATGATCGTCAGTTTACATCAGCTTTGTAGAGAAAATATGAACCAAATGCAATGCTCTTTGTTTTGAGACAAATTAGTCTAGGATCTTAGAGAGGGAAAATAGTAAAAGCTTTATGTTAAAGGAAATGTCTACATATTTAGACTTACTTTCAACTACACCATATATGCCGTATGGAAAGATAGAAGTCTTTAAGTTTTTCAAAGTGTTCTAATAAATAACTCATCATCTGTTTGTAAGGCTTTAAGATAAATTATGGAAATTATAATTAGTTGTGAGGTCTATAAAAGGCAAACAATGTGATGAATGTTAGCTCAAGGTTATATTTAACGATTTTGATGATAAGTGTATATTATTTCAAAATTTAAATTGAATTTATTTCCTTGTATAGATAACGACTCTTTCTTATAGAAACCTTATAGTAAACTTTCCTTATTGACATTCAGGAGGATCGTACCATTTCAAACAATTAGCTCCAGAAATTTTTGTTCCAGCAGAGATGATATTAAAAATCTAAAGTCAACTCAGAATTAAGATGAAGCAATGGCTAATTAAAGAAATTGACTATTTAAAGAAGAGCAACAATACTTATGAAGTAACGAATATACAAGACTTTTGAAACACTTAAGCAATCGAACATACACAGACTTTTGAAACACTTGAGCAATATTTATATTCTTGATAATAATATCATTCTTATTGTGTCTTAGAAAGTGAAACCATTTTATCAAGAGAGAAATTGTTATTTGAGAACTTATTTTTTATTTTACATTTTATTCTTTTTTGAGCTTTTAGAAGCTTATATACTTCAAGTATGAAAGATTGGAGAACCTTGAAAAATATGTACTCGTGAACTTAAAGAGGCTTGTTAAATTACTGCTTAGTTTTTATAGTAAAACACTCAGGTTGGATATTTGAGGACTAGACGTAAGCTTAAGTTGTAAAACAAACCAGTATAAACTGACTGTGTCCTTCTCTTTCTTCTCTTAACTTTTAAATTTTTGCATTATATTGTGTATGTATTTATTTCAGCAAGAGACCCTTCACTTTATAACAGGCTCCTTTTTTCAGTTTTAACAGACGCCGTTTATTTTAAATTATTTTTAACATAACTATTCGTTTAGTAGGCTCTTATCGTTTAACAAGTTTTCTTACATCATTTAACAGGCTCATTCTGTTTATATAGGATCCTGGCACACTACAGGCTCCTTTTGTTTTAATTATAGACACGCTCATGTCATTTCCTTTTAAATTAACCGTAACTTTTATTGATATAGGATCCTATCACACTACAGGCTCCTTTTGTTTTAATGATAGGCAGGCTCATGTCATTTCTTTTTGAACTAAGAGTAAAATCTGTTTATATAGGATCCTATCACACTACATGCTCCTTTTGTTTTAATTATAGACAGGCTCATATCATTTCCTTTTAAACTAACAATAACTTATAAATTTTTTTAAGTCACATCAATTCCTAAATTTTTGGGTGTGTTTGCTTTATCAGTAAAGACTAAATGGGATTAGCCAAAAGTTCTAATTCTAAGCTAATGAACTCTAGCAGCTTATTTGTCGTTGAGTTAATTGTCTAATTCCTGATATTTTTTGGATTGAAGTGCAACTTAGGGGAGGGATCATTGTGTATTTTTTCTTCTTTATGTTCAGTTCTTGTTAGTTTACTTCAAATAGGTTTTGGTACTAAGATTAAGGAGTATATCCTTAATCTTTACTTGCGATGTTACTATTTGTAATTGTTAACCCCTTTAAAAGCTTTTAACACAAATTTGCTTTCAATTTCCAGAAGAATGATTTTGTGATGCGAGAAATGGTTTAAAAAATCTTTAAAAAGTTCTTAAATTTTGATTATATAAGATATAATTTATATTTGAATGATAATTCATTTATTTATTTTAAAATATTAAGGAGTTAACAAAAACAATAAATTAGTGTTAAAAGATATTATATTTTAAATTATAAATTTATTAGTTTCTTGTAATTTTTTTATTTTTCATAAATTTCAAATGAGCTTCTAACAATTAAAGTAAATTTTATTCTTCGTATTTAACATTATAAAATAAATAATTTATAATGTTATAAAATTAATAATTTTATAAAATAAATAATCATTCAATTGATACCTAAACATTATAAAATAAATAATTTAGTATTTGTTTAGATAAAATTTTTAAATTAATTAAATTTAAAACAAGGCCTAATATTAATACCTGCATACGATTAACTCCTAACATTTTTATGTTACTCATTTTTTAAATTTCTTATTTATAGATGCAATTAAATTATTAATACAAATAATTCGTTTTAAAATAATCAATGAATTGCATATTTTCGATCATATTATAGCATAGGTACTTTAGTCATTGACACTATTTTTTATGTTCTATCAAGTGCAATCAAACACATTTCTATTCTCAAGATGAGCATAATTTTATCTGTTTTATCCATCATAATTAAACACTTCTTTATTTTTAATTTTTATTCTATTCCATCTCTAAATTTTTATTTTATTCCGTCTCGGTATATCAATCATAATAATCATACGTAACATTAGAACCAGCGCATGTCATAACTTTGGTCCGATGACAAAAGCCCACGGAGGTTCACCAAGTTACTTCTCAACTTCATTTTGATTTCAGTTACATGTTCGTAATTCCTGTCTAAACTTTCAAGTCGAGATTTAAAAGCGACTCAAAGAAGCTTACGTGTTTGAGTTGAGGCTGAGCAATTGAAATTGGTTATTTGTGACGTGCACAAAACTTGACCTTTTGTCATCGATGGCCTTTTGCCACTTTGCCACTCTCTTCTCTTCTTCTCCTTTTCTCTCTCACACCACCTGTTCAGTTGAGTCGTTGCTTTAAATAACAGACATGTCGAAGTTACTGCTGTTTCATGCTCCTCACTTCACTCCTCTCCGCTCCCGCGCCATTGCTTCTGTCATCTCAAAGCCCCATTTATCCTTCACTCTCCTTTCGTCCGACCTCCGTCACCACCACCACCACCACCACCACCACCGCCGCGTCCTTATCTCCAATTCTCCCTCTCCCTTTTTTTCCGTTCCGTGCTTGCTTCACCGCAGAACCTTCTCTCTTCACGCTTTCGACTCCTCCACCTCCGAAGAAGAGAAAGCGAAAGCGAGTGTAGAATCTGAAGCTAAACAAAATGGAAATGATGAGAGAAGTTCTGACGGGGATTATCCAAGCGGTGATTTTCAGTTTAGAGAACTCGGAGCTTGGGAACGTTTTCTTGTTAAGCTTCGAATGCTCGTCGCCTTCCCTTGGGAACGGGTTCGTAAAGGCAGTGTCTTGGCTATGAAACTTCGAGGCCAGGTTTTTTTTCTTTCTGTTTTTCCCTACTTCTTTTACAGTTGGAACTGCCACTTTATCACTTACAGAGTGTTTGATTCTCTAATTTTTCTGAGTTTTGTTGCGGTTCGATGTCAGATAAGTGATCAGCTAAAGAGCAGGTTCTCTTCGGCCCTCTCTCTGCCTCAAATTTGCGAGAATCTTGTTAAAGCTGCATATGATCCTCGTATTTCTGGTGTTTATCTCCACATTGAGTCCTTGAATTGTGGATGGGCTAAAGTCGAAGAAATTCGGAGGCACATTCTGAATTTCAAGAAATCAGGTGGCGGACAAGAATAAGTTATAGATATTTTCTAATTTAATTCTCCAGTTGTTAGCTGCAATAAATATTTTTTTTCTCCCATTTGTATGCAATTCTTTTGGAAATATACCAACTGGTGTTTTATGCATTGAAGCTCCATGCAATGCCTGGTGGGCTTCCATTAATGAGTGTTAGAATATGGTTGTCATCATCTTGTTACTACTTAAGCTTTTCTTCCATGTATATGATATTTGGGCATTTATCAGTTTCCTGTGTGAAGATATCTTGCATCGTGATGAGATATTGTTTTCTAGGACCACTATTTTTTTTGTGTGCATTATTTCAGTCAACTACTTCTGGATGTGTAGATCATCGAAACCTTTTAGGATATGTAAGATTTTTTTGGTTCTGAATATAATCGTTTTTCATCTTCATAAATATATATGCCAGTCTTTATCAATGGGTGGAAAACTATGACTACTACTCTGCGAATGGCCAATAGCTGACAGACATACTCCTGCAACAACTATAACAAAAATGATTTAATGTTCCATGGTACTGCTAGGTAAATTCATCATTGGATATGTCCCTGCTTGTAGAGAGAAAGAATATTATCTTGCCTGTGCCTGTGATGAGCTATATGCCCCGCCAAGTGCTTATTTTTCTCTGTATGGATTGACTGTTCAAGCATCTTTTCTCCGAGGTTAGTAAAGCAAGCTTTTCTTCTTCTTTTTTTGTTTTATTTTTACATTTCCCAAATGTTGGAGACATGATGGAACCTTAATTGTCTGCGGTGATCTTCAAGTTGGGAAAAGGTTGAAACCATATGTTTGCAGTGAAGTGATCATATGCTGCTGAAAATGATTTAAGTCTGCTGCATCTTATCATTTTTACACTTAAACATAAGTCCATAGCTTCATTGCTGGAAGGCTATCATTTGAAAAAGGGTATCGTCTTATTACTGTTTGATCACTTAATCAAACGTGGGTTTATGTTGTTCACAAGATTAGTCTTGTCAATTAACTGCCCTTTGTGCAGGAAATTTGTATTTTCTGGTTGAAATATTTTTTCTTCATCATATAGTATGAGTCATTCAGCGAGCTTGCTACAGTGTGTATATTACTGTCTGCCTGCTGGCATACCATTATGTGAACTGTCACTTGAATAAATGGATTAGTAGTCATTGGATATCTGATCTTCATGCTGGAGTTTATCTTGGATTATGATAAATAATTCATTAGTGCTTTGAAATTGATCATAAAGATGGAAAGAACTAGGACAGTTGAAATTGTGGTCACTGAAAACAAAAGTTAGTTGTATGCTCTCACAAAATTCCAGTTCTGAAGTGAAGTTTCATCTTGGTGTGAGCTATGATGATGGAAGCTTTTGATATTAGATGCTTATAAATTGCTATTAGGTTCTAAGATTCTATTATAAGTCAGATGTTGCAGAAGTGTTGACAGGACATTTTTTAAATTTTCTTAGAAACTAATAGAAAGGAATTTGGCCATCAAATATCAAGAGCTAAGATTTCATTGCTGAGAAATGATCCTTAAAATATGAAATCCATGGTGTTTGCATTTTCTCTTTATCTTTTGGGACTGCTCCTGAATACTTGTGCACCTTGTAATTCTTCTAATCTGTTTTTCCTCCTGAGGTGCTCCCATACATCCATTCTGCAATGGCAGTCACGTTTAGAGTAAATTTTCTGTACTGTACTTTCCACTCTCTCAAACTTTTTGTCATATGAAGATTGTGACGCACATTTGCAGCTGATCCTCATTACACAATCATTCTGTAGGTGTTTTGGAGAATGTTGGAATTGAACCAGAAGTGCAAAGGATTGGTAAATATAAAAGTGCCGGAGATCAACTAACACGCAAAACTATGTCAGAAGAGAATTGTGAAATGCTGACTGCAATACTTGATAATATCTATGGGAATTGGCTGGATAAAGTTTCTTCCACAAAAGGTTCTTCTTATCTTAGTGCTTTCCGTGATCCCATAATATGTGAGATTCACTGGCTTCTTCAAATTTTTGCAGGGAAAAAAAGAGAGGATATGGAGAATTTCATCAATGGAGGAGTTTATGAAGTAGAAAAACTAAAAGAAGAGGGGTTTATAACAAAAATACAATATGATGATGAGGTACATAAAATCTTTTCCTAGGTTTTTCAGAAGTGCGATGTGTTTTCAATATGAGTTAGTCTCTGTGAAACCAAAAGGAGTTTCCGAAAATTTAATGTGTGAAAATGCAGTTTTACGCTAATGGTTGGTACATTTTTCTCTGCACCCCCAACAGTGTTATGTTTTGTGCCCAATGAGAACTTATATATTCTGTGATAATTGAAGTTCTTGTAAACTTTTCTATACCTTGAAAATGCATGGCAAAGCATGTGACTATATTTTACATTTGACAAGTCTGCCCAGCTGGATGGGAAATGCTTGGTTTCCTTGCATTTATACAAGAAGCTTTTTTTTCATGTTAATTCTAGCATCTTAATGAAACTTATTTCATGCAGATCATCTCAATGTTGAAACAAAAACTGGGTGTCCAAAAGGAAAAAATTCTGCCTATGGTTGACTATAGGTATTTCTGCATTTGTATAGCTTCTATTGCATGCAAGTTAGCTAGGGGACCATTTTAGTTCCCCGACAATTTTACTGCCCCAATATTTGTGACCAGTGGAAATTAAAATTTGGGATCTTCCAGCTTTATATTTGTCAATGCAGTTGTTCTTGAATCGTACTCAAGGTCTTATGCTAATGCTGGCTGTTTTTCAACCTTGTCTAATATTTCTATTTTTATTTTTGAATAGTAAAATGTGCCTAACGGCTGATATGACATCCAAATATCTCAGGCAAACACTGATTCTTGATGCAATATCCTCATTCATTAACTTTTATATCTGTAGTTTTCTCAATTACAAAGTTGCAGTCTCTGTATTTTTGTGAAGTCTGCACTTAGAACAAAGTTTTTGTAACCTGTACTATTGGTCAAATGTCCTTACTTTTTAACATTAGAGAATCTGTCGCTTTATGAGCACAAAGCTGTTGCAAATCTTGTACTTGTTCTTGTTTATGCTTAATATATGATAATCACTTTGTATTTCTAAGTGTGATCTCTTGTATCTGTAAAGATGTGGATGTAAAACCTAAATTATTTTTTTCAACCCTTACTGTATATGCAGGAAATATTCACAAGTTAGGAACTGGACTCTTGGTTTAACAGGCAGCAAAGACCTAGTAGCTGTGATCAGAGCCTCGGGTAGCATTACACGAGTTCGGAGTCCTTTAAGTTTCCCTGGTTCTGGTATCATTGCAGAACAATTAATTGAGAAGATTCGAAGTGTCAGAGGTTAGAATATTTCTTCTCAGCTAACTCATTTCCTTTCTGTTTATTGTGAATTGTGATGCAAAGTGCAAATTCTTCATATACTTGATTGTTGTTATCTAAGCAAGGATGGCATTTTTCTTTCTTTTTATTTTTCCTTCTCTCTTTCCTAACATAGATTCATGTTTCTGGATACATATTCCACATTGGAAAATGAGCTTTTCAGTTGTTTGGGTAACTTGTGTGGGTAAAGTTAAGGTATATGGATGTTGATTGAGCCCAAGGTTTGTGCAAATGTATAGAATTCAGATTTTGTCCAAGGGAAGAAAATGCCACCTATATTTTAACAATTCCAATCCTTTCTTGAATTAAGCAACAAGGCAATGCGATCAATCTGAATGCTTATAACAGGTACATCTTTCTTAAATTCAAAAACATATTGTGTTATACAGTCATAGGGAATTGGATTCTCAACAGTTGAGCATATAAAATTAGGCCATCATGGCATGTCAGCTTTGGAATTAATTATTCTGAGTTTCTTTTTGGGTTACCGATTATACATAAAGCTAATGCCGGACTGTCAATTAGAGTCAGTTAAATATGGGTTAGATGCAAATGGTCTTTAATTATTCTATTTAGGTTATAGGAGACTAGTAGTATTAGAAAGATTTAGATTGTGTGCTTAACTAATAATTAGTTTTATATCTAGCTTAGAAGGAATTAGCCAAAACATTGAAAATAGAGGGGTTAGCTTCATTACTACATTGCAGTAAAACTTCTTTGTCCGTTGTGTCTACCTATCTTTGACCTAAGCTTCAATCACTTATTTAATTCAGGATTCCGCTGCTATCCTTATTCTCATCAAATGATAGAAAACATAACCCCAAAAAGGAAAAGAAAATGGTTAAAAGCATCTCTACATCCTGCATTTTTTGTTTGCCACATTAACTGCTATATCTTTACCGCTAGAAGCGTACCATTTCTTTTCTGTGCTTGGGTGATTTTCATTCACTTCATTAGTTTAATTTTTTAAAACTTTTGCTAGAATCAAAAAGATATAAAGCTGCCATTATTCGAATTGACAGTCCTGGGGGTGATGCCCTTGCTTCTGATTTGTAAGTTTGCTACAATTGGATCTTTATGTTTCAGTTTTAATTCTTTTTCCCTTTTCTTCTTCCAGTTGATGTCTAAATATTTTAATTATAATAATCTGACATTGTTGCTGAGTTATAATACTCATTTGAAAGTTTGATCTCAGTGACATTATGTCATAAATGTCATCTTGTAGTTAGAATCAATCGCTCTTTCCTTTTATTTAATGCAAGGATTTGGAAACATGTAGAACACACATCTTTGGTAGCAGTGTCTTTGTTAGAAAAACACTTTGTTGTCTCCATAGGAAAGGATCACCTGAATGTCATATTCAGTTTTTGTGCAACAACATTATTTTTGTATGATGGTCTTGTCCTGACCACCATTTTGTAAGAACTAAACAATGCTGCTGACAGCTGTTGAAAGGAATACGGGCTTGTTCACCCACTTAATGTGTTTGCCATGCCTTATCCTTCTAGAATCTCATATTGGGTAGTCCATTTCAATCAACTCTATGCTAGCATTTCCAAGCCTCTTATGCCATATCAAATGGGTAAACAAATAATTGCATCTTTGGTAGCTGTTGCGTTTGGTTTGAATTGGCAGCTTACCGCCAAAAGTCATACACTATTTGCTGCCAAAAGTCATACACTATTTGTTAACATGTATTTGCAGAGTAACATACACAATGAATATGAGACGATGTCTTACTAAATTATGATGTCTACTGATTTTATAAGTATCTACTAGGTCTTTACTGAGCCCTTCAAGTTTATCATGTACAGAATGTGGAGGGAGATCAGACTTTTGGCTGAATCAAAACCTGTTATTGCATCAATGTCTGATGTAGCAGCAAGTGGAGGATACTATATGGCAATGGCTGCAGGGACCATTGTTGCAGAAAAGTTAACTTTAACTGGTTCAATTGGAGTTGTTACAGGTGAACCTAATATCAAACGTTTAGTTAAGTATAACTAAAAGATATGTGAAAACCACTAGATAATATTCTCTTCCTTTCCCTAGATCCAGGGGGAACAATGGTTTGTATTTGGTTTGGTTTCTTTTAGAAAATCCTCACTGTACTTGAGCTTAGAGTTGCTGATATAGAGGACAACCATGAAAACAATTTGGGGACAATGGGGAAGTTTAAATTACTACTTATTAGACCATGGTAAATTATCCGTGTTCATGGTCCTCATAATTGTCTCTTGTAGGGAAGTTTAACTTGGGGAAACTGTATGAGAAGCTTGGCTTTAACAAGGAGATTCTGTCAAGAGGTAAATATGCTGAGCTCCTTGCAGCAGAACAACGGCCTCTAAGGTAGGAGATCTTGTTCTCTTTCATCTAACCCTTAATATTATGTTGCCAGTCTTTTAAAAACAGAGATTTGGGTCCATCTTTAAAATTCATTTTACATGTTTCATTGACTTCACTTATAGAGGCAAGAGCAATTTCCTCTGCTTTTGGTTTGTCCTATGATACGCTATAATGCTTGAAGAAAATTAACTAGCATAAATTTCCAGACCAGATGAAGCTGAACTTTTTGCGAAGTCTGCTCAGCATGCATACGAGCAATTTCGAGACAAGGCAGCATTCTCAAGGTCAATGCCGGTATGCTTTACATTTGCCTAAAAATTGATACTATCGTAGCAAGAGAAAACATTGGTGTTCGAGAGGGAAAATTGTATGAAGTTATGAAATGAAAGATAATGGGAGTTTACGCTTCTTGCAGGTAGACAAGATGGAAGAGGTTGCACAAGGTAGAGTCTGGACTGGCAATGATGCTGCTTCACGAGGTCTAGTTGATGCCCTTGGCGGGCTTTCTCGTGCTGTTGCCATAGCAAAACAAAAGGCAAATATTCCCCAGGACAAGCAGGTTGGTTTGAACTTCTTCACTTTCATCAACTCCATGGATCTAGTACACAATTTAGATAATATATTTTGGATTCCAAACTTATTTTAATTGAATAAACTAGGTTTTATTTTTGACACAAGTGTCCCCTTGGATTGATTGTTCAAAATAGAGCTGCAAACTAGCACAATAAAGATGTTAGTCTACCAGTGCTTGCATAGTGTTAATTGGCATATTGTTTCTTGATTCCTCCTAAAGTGGTGGCCAAGGTTAAAAGGTCATTGCCGCCATGTCCTCTTAGTTGTTTTGGGCACAAGATACTTTTGCATGCAAATGAAGCCACTTTCCACTTGTTGGCCTGTTAAGCAGCTGTAGGTCTAGTGGATTAAGAATATTCATGGAACTAGCCAATTTCTGCGCATGTGTGTTAATGTGTTTGGAAACAAATCCTGACTATTCTTTCACTGTCTAGGTCACCCTTGTTGAGTTGTCAAGACCCTCCCCTACTCTTCCAGAGCTCTTGAGTGGCATAGGAAATTCTGCAGCTGACGTAGACAGAAGTTTGAAAGAACTGCTGCAAATTTTTTCACTTTCTGATGGAATTCAAGCCCGGATGGATGGAATCTTGTTCCAGAGATTGGAGGGAGCATCTTATGCTAACCCCATCTTGAATTTGATAAAAGATTACTTTTCTTCCATCTAGTCTTTTCTCATAACTGATTTTTTTTTTTTGGAAAAATGAAAGAAATTATATTAATCATAGCAAAAATTATCACATTATTACAATGAATCGTATTGTCAGACTGCAATCAGTATATACTGAAGTGTTTATAGAGAATTAAATTGATAAAAAAACAATGAATTACAACTTCCAGCTGTTTTTCAACGCATTGCAAAGTGCATTGTGCTTGTTGTGAGCTATAAATGCGGCTTGAGCCCAATTGACGATGTGTTCAACGATTTGATATTTTTTTCTTCGATTTTCTTCTATAATCTCTGGTTTCTCTCCTTCTAAATGGAATAGATGGTGATGGTAAAAGTTGTTTTAATAAGTGTTCTATTTGGTTCACCTCGCTTAGTTTTGAAAATAATCATGTTAAGTATCTCTCTCCATTTAAATGTAAACTTGGGTAGTTATAGCATACTCAATATCCTGCTCCAAATCGCCTTGTAATTACTTTCAAAAAATAAATGATTCTAACTTTCTGCTGTAAGTTCACTGATTTCTTCGTTTCTGTATCAATTAGATTTTGTAGATATTGTTATAGAAAGATCAACTCTATTGATTGGATCCTACCTCGGCTAATAATGCAGATTGGGGAGGTCCACTGTAGCTTACACGTTTTGTTTTAATCATTTTATGTTAAACCGTGTACAAGATAAGGTTCATTGCAAAATGAAAGATCACAGCTTAGCACTTGTACAGCAGTGAAGAAACTTCAAATGCTTGAAATGTGTCTTGTGATGATTCCGACATTACACGAGCTCGAAACAATTTCCTCGCCATTTTCAAACCTGGATTTCGAAGTGCTAAAGGTCTCTAAGAAGCTGTGGCTGTTATCGAGTACTTTCTGAACAAGATGCTTACTAAAACGGGGATATGCTATTTCTAATCGCATTGATCCTGGCATTTGCAGTGATTTCACAGCCGCAGCGGTACAAATTTTCCTGATTTTGTTCGTGGGGAGATCGAATACAAGGACTCCATTGCAGCCTTATTTGCAACTGTGAGTGTTTACAGAAAACTCGTAACCAGGACAAAGCTGGAGTCTGAATGTCTGATAGCCAACAAATTTTTACATTCCTGGTCCCACAGATCACAGATGAACTGGCTAGCCGTAGGATATTTTTGTCGAACTATAATCAGTCTTGGAATTGGAAGGTGCCACTTGCTTACTAGCTATTTGCTGAGCTCATTATCCAAAACAACTCTCTACTACTTGGCACTGTGACCGAACAGCCTCGTCTTGTCTCAAATGTCTGCTCTGCGGTCATCTGCTGCTTGCTCCGTTTAACCCCAAATTTTTAACTTCTTGATGGAGTTGAGGATATGGTTTACAGTTTGAATTATGTTTGGTATTTGACTACATTACCTAAACAAACCATGCATCGTCTTGACTAGGTAACCAAGTGTGATCTTTTGTTATCACTTGTGTTCCGAGAATTTCACTTCTTTTTTTTGTTTTGGTTCAATGGTTCTGCTTGATTCCACGTATATGTTGGGTGTGCTTCTATCATGAAAGTGTCTGGTTCTTGACGTTTTTGAAAACCAACAACCATGGCCTCGCTGGAACAGTTAAACACTGGCTTCACCTTTACGCACTTGCGTGGTTATACGACAAGACCACATGAGTTTCACACCCGTCGTTCAATTGCCAAGCCAAGAACATTCCTCTCATTATCTAAACATACTCACCAAGACCACTCTTCAACTCTAACCAGTCCCGCTAGTCATAAGCTACCATTTCTGGAAGAGATTACCAACCTCTGCGACAGTGGTAATCTTCATAAAGCTCTGGCCTTTCTTCAAGTATGCCCCCAAAAGGATGCTCTTTCGAATTTGTTAACAATAAAAGAAGCACTGGGGATGTTAATCCAAGCCTGTGGCCAAAGAAATGATGTTGAAACTGGCCGAGAACTTCATGAGCTTGTTAGGAAGTCCATCCATTATTGCAATGATTGTGTACTTAATACCCGTCTCATTTCCATGTATGCCATGTGTGGATGCCCCAAGGATTCTCTTCGTCTGTTTAGAAGTTGTCAGAGAAAGAATTTGTTTATGTGGAATTCAGTTATTAGTGGGCTTACGAGGAATGAACTTTATGGTGATGCTATTCTTATGTTTGAGGAAATGATTTCTAGTACAGAGTTCCTGCCTGATAATTTTACTTTCCCTTGTGTCATTAAGGCTTGCAGTGTGCTTGTGGATGTTAGCTTGGGGAAGGTGGTTCATGGGATGGCGATAAAGATGGGTTTGGTTTTTGATGTGTTTGTGGGTAACGCATTAATCACAATGTATGGGAAATATCATTTTGTTGAGGAAGCATCAAAACTTTTCCATCTTATGCCAGAGAGGAACTTGGTTTCATGGAATTCAGTGATTTGGGGGTTCGTTGAAAGTGGTTTTTCTAGAGAGAGTTTTAAAATGTTGACAGAGATGTTGGAGGGAGAGGATGAATTGTTGCCGGATGTGGCGACAATGGTAACTCTGTTACCTCTCTGTGCTAGAGAATTAAATGTTGGAATGGGCAGGGGGCTTCATGGTTTGACAGTAAAACTTGGCCAGTCTGCAGATTTGAGGGTAAGCAATGCGTTGGTTGACATGTATTTAAAATCTGGCTACTTGCTTGAGGGTCAAATGCTATTTGATAAGAATGTTAATAAAAATGTGGTTTCTTGGAATACTATTATTGGGAATTTTTCTGCAAAAGGAGAAACCTACATAGTGTATGATTATTTGCGAAAAATGCAAAACCAATGGAAGGAAGTCAAGGTCGATGAGGTTACTGTCTTAAATGTCTTGCCAGTTTGTTCGGACAAATCACAAGTACTGAGCTTGAAGGAACTGCATGGTTACTCTCTTAGACATGGGTTACATCATGATGAACTCGTTTCAAATGCTTTAGTTGCAGCCTATGCTAAGTGTGAAATGCTTCGTTCTGCTGAGCATGTTTTCCAATATATTGAAACAAAGACTGTGAACTCTTGGAATGCCCTTATTGGTGGATATGCACAGAACAATGATCCGGGAAAGGCTTTAGATTCTTTCATTCAAATGACAAATTCCCGTTTACAGCCTGATTCGTTTAGTGTAGGTAGCCTACTTTCAGCTTGTAGCCGCCTAAAATCCCTGAAACATGGGAAACAAATTCATGGATTTGCAGTGCGAAATGGGATAGCAGATACTTTTATTGATATATCACTACTCAATCTTTACTCACAATGTGGGAATCCTCTGTCTGCACGATTATTGTTTGACAGGATGAAAGACAAAACTTTGGTATCATGGAATGCGATGATTACGAGTTACTCACAAAACGGACTACCAAATGAAGCTCTGGATCTCTTCCGCAAGTTGGTTTCTGCTGGAATTCGACCTTTTGAAATTGCCACGGTGAGTGCTCTGGGTGCTTGCTCTCAACAATCAACTTTGCTTTTGGGAAGAGAGGTTCACTGTTATGCAATAAAAGCCCTCCTCGCAGAAGATGCTTATGTGAGCTGTACAATCATAGATATGTATGCAAAATGTGGCTGTATAAAAGAATCCCGAAGGGTTTTTGACGGGTTAAGATTTAAAGATGTGGCCTCCTGGAATGCTGTTATAGCAGCTTATGGAGCTTATGGAAATGCAGAAGAGGCTGTAAAACTGTTTGAGAAGATGAACAATGAACTCGACCAAATTCCTGATAACTTAACATTTCTTGGAATTTTGATGGCATGTAGCCATGCTGGATTGGTTGAAAAGGGACTGAAGTATTTCAATCAGATGAACATGTACCAGATAAACCCAGAATTGGAGCATTATGCTTGTCTTATTGACATGCTAAGCCGTGCTGGAAGATTGGAAGATGCTATGAGAATTGTGAATGATATGCCTATGGAACCGGATGCTAGAATCTGGGGCTCCTTGCTCAGTTCCTGCAGGACTTTTGGAGCACTAAAAATGGGAGAGGAAATTGCCGATAAGTTACTGAAAATGGAACCAGACAAAGCAGAGAACTATGTCTTGCTCTCTAACTTGTACGCTGGGTCAGGGAAATGGGACGATGTTCGTAAGGTTAGGCAAGTGATGAAAGAGAAGAACTTGCACAAGGATGCTGGCTGCAGTTGGATTGAGCTTGGAGGGAAATTATATAGCTTTATTGTTGGTGACAACTTACTGCCAGAAGCACAAGAGATTAGACGAATGTGGAGAAGATTAGAGGAAAAAATAAGCATATTAGGATATAAACCAAACACAAGTTGTGTGCTTCATGAACTTGAGGAGCAAGAGAAAATCAAGTTATTGCAAGGGCACAGCGAGAAACTTGCAATTTGTTTTGGATTACTGAAGACAAATAGGGGTACAGTACTAAGGGTTTACAAGAACTTGAGAATTTGTTTAGATTGCCATAATGCTGCCAAGTTAATATCCAAAGCAGTTCAGAGAGACATAATAGTGCGAGACAATAAACGGTTTCATCACTTTAGAGATGGATGTTGTTCATGTGGAGATTATTGGTGAACTGGAATGGACAAAGACCAATGTTCCTTCCACATTTGCTTGAGATCAGTTGACTTGGAAACCAAGGAGATAGAAGCTTTGAATGAATCTGATCTCTCCCCTTTAGTGCTAGTGCTCAAGCTCAAGCTCAAGCTCAAGCGTCGGGTAACAAAGACCTTGCCTCGAAGTTCACAAAAACAATGGATGCAACAGCCTTGATCATCATATAAATTCCTGCAATATGCTAATGGCTGTGTCATGTTCTCCACTCAGACAAGTGTATGATGCATATTTAACAATCCTGATTTACAAATGTTAAGAATAAGTTGTTAAGAAATTGAAAAGACAGAAACTGCAATAAAACCAAATGTAGTTTTTGATGAGAGTTCTAATTTCCTTATTTAAGCAAAACTCATTGGAATTAAAAACTTAAAGTAAATAACTTCAATTGGATTGCATGAAACTCTATCTGTGAGATTTGTTTAATTACAACACATTAAGAAACAAGAGCCAAATTAGGTTATAACAATCACAATCTAATCCAAGCCTTCATAAATTTGTTCCATCTGGCAATCACATAAATCTTGCAACAATCTCATATCACAATTAATTATGAGTATGATAGCTTTTTCAATTTAGGTAGAATTTTCTATTTTCGAATTGAAATTCATATTAAACTTTGAGTATAATTTCATAGTTAATAGTTTTATCCCTTATTTCCTTCTTCAATTGCAATTTATCTTTATTTCAGTTATTAAATCATAATTATAATTTTCTGATTTTCGGGTTCGACCAATTTTGTATATATATAATTAATTTTGTACATTATTGATGAAATATAGTTTCAATGTTTCCATAATATGGGTATTATTGTGAATCTCTATTCTCTTTGGTGAAAAGTGGATCACTGTTAATTTTTAATGTTTTAGAATTACATGAAAAATAAAAAATAGATTATGAGTATGATAGCTTTTACTAGAAAAGTTTGCTCTTTTTTTTTCATTTTTAGTATAAGATATTAAATCTTGCTCTTTATTTTTTTTTCTCTATCATAGATATATAATATCATTGATATATCTTTATGATATATATATATATATATCTTTATGATATATGGTCAAGCTATTATTATTATGTCGTGCCTGCTTGCTTCTTCCAATTCCAATAAGTACTTTTGTTCTTTTTCTAGTCCGATTATATTATAATTATTTTATACGATATTGGCTAAAAAACATTTTTCTAGAAGTGAAAAAGGGGTAAAAAAATAAATGAGTAGAACGGTTAATAGAATCCTAAAAAGGAGTTAAGGAATTAGATAAAGGTAATTTTCAACAACCTAATGAAAATTTAAGTGATAAGATTCGTATTCATGAAGATATTAGTAATTTGAGTGATCATGATCATATACCAGATACATCCGATTAAGAAAATTTAAGTACAAATGAGCAACCAATCTCTTCTTTGGATATTATTGATCCTAGAAATTGAGGTAATCTTGACAATAAAACGAGCCATTTTAATTGAAAAAGGGTCTGTAAGAGAATTGAATCTTGTGTTTACATTAGTCAAATACTACTTGAAAATTTTCATATTCTTATAATTATATAAAATTAAGTAATGAAGAGATTAGCAATAGAAAATGATTGGTTTACTCTAAACATGTGGATAAAGTATATTGCTTTTATTGTAAGTTGTTCAATCTAATAAAAATAAAGTACATTAGGAAATGATGGATTAGAGATTAGAAGCATCTTAGTGAAATGGTCAAAGAACATGAAAATAGTATTGAGCATATGACTAACATAAAGACTTAGAATGAACTAAAAGTAAGATTGAACACAAATCAAACAATTAATAAGGGTTTATAATGAGAAATTGTAAAGGAGAAAGAACATTAGAGACAGTGTTAATAAGAATAGTTTCGTTGTGAAGTATCTCACTAAATATAAATTGGATTTTCAAAGATCCAATGAGAATCTTTACCAAAATAATAATGGTAATTTTTAGGATTAATTAAGTTGATTGATAAATTTGATGTGATAATACAAGATCATGTTAGACACATTCAAAATTATGATATTCATCATTATTATCTTGGTAACAAAATTCAAAATGAGTTGGTTTCTCTTTTGGGCCATTGTGTTAAAAATTCTATTATTAAGATCACTAAAGAGGCAAAAATACCTTTCTATAATTCTTGATTGAACCTCATATGCGAGTCATCAAGAACAAATGAATCTGGTAATACGATGTGCAAATATTTCAAGTAACAAAACATAAATAGAATAGTAATTTTTAGAGTTCTTGAAGGTAGATAACATTATATGAATTGGGACTTTTTAATGAATTATTGAATGTATTTAAATCTCTTGATCTTAATGTTCATGATATGAAGGGTCAAGGCTATGATAATGGTTCTAATATGAAGGGACAACACCAAAGGATTCTGTGACACCCTAATATGCCCTAAGAGGATATACGGATGCACCCAAAACAGACCTAAACAATTCAATAACTTCCAGAGATAAGGCAAACATATATCACATCTTATATTCGTTGTAGTTTACGTAAGTCACAAATTACACATACAACATCCATACATTAAAAAAGAATCTCATCATAAGTTATAGTTAATACGAGCCATTCATATATACTACAAACATCCTTCTTAATATTTATAATTCAACAGTATATTTAGATATAAGATCTTCTAAAAGGGTTACATATCCTTCTTTGTCCATTACGGTTGTCCTAATCATAACCTTATTTATCATGACCTACATAGAGAAAAAACCGACGTGCTAAGCATATAGCTTAGTGGTAAATAATGATGCAAGATATCAACTACTCATAATAGTCGCCTAACAATCACATGCGAATGATTCATGACAATTTGAGTGATGGAAAATACATTATAAAATAAAAGTCATAAAGTATCACATAACAATTTTTGAACATGATATTAAGAGATTATTCCAAATATAAGTTTGCATCCGAATAGAACAAATATCTAAACATATACAAATTTGCTTAATAATTTCTTTAGACGTGGGTAACGAGAATAAAACAGAACAGAAGATACCTATGATTGGTATCTACTGAAGAGGCAATAGCCTCTGAAATAAAAAAAAAAACTTAAGTCTCTAAAACAGAAGACACTGTAATGTCTCATAACAGAAGCAGCTACAGAACCTTATATGCATATCTATTTATCCACAACTAAGACTTGACAGGTTAAAACTAATCATCATAACATCATAATTACATTTTAGAATCACATTAAAGAGAAATAATTCGTAAGATTCAAAATCATTCCCTTATGCTTATAGTTATAGTTTGAAAATGTTTATCATGCTCATTCGTATTTAATATGCTTTATGATCATATTCCTTTTAAATAATACATCAATGAAAGCATTAAAGTATAATAAATTACATGTATGATGAGTCTCATATTACGCTTATACTGGGATTGCTAAGCTTTAATGACATCGAAAAAGGTTCAGATGAGATGAGATAAACATTAGAAATGAAAATAATGTCCTAGGTGCAACAAAAGATAGGATCACGATCATGACACCCACGCCACGATCATGACAGACACTCACCATTCATACCTCTACTTGTTTTGTTATATTCGTATAACAAACATTCAAATTAGGTTTTAAATTCTTTGAGATTTCCAATCTCTCGTAGAATCTCGGATGATTTCCTTGCCACTATAGTTTTGTTATTTTATCTTCTTTGTCTGAAAATGTGTTTGCTTTGCTTCGCCTATGATAATTTCTACCAATTCTTCTTTTATTCATCAAAGCTCGCCCTAATCTCTGTTGAGATGACTACCTTAACATTGTCCTATTATACATTTGTTCCTTTATGTCTTAATTTTATAATGGAATAAATTTCATGCAATTTGGTTAAGTATTGCAAGAGTTATCCCCGAAACACTACAGGATGTTCAAAAAAAGAGACAATAGCTTGAACTCAACTTCAAGCTAGAATCCAGAACTTATAGAGGCAGAATCAGATTTTGGTTCCTTCAATAGAGGCAGAATCAGATTTTGGTTCCTTCATGAAAGTTTTATACCTATGTCTCTAGTTTAATTTCCAATTAGAATTATCTAATTTAGAGGTTTAAATATCCAGATATAGCTAAATTATAGAAGTCTATTTAGTAGAATCTATCCATCCAACGAGGTACCAATTCCAATTTAAATAACTTCAGCCTAATTATGCAAAAGCAACACCAAAAAAATATCTAATTTTAACCAACAACATCTCATCAGCAAATAGGATACTTTCTTTACTAATTCACCTCACATCACTTTCATAATCTAAGCAAACATATTAAAATCCCCATACCTCCTGAAGAAGTGAACAAAACCCTTTTTACTTCACTCAACTTTCTTCTTTTTGCCTTTACCTTTGGTCTTCTCCTCCTCTACACATAACACACTCATTCAAAACTCATCTTCAAAAATTACATATACATAACAAAACCCTAAATGAAGAGAAAACCACTAAAATTTACCTTGGTTTCTACCAATGATTAGGTTGATTCCTTATATGAAAAATGGAGTGATGAGGAAGATGAAGTGGAGAGGAAATAGGAAAGGAAAAATCTGGAATTCTCAACGCTAAAGGTCGTCCCTCTCTCTTCTCCTTATGCCCATTCATGCACTTCCAAGACTCACAAACATGCTTACTTACTACTGGATACACATGCTTTATTATTGATCACATATGTCTTAATCCTATTGGTTCATTTGTTAATTTTCGGAAAAATTACACATTGGTCCTTCTTCTTCTTTTAATTCCCACATTGGCACATAACCTCATCAAGTAATTTCAATCTCATCCATATTTCACGTCTAAGTATGTATATTTATGCTGAAATGTACAAACTACCCTTTTACCTATGCCTTTTACATTAAATACCATTATGTCCCTTACTATACTTAGATGCACTTAATTTGTTATGTTCACTTCTTGTTATGCCCTTGACATGTTATAATACTTATAGGGTACATGTTGGGGCCCTACATTACTCTTCCCATTAAAAATAAATTCGTCCTTGAAATTCATACCTGTATTGAATGACTGTGGACATTAAGTCCTTTTCTTCGATTCGGGTTCCTATATTGCTTCCTCAAGTCCATGATATTACCAGAGTATTTGCACTAGGGGTATTTTTTTATTTATGAGTTGTCAGACTTCTCTGGTCAAGATAGACATAGGTCTTTCCTCATAAGAAAATTTTTGTTATACTTGAATTTCTTACACAAGAACCTTGTGTGTATCATCAGACCGATATCTTCTCAACATAGAAATGTGAAACACATCTTCCAACTTGGCCAATTCTTCAGGAAGAGCTAACTTATAAGCTATTGGTCCAATTCTCTGAAGAATTCAAGAGGATTAATGCAGTGTGGGTTAAGTTTACCTATCTTCCCAAACTGAAATATGTTTTCCATGGTGATACTTTTAAAACTTATCCCCTACCTGATACTCAATATCTTTTCTTTTTAAATCGACATAGGATTTCTACTTATCATTGATGGCTTTTAATCTTTGTTGAATATTTTGAACTTTCTCTTCAATATCTTTTACAAAATAATGCTCGATCATCTTGTTTTCACTTAATTCAGTCTAACAAACCAGAGTTTTGCACTTCCTATCATATAATGTTTCATAAGGCACCAAGTTAATACTATTCTAATAACTGTTATTATAAACAAACTCCATCAGAGAAAGATATTTATCCTAACTTTCATAGAATTCTAACACACAACCTTGAAGCGTATCTTCTAATACCTAAATAACCCCTTCAGATTGTCCATCTATCTTGGTTTGGAAAGCAGTACTAAAACTGAGTCAAGAATCTAGAGCCATTTGCATACTTTTCCAAAATCTCGAAGTAAATCAAAGATTATGATCAGAAATAATAGAAAATGGTACCCTATACAATTTCACTATCTCATTCACATATATATTTGCCAGCTTATCTATCAAATAGTCAGGACGAATGGGTATGAAATGAGTAAACTTGGTGAACTTATCCACAATCACCCATATAACATCATGCTTCCTTTAAGTGAGAGGAAGCCCAGTCATAAAATCTATAATAATGTTATCCCATTTTCATTAAGGAATCAGAATAAGATTCAACAAACTAGATGAAACATGGTGCTCAACTTTAACCTGTTGATATGTCAAACATTTAGATACATAATTTACAACATCAATGTTTCATACTAGACCACCAGTAATGCTGCTTCAGATCTTGATACATTTTATTTCCATCAGGGTGCATTGTGAAGACAGTAATATGGGCCTCATACAATAACTTCTTCTTCAATTCATCACTAGCTAGTACACAAAACTGATCTTTGTAATACAAATAACCATCTCCTTTTATAGAAAATTCAAGTTGTTTGCCTTCCTGAGTTGCCAAGATAAGTTGTTGCAATGTATCATCAACTTTTTTAGCATCAATGATCCCTTGTCTTAAAGTAGGCTTGGCTTTTAATTGAGCTACTAAAGCCCCATCAAGTGCAATTCCCCACTCACCTTACTGCACTGATAACGCTAAAATGATATTCTGACTTAAAGCATCAGCCATCACATTAGCCTTACCAGGATGATAGTCCACAATACAGTCATAATCTTTAAATAGTTCCAACCAACATCGTTGTCTAAGGTTAAGTTCTTTCTGAGTAAGCAAGTATTTTAGACTTTTTATGATCAGTGAAAATCTTGCACCTTTTACCATATAAGTAGTGCCACCAAATTTTCAAAGCAAATACTACTGTTGTAAGCTCAAGATCATTCGTAGGATAGTTCTACTCATGTGGCTTTAGTTGCCTAGAGGCATATGCAACCCCCTTACCATCCTATATCATAACACAGCCCAATCCATTTCTAGATGAATCACTAAACACAATATATTCCTTACCAGAAATGGGTTGAGCAAATACATTCTCTTTTACTGATCAAAGTTAACTTGACATCTAATAGACCATTCAAACTTTACTCCTTTTCGTAGCAGTTTAGTCAAAGGAGATGCTATCACTGAAAACTCCTTTACAAACCGATGATAGTAATCGGCCAAACCTAGAAAACTTCTCATTTCAGTCACATTCTAAGGTAGCTTCTAGTTAATAATCGCTTCAATCTTACTAGGATCAACTCTACTTCCTTGAAAAAAGACAACATGTCCCATAAAAGATACTTCCTTAAGCCAAAAACCACATTTGCTTAGCTTGGCATACAACTATTTTTCTTTCAATATCTATAACACAATTCGTAGATGTTGAGCATGATTTGCTCATTCTTGGAATAGGCCAGAATAATATCAATGAATATCACAACAAACTAGTCTATATAGGGCTTAAATACCCTATTCATCATATCCATGAATTTAGCTGGTGCCTTAGTTAACCCAAACGGCATCACTAGGAATTCATAGTGTCTACATCGGGTTCTGAATGTAGTCTTTAGAGCATCCACATCCTTTACCCGAAACTGATAATACCCTAATTGCATATCTATCTTTGAAAATACCCTTGCACCTTTTAACTGATCAAACATTTTTTCTATCATTGGCAACAAATACTTATTCTTCACTGTAACCTTGTTCAATTGCTTGTAATCAAAGCAAATTCGTAGAGTACCATCTTTCTTCTTAATAAACAAAATTGGTGCTCCTTAGGATGAGACACTAGGTCAAATAAATCCTTTATCCAGTAGATCCTACAACTGAACTTTCAATTCCTTTCATTTAGTAGGAGCCATTCCATATGGCGCTCTAGAGATAGGAGCAGTATCAGTCACAATCTCAATAGATAGCTCCACTTCCCTTTCGGGAGGAAGTCCAAGTAGTTCTTTAGGAAAACATTTGGAAATTTGTTCACCACTAGAATTCCTTGCAGTTTTACACTTTCCCTTTTTGAATCAAGAACAAAAGCCAAATAAGTTTTACACCCCTTCCTAAGAAACCTTCGGGCTTACATCGCATATATCACACTATTCAAAGAATTAATACAGGTGTCGTACAAAATTGTTTTAATTTGACTGGCTTCTTAAGCATAACAATCTTAGCTCTACAATCAACAACTATCTGATGCTTGGATAACCAATCCCTACCTAATGTCAAATTGAATTCATGAAAAGGCAATTCAATTAGATTTGCTACAAACTCACTATCTTGGATTAAAACAAGACAGTTTTTATAAGCCCTATTAACCAACACACTACTACCTATAGGAATTAATGAATATCATAATCTAATTGATCTTTCCATACTTGAATCTAGAACCAAAATATGGAACAAACTGTATTAGGCCAAACACAAACCATTAATTGCATATATAGGCCATATTTAAGCTTCAATTAGGCCAGAATCACCTAAACCATGCTTTAATACCATTAAATTATGACACCCTAATACCCCCCCAAGAGAATATACAGATGCACCCAAAATAGATCTAGACAATTCAAAAACTTCCAGAGATAAGGCAAACATATATCACATCTTATATTTTGTTGTGGTTTACATAAGTCACAAATTACACATATAACATCCATACAAAAGAATCTCATCATAATTGATGGTTAGTACAGGCCATTCATATATGCTACAAAATTCCTTCTTAATATTTATAAATACAAAACACTGTTTAGATATAAGATCTTCCAAAAGAGTTGCACATCCTTCTTTGGCCATTGCGGTTTTCCCAACCTTAACCCTATTTATAATGATCTACATAGAGGAAAAACCACTATGTTAAGCATATAGCCTAGTGGGGAATAATGATGCAAGATAGCAACTACTCACAACAGTCGCCTAAAAATCATATGTAAATGATTCATGATAATTGAGTGATGGAAAATACATGATAAAATAAAAGGCTTGAAGCATCACATAACAATATTTGAACATGATATTCAAAGATTATTACAAATATAATTTTACGTCAGAACAAAACAATTATATGAACATATATAAAATTGACTACTAATTTCTTCAAACGTGGGTAACGGGAACAAAATAGAAGATCCTTATGATTGGTATCTACAAAAGAGGCAATAGCCTCTGAAATAGAAGAGACTAGGTCTCTAAAACAGAAGATGTCGTAATGTCTTAAAACAGAAGCAGTTGCAGACCCTTCTAGGTATGCCTACTTACCCACAACTAAAACTTGACAAGTTAAAACTAATCATCAGAACATCATAATTACATTTTATAGTCACATTAAAGAGCAAAAATTCATAAGATTATCTTTTTTCTCCACTTTACTTTTTTTTTCAAGTTGTTCTTCTGTTTTTTGAACTTTCTAATTTTGGTTAATCCATATATATTTCATGTTGATCGGATTCATAACCATAAATTATTTCATCTTGATCAATAAAAGGTCTTATGAGTTCATATTTTAAAAAATTGAGATTTACAAATTATTTTTGAAATACGGGATTAATTTTTATGTTTATTCGTACATGCTTATATAATATTTTTGGATAACAATTTAGAAGGATTAGAAGAATTTGCATTAGCTTATATTGATGACATTATTATATTTTCAGATAGAGATAAGGAAGATCATTTTAAAAAGTTCAAAATGTTCTCACTAGATGTCAACATAAAGGATTAATTTTAAGCAAAAAGAATATTCATTCCCTTATGCTTACAATTATAATTTGAAAATGTTTATCATGCTCATTTGTATTTAATATGCTTTATGATCATATTCCTTTTCAATAATACATCAATGAAAGCATTAAAGGATATACACATTACATGTATGATGAGTCTCATATGACACTTATATTTCCAAAAAGGTTCGGATGAGATGTGGTAAACATCATAAACGAAAATGATGCCCTAGTTGCGGCAAAAGAGAGGACCACAATCGTGACAAACACTCACCATTCATACCTCTATTTTTTCTATTATATTCATATAGCAAATGTTTGAATTAGGTTTTATGGTCTTCTAGACATTTCTTCCTATATGTATTAATTTTCTAATGTAATAAATTACACACAATTTGGTTAAGTATTTCTAGGTTTATCCCCAAAACACTACAAGATGTTTGAAAACAAGGACAATAGCTAGAACTCAACTTCAAGACATAATTCAAAACTCTTAGAGGTAGAATCAAATTTCATTTCCTTTATGAAAGTTTTATATCTATGTGTCTAGTTTAATCTCCAATTAAAATGATCCAATTTGGAGGTCTAAATACCAAGATATGGCCAAATTACAAAAGTATCCAATGAGGTACATTCCAAATTAGCTAACTTCGACCTTATCATGCAAGAGCAACACAAAAACACATCCAATTTTAACCAACAACATATCATCATCAATTAGGATACTTACTTTACCAATTTCCCTCACATCACGTTCATAATCCATCAAACATATCAAAATTCCCATACCTCCTGAAGAAGTGATCAAAACCCTTTCACTTCACTCTACTTGCTTCTCTTTAACTTTTCTTTTGCCTTTTCCTTTGGTCTTCTCCTCCTTTACACATATCACACCCATTCAAAACTCATCTTCAGCAATTACATATACATAACAAAACCCTAAATGAAGAGAAAACCACTAAATTTCACCCTGGTTTCTACCAAAGATTAGTTTGATTCCTTATATGAAAAATGGTGTCATGAAGAAGATGAAGTGAAGCGAAAAAACCTAGAATTCCTAACCCTAAAGGTCGTCCCTCTCTCCTATCCTTATGCCCATTCATACACTTCCAAGATTCACACACATGCTTACTTACTATTAGAGACACATGCTTTGTTATTATTGGTCATATATGCCTTAATCCTATTGGTTCATTTGATAACTTTAGGAAAAATTGCACATTAGTCCTTCTTCTTTCTTTAATTCTCACGTTGGCACATAACCTCATCAATTAATTTCAATTTCATCCATATTTTATGTCTAAATATGTATATCTATGTCGAAATGTGCAAATTACCCTTTTACACATATCTTTTATATTAAGTACCATTTTTGTCCCTTACTATACTTAGATGCACTTAATTTGTTACTTTCACTTTTTATTACATCCTAGACTTGCTATAATACTTCTAGGGTATATGATGGGGCCTTACAAGTTCAAAAGCCATTACTTAAAATAAATCTTAGAGCATTATGTATGTCATGTGCTTGTCACAATCTTAATCTTACTCTTAGTGATATAGAGCATTCTTGTATTAAATTTGTTTCACTTTTTGGAGTTATACAATGCATACATGCATTATTTTAAAGTTCTCCTAAAAGGTTGAAGGTTTTACTTGATAATGTTCTAGGTTTAACCCTAAATCATTGTCCAATAAAAAGTATTAAAGCTATTAGGTTTCAAGATCACCAAATAAGATTGGCTTTGGTGGAATTATCAATATCTTGTAATGATGCCAAGTTAAAGAGTGAAGCGGAAAGTTTTGCTAGTTCACTTGAGAGTTTTGAATTTTTACTTGGCATGGTTATTTGGTATAATATTTTATTAATATATTGATCAAAAATTTGCAATTTAAACATATATGCACCGACGCTACAATAAAGAGATTAGAAGGTGTGATAGTAATTTTTGAGAAATATAGAGATGAAGGAATTTTTCTTTAGTATGAATATTGCTAAAAGTCTTGATATAAGATGAATGTAGAGCCTACACTTCTAGTTAGATTTTGTATTATCAGAAAAAGGACAATTTGAAGAAAACGATTATGATGATGAAACATAATCAGTGAGGAGTCTTTTAGAGCCATTTACTTTCTAGTTATTATGGATATGACAATTACTTAGTCAAAGAATATATTTTAGCAAGTAATAATATTTGAAAGTATTTTTGGATTCTTATTTAATTCAAAGAAGTTGAGGTTATTAGATGATAATGAACTAAGAGAATGTTGTGCTAATTTTAAACTACTTTTTCTCATGATAATGTGTCAGATATGGATTTAGATTATCTTTTTTCTAAATTAAAAGTATTGTAAATGACTTTGCCAAATGAGTCAATGTCAATAGTTGAAATTCTTGAACTTGTTAAAGCTGCAGATTTTTATCTAAATATTTCAATTATTTGTCAAATCGTATTAACTACATTTGTGATTGTAGCATTAGTTAACAAAAGTTTTTCAAAGTTAAAATTATTGAAAACTTAACTGAGGTCATCAATGTGAAAAGAAAGGTTGAATGGTTTGGATAGATGATTTTGTATTTAGAAATATATAGAAAATTTATTTTTGATTACCATTTGTGTGCTTGTTAATGTAGTTTTATAACTACTTGGTGTTTTGCAATCTGACGTTACTATGTGGTTGCTACTCTTACTATTTTGTTGCTATTGCTATTGGTTTCAGTGATTTTATTATTGATGACATTTGTAAGATATTTGCTACTATGATCATTTTGCCTCAGTATTTTCTTGAGTACGTGACTTATAACTTAAGTCACTTATGTATTGATATTAAAATTTGATAATAAAAATATGCTTTTGAGGTTTACATAGTTGCATATTGCTAATTCATTAGGCCCTTCTTTTTACTTTGTCTCGGGCATATAAAGGTTAGAAATAACCATGTTTAGCTAGTATATAAAGGATGAAAAGAACTTTCTTAATGATTAAGTCTAAAAAAAATAAATATCAATTTTAATATGCTTGGTGCAAGTATAAGAAACAGGATATGTAGTAAGGAACGTAGCACTATCACATAATAAGTTGGGTTTAAGATCAAATAAGTCAATTTCATTAAGAAGAGATGTGACCCAACATAATTCTATAGATATAAGTGAAATGCTTATGCATTCAGTCTTAGGATTAGAATAAGCAACAATAGATTGTTTCTTCACATTCAAAGAAATAAGATTAGGTCTTAAGAAGATCAATACAGTAGACAGTGAGAGTAATAATTGAGGCTTTAGTTAAGTATAGGCCATGAGAGGTTGTTAACTATAAATATGAAGAATTCATTTAATCGTATTTCAGTAAACGTTATTAGGACAATAAAGAATTTGTTAATAACAAATTAAATATCATGAGAAGTGAGGCAAAGGTACTAAAGAGGACCAATAGTGTTGTAATATGCAATAGGATCAAAGAGGGGAGTGCCATGGTCTTTAAAGAAAGGTAAAGTGGGGGTCATGAGTGTTGGCAAAGATTTTGAATTTACAAGATGTGTATAAGGTAAAAGACCTTATGTAACGTACCACTCTCATATAGCATATGCCCGAACACATGAATGATTATTCGAGAACATGCTCTACGAGGATGGCATGTTAAGATGATTGCGTTACCACATTATAATGCATCACATATCAAAAGCATTTCAAACATTAATTTTGAATCATTTCATTCACAATCATATTAAATCAAAAAAATCATTAAACTTCATAGTTCACATATACCTTTGACAATAGGTGAGAAATGCTATTCTTGATGCATAATGACTAAAGACATCTATAGGTACAACTAAATCTCAAACACTAACTTATGTCCAATTGCAGTAGCTATACTCCAATTAGTCTAACTAGATCTCCTCTGAACCTAAAAATCAACATTAAATTTTGATGAGTTTGTGAACTCAGTGAGTGAACCATCATTGATGTATTCACTCAAGCTAAATACACAGAGACAAGTCATATCCTAATTCAACAAGTGTTAAATATAATCCAGTATTGAATATCACATCACATTTCATCATACCTTATCAAATACATCAAGATTATCATGCTTTTATAAGTATATAAGATAAGTTAACATTTCATATCACAACACAACCTCATTTACTTTGCAACTGTATTTCAAGCAATTCAATAATTCATTTCAATTCAATCATATGACACATATAAGGATATATATGCAAATGTGAATGTGACTCCATTTTATTTTTGCTTTGTTGTGACTAAGTGCTTATTTACTGTACCTTATCTGTTGTAGATAATGGGCTCATTTTATTTACTATCCTGTATTCATTACGGATACTGGGCTGATTATTAATTGAGCCTTTGGCTCTTTGTGCATAATCCTGAGCTTAAAGCTCTTTTTCACATTGGTCACTCCGGTAACAATTTTTTTATCTGATCATGCATATCAGTGTTATAGAATGCATCAATTCATATAATATGCTATCAATACCTTTCATTCAATGTGCTCGTGTCATTTATCACATTTTTTGGACTTAAGACTGGCACTTAACATTCAGTTGAGCACACATTCCATATTACACATATATTTTGAAAACACTTCCATATATAGTCCCAAGTATCAAACTCCTTGGACCAATAATGTCCAGAATAATAGCAATCATATAAGTAACAGTTCATTAACTGAAAGTTAACCAAAAACAATTCAATCGTAGTGAGAAATATCTAGGTTAACTTACAGTACGCTCCAGATAAGCTACTGCCTTGATGATATGGCAATGTTTGGATGTTGACGATCAACGTGTTTATCTATCTTCATGCAGTACACACATATTTCACACATCATTAAGCTATAAATCATATGATTATTCAATCCTTCACATGTATATATATCATATTTCAATGCATGCTCAATTGAGCTTCCGGGTATGTATTCATATACAAAGATCTTGACCATTCAAATATTATAACTTGTATGCTACTATTTTGCAATCAGGTTTATACCTTAAGTAAGCTTGATTTATTCCCATTTCACCATTCACACTTTCACCAAACCTTTCTTGCAATATATCTTCATACAATTTTCCAATTCTCATTTATTCATACCTTGTATACATTACTCATATCCTTTGAATCACATTTGCATTCATCAGAACACTTTTACTATTATGACAATTAATAATTTCCATATTTGGATACATTGATATCAAAACAATCCATTTTTTAAGTTATGTTAACAATTAAAAATCTAACTTGTCAAGCTCTTGATCAATTAATCAAGCAATATACTAGGTCTATTCCTAGCCTTAATCAAGTCCAAATATTCCAATTTAGAGTAACTTATCCTTAGTTGGTTCAACAAACACATAAAATTGAGATTATCATTTCAAAACCTTACCTACAATCGTGGGGGACCTTCCTACAATCGTGGGATGAGTACCCCGAAGTGCACTATCCAATTTCTTAGGATCACCATTAACACTTCAGATTTTCCAGAATTCATACTCTCAAAGACTACTTCAATTCATGTTAATATAGCTTCCATATTGGTTACATTAAAGCTCTTTAAATTCTATTCATTTATGTCACTAACAATCATTCTTATACATACATTAACATCCTTATTTTTTTCTAGATTCAAAAGAAAACTCTTTCATATCAAATTCAAAACACCTTCATAACAGTCCATTAATTATACCTCAATTATACCTTAATATACCTCAATTTCTCATCAACTTCATCTTAATTTCTAACTCAAAATCATTCATTTAGCAACTCATAAATTATTGTCTTTCATGCATGCAAAAACAAAACGAAAACTATCATTAATGCATCATTTTCTAGCACTTATTTCACTATAATATCACCATCAATCCATCTCTAATTTAGTCATCATTAAGTTCTATCACAACATGCCATAAAAAAACAATACTTTACTTACTTGTTTAGCTCAAATTCTACCTTAATGATCAAGCTAACCTAGCCCTCCATACATGCAAGATCATCCATGTACAAGATGGGAGTAGAATGATTTCAGCAAAGGCAACGAGATTATAGTAGATTATAGCTATCTTTGAGCATAATCTTATATGGATCTTGAAGTGACAATGAACAAAAGTAAAGCAAAATTTCAAAGTTATGAGAGTTATATGTGTATTTCGGTAATGTGAGGGAGGAAGAAGAATGAATTATAGCAGAAACATCTAAGGAAAGACTATGTCATATACATGTATCATTAGATGAGTTAAGATAAGTGTCTCCTTCTTTAAGGACACTTGTCCTATAAGCAAGCAAGCTACATGTCTTCTCTTTAAATTGTACACACGTCCTTCTATTTCGCTGCCAATTGTCACTTAAATGTATTGTCATTTGTCACTCAACCTCTAAGCCATTTGTCACTTAATTTTCCATGTCAAATGTCATTCATTTTATAGGCTTTACTAATTATAATCTACTCATTTTTTTCATTGGTAAAACAAAGTACAAGACATTGGAAATGCACATTCATTTTAGTTTCATACCCTAAAATATGTCAAAATTTGTCTAACTTACAATTCTTGTGTGTATGCTAATATTATACACATGAACGCAATCATAAAATCATGTCATAAATGTACCAAATTCATTCTTTATGATGTAACTCATGAGACTCAGTAATCTAACACTTTAATCCTTCAACAATTCAAGAGACTGGATATTACATCTTGAGTGTATTTTATTTATGTAAGGAGAAGTCCATTTGGTTTAGACGTGGCTTCAATACTAAGGAAGAAAGTTAAGGATATGAATGAGAGAAGAGCTGAAGGATGGTGAAGAACTTGTAATTAAGATATCATACAAATAAATTAAGAGAGATGTTATGTCAATAAGGATAAAATGGAAGAAAAGGGAGGTGTCAAATTTTGAGGAAGTGAAGTTAATTAAAGAAATTTTGACTCAATTGATGAAACCAAGTACAAAGAGCCTATTTGAGACCATAATGGGCTTTATATAGACGATAGACATGGTGAGGATGATTTAGATCAACAAAATTAAGTTGTTGAATCATGCAGAAAATTTTTAAAAGTATCACAAAAAAAGAAATTATTTACATGAAGTTGGCTAATGAGTTAGTTTGTATTGAGAGCTATTGTGAGGATAATACAAATAATAGTTAACTTGACAATAGGATTGAAAGTATCAGCATAGTCAATGCTAGGAGAATGGTGATATCCCTTTGCAACTAGATGAACTTTATAGTGGTTTAGAGAGCCACTAAGTTTAAATTGATGCGAAAGACCCATTTACAATTGACAATATTGATATTTGGTAGAGTAGGAACAAGGGTATAGGTTTAGTTATAATGCAGAGCTTTGAACTCATCTTGCATAACTTGACTAGTGGGTGAATTTTTCAGTTTTAATGATAGAAGTGGAATTAGATTCTTAAGTGGAGGTGCAATAAATGACATCATCATATAAGTTACGAAGAATATAAGTTTTTTCTCAAGTTTAAGTGACTATTAGATGTTGATGTGATAAGGCTAGTAGAAGTGACAGTGGTTCAAGGTATATGTAATTTGTTGAGCTATAGGTGGTTATGGGGTTAAGGCAGGTGTAAGTTGTGGAGGTGAAGGAGAAGATGGTAAAAGCAAAGGGTGAAGAATTAGTGGTAAAAATAATGGGTGTTTAAACATAAAAAACTTTATATTAAAAAGTGAACATGTCAAAAAATATACATAATTTTATTATTTTAGCATCAAGGTAGCAATAAGTAATATATTGGCATAGATATATGAGAAAAATACATGGTATAGACTTAGAAGTAAGTTTTTCAGATTATATGGATAAAAGAACAAGGAAACCACATCGAAAGATATGAATATGAGATAAGTTTTGATCCAAAAAATGGTCTCATATAAGGATTGATGAAT
>JANZLD010000007.1:28258119-28268800 GCA_026413575.1 Erythroxylum carthagenense | reverse complement strand
TTTCATTCACGGAGTAAGCTTTAGTTTTCTCTGTTTTGTTTCACGAAACCCTTGAACCAATTGATTGTGCATTTACATTTTGTTATGTCAAGTTATGATGCAATTTGAGTGTTATACTTTGATGATAAATTACATCCAATATGTCCTTTGCAATGATGTATTGAATTATGAAATGTGAATTGGAATTGTAAATACCAAATTGTCATTCTAGATTAAGATAAGAAGTGTATGCCAATATGAATGTTCATATATATATGTTTGATTGTGTGGCTCATTGCCAATTACTATAAATATTTTAGCCACTAAGTTGTATAGCTCAACCCACAATTTTCCCTCCTCAAGTGCGGACCGAGAAGATTAGCGATCCTTGCAAGCCATTTGGAAACTCCAAGATAGCTAGGAGTCTTTTGTACTAAGCTAGTAATTATTTTGGATAGCTTTATAGGCATATAAAACATGAGCATCCTTTTGTATTTGTCTTAAGTTTGATGTGTATGTTGATATGTAAGTAAAGCTTGTTTAAACATTCCTTGTGTTTAGAAATGAGAATGAGAACTTGAGAAGTTCCTTTTTGTATGATTAAGTTATTTTAAAGTTTGGGTTTGATGGATGCGCTTATTATTTTATTGAGATTGCCACTTGTTGCTAGTGTTAGAATAGCAAATTGGAGTTGGAAAGATTGCATGTGATGAATCCTTTGGAGTTGAGATTCAAGAATTAATGAGATGAATTTAGTAGTTAAATGGATATGAAGTGGTTTTACCCTAGAAGGGTGGAATTGGAGGAGATTATGAGAAAAGGGGACGTTAGAATGGACTTAGGATCCATTGGAGGGTCTTGGAGGGTGAAAAGTTTCAGCAGGCCCGAAGGTTACATGGTTTACCCTTGTGAAATCACACAGCCCGTGTATTCCTAATGCTGAAAAACTACCAGACCAGAAAGTTACACGGTCTGATCATGTATATTCGCACGGTTTGTGCTGTCCAAATGAAAGAATTTCAATCTTCATGAAACTTGTAGATCTAGAAGTCCTCTTTCAAACCGTCTAAAAACGATGTCAATCCAACAATTTTAGTGAAAGTTATAGCAATTGCGCTAAGGTAGGTACAAAATGATTAAGGACATAAACATGTTGGATTCTTTTGGCCATAGCTTCTTCATCCGACCTCCAAATGAAGTGATTCTTAAAGCAATAGATTCCTAACACATTTTTCTACCTTTCCACAAAATTGATAACCTTTTGTGTTTAATTCAAAAAGATTGATGGAAAGGAAGTGAGGGTTCATTGAAATAACTCTACAAGGAAACCTGTTCACGCTTTTTGACTCCGGATAGTTAGGCTCTGGGAATGAGGCCCAATAGATTCTGCCTCCTTTTCGAAGTCAATTCGCAAAAGCAAAGAAGGAAGAACAAGAGAAGGAAAATTTGGAGGCTTTCCTAAAAGTTTAGGTAAACATGCCTCTCCTTGATGTAATTAAACAGATTCCACGGTATGCTAAATTCCTTAAGGAGCTTTGCACTTCAAAGAGGAAATTAAGATTTGATGAGAAAGTGCAACTGGGAGAGAACATTTCAGCAATTTTGCAAAAGAAAAAGCTTCCACTGAAATGTCATAATCCAGGTATGTTTACTATCCCATGCCAAATTGGTGATTTGCGAATTGAAAGAGCTATGTTAGATTTAGGTGCATCCATAAATGTCATGCCATACGATGTGTATAAATCTTTAAATGTTGGACCTCTTAAAAAAACTAATGTAGTGATTCAATTAGTGGATCGCTCAAATGCTTATCCGAAGGGTGTGCTAGAAGATATCTTGGTTCAAGTAGGGAATAAGTTTTTTTGGGCTGATTTTTATATCTTGCAAATGGGCACTGAAGATGCATCTTCCATCAAATAGATGTTGATGATGGATCTTTAACTATGAAATTTGATGGTGAATTAATTAAGTTCAATATATATAATACCATGAAAATTTCAGATGATGAACAACCTATTGTTTATATGGATTTTATTGATATATAGGTACAGGAAAATTGGATTTTGGAAGACAAAGATGGGCTTGGAATAATCTTTGAAAAGGAAAACGCATCACGTTGGCAAAGAAGTGAGGCGTCGACATTATCTAGTGAACAAATGGAGACGTCATTGTGCATAAAGACCACCAAACCTTCTATCCAGTAGCTCACGTCCATGGAATTGTCTAGAAGTGTGGACAAGTTGCTACCTTCGTTAGTCAACCCACCAATGTTGGAATTGAAGAGCCTACCTAAACATTTGAAGTACATCTTTTTAGGTGAGAAAGACACATTGCCTCTTACTATTTCTAATCAACTGTCGAATGTGCAGGAAAGCCAACTGGTTAACGTATTAAAGGAGAATAAAGAAGCTTTCAGTTGGACAGTGGCTGATTTGAAAGGTATTAGTCCCACTATCTGCATGCACCAAATTTTGATGGAAGATGAAGCGACGAAGGTGAGGCAACCATGATGTTGTCTAAACCCGCCCATGATGGAAGAGATGAAGAAAGAGATTTTGAAGCTTCTTAATGCTGGCATCATTTATCTGATTTCTGATAGCAATTGGGTAAGTTCGGTCTAACTAGTTCCAAAAAAAACTTGTGTGACTATGATTGAAAATAGCAATGGCGAGCTAATACCAACTCATGTTTAAAATGGTTGGAGGGTATGCATAGATTATAGGAAGCTTAATTCAATTACTAGAAAAGATCATTTTCCGCTTCCATTTATTGATCAATGTTTGAAAGACTTGCAGGTAAATCTCACTATTGTTGTTTAGATGGCTATTTAGGATACCGCCAAATTTTGGTAGCACCTAAGGATCAAGAGAAGACAATCTTCACATGTCCATTTAGTACCTTTGTTTACCGAAGAATGCCATTTGGATTGTTCAATGCAACTGTAACATTTAAATGGTGTATGGTAAGTATTTTCTCCAATCTTGTGGAAAATTGCATGTAAATTTTTATGGATGATTTAATGGTCTATGAGGAGTCTTTTGAAACATGCATTGTTAACCTTAAAAAAGTGTTAAAATGTTGCATTGTAACTAATTTGGTTTTAAATTATGAAAAGTGTCATTTCATGGTTGATTAAGGCATTATTTTGGGTCATATTGTTTCTTCGAAAGGAATTGAAGTCGTTAGGGCTAAGATAGATGTTATTCGATCTTTATCTTACCCCGTGACTGTGTAGAAAGTCCATTCTTTTCTTGCGATTTATTAAGGACTTCTCCAAAATTGCACAACCTATGTGCAGACTGCTCCAGAAAGATGTGAAGTTTGATTTCGACAAGCCATGGAAAAGTGCATTTGATGAAGCGGCTCACTACAGCACCAATTATTCAGCCACCGCAATGGGACATGCCCTTCGAGTTGATGTGCGATGCTTCAGATTATGCAGTTGGGGTTGTGTTGGGACAAAAAGTGAACAAGGTATCTCATATTATTTATTATGCTTCCATGACACTTAATGATGCCCAGAAAAATTATTTTAAGATAGAGAAGGAGTTTTTAGCGGTCATTTTTGGATTGGAGAAGTTTCGGTCATATCTATTGGGGAAAAAAGTGATCATCTATTCAATTCATGCAACTCTAAAGTATTTGGTGAATAAATAAGAAGCCAAGCTGAGATTAATTCGAGGGATTTTACTTCTTCAAAAATTCGATTTGGAAATCTGCGACAAGAAAGGAGCTGAAAATTTGGTGGCCAATCACCTAAACAGGATCATTCCAAGTATCGCATCTGATGTTCTTCATGACAAATTTCTTGATGAGAATCTCTTCGCAATTCAACAGGTAATTCCATGGTATGCGTACATAGTAAAATTTTTAATAACTAAGCCTTTACCTAATGATTTATCTAGAGTTGAGAGAGATAAAATCAAGCGAGAGGTTAAATATTACATTTAGGATGAGCCTCACCTTTGGAAATTATGTTTTGATCAGATTGTTAGGAGATGTGTCAAAGATGATGAAATTCCCTCTATTTTACATTTTTGTCATTCATTTGTGTGTGGGGGACACTTTGGTCCCAAAAGAACTGGTCTAAAAATTTTGGAATGTGGATTGTTTTGACCTAAGTTATTTTATGACTCTTACAAGTTCTACAAGTCTTGCGATCGTTGTCAAAGAATAGGTAACTTGGCATCGAGGAATCAAATGCCACTTACGAGCATTTCAGTATGTGAGATTTTTTATGTTTGGGGAATAGACTTTATAGGTCCTTTTCTTTCCTCCTTTGGTAAGAACTACATTTTCTTAGCTGTGGAATACATTTCGGACTGGGTTGAAGCTAAGGCTACTATATTTGACGATGCTAAAACTGATATAGATTTTATTAAATCTAATATTTTTGTCAAGTTCAGAATGCCTTGAGCTATCATTAGCGACTGAGGAACCCATTTCTGCAACAAGATTTTTGAAGATTTGATGAGAAGAAATGGTATCACACACCGAGTCTCTACCGCCTACCATAGACAAGTGGCCAAGCTGAGGTGTCCAATAGAGAGATCAAATCCATACTAGAGAAAGTGGTGAATCCGAACTGAAAGGATTGGAGTTACTTTGTGGGCATATCGAACTGCATACAAAACTCCTATAGGCATGTCACCTTATAGGTTAGTTTTCGGTAAGCATTGTCATTTACCTGTGGAAATAGAGCATAAAGTTTATTGGGCTATGAAGCAGTTGAATATGGATCAAGTGGAAGTTAGTAACAACAGGAAATTACAATTGCAAGAATTAGAGGAGACTCGTAATGAGGCGTATGAAAATGTAAAAATTTATAAGGAAAAACTAAATCTTTTTATGATAAAATGATTTCTAGGAAACATTTTTCAATTGGACAAAAAGTTCTTCTTTATCATTCGAAGCTTAAGTTATTTCCAAGAAAATTATGATCTTGTTGGCTTGGACCGTTTATTGTTACTAACATTTTTTCTCATGGTGCGGTAGAAATTCAGAGTTTGGATACCTCTAAGGTATTTAAAGTTAATAGACATTACTTAAAGCCATATTATGAGAACATTTTAGTAGAGTGAGTGGAAAAAATAGAGTTGGTACCCTAACCTATTTTTAAGTAGGTGAGTAAAGACATGTGTCCAACTAAAGACTTTAAAGAAGCACATTCGGGAAAACCCATAAAATTTTCAGGTTTGTTTATATTTATTTTTCAACTGTTTTTATTTTCATTTCACTATGTTTATTTCATTTAGTTATGAATTTAATTTAACATTTTCATTTATGTCATTTTCATTTTTCATCTTTTAATTTTAAAAAAGGAAAAATGAAAATTTTTTAGTTCGTCCCGCCTTCCTTATTTCCCCCTCTCTTTTCCCTCTTCTTCGTTCATTCAACTTCTCCCACTATTGATTTTCACTGTAGATTCCAACATCTCCTATCAATTTCGTGCACATTACACTTCCACATAACACCCATCTCTTAATTTGCATTCCACTGACAACACTCTCATCCCTAATTTGTGATTTTGCTGGTTTTGTTACTCTTCTTTTGCAACTTCTAGATCTGCATTTTTCATGAAATAAGCACAATGTTACGAAAGAAGAGTGATTCCTGTTGATTAGCAACTTCAGTAAGGTTTTCTTCTGACATTCCTCCTCCACCACAACCCGCTTCAACCATTGAACAAGCCACCACCGAACCACCTCCTACAATAGTCCAAGTGCAAGCAATTGCTACTTCAACACCACGAACACGCCAAAGGACAAAAAGAGGCAAAGAATTCGAAAACAACAACAAATGGACCATTAGAATTGGAGGCTGCACAGCTTTCTAACTTTTAGAAGATACAACACGATTTCAATAACTCAGTGAACAAAAAATTTATCCCTGTAAGTCTATTCTTTCAGACACATTTGAAGCATTGAATGTTTATGATTCTTTCACGCAATTGATGCCAATTGGTTGGAGTGTGTTTTCTAGAATTAATTTCCCTGCATATGTTGAATTAACTAAGGAATTCTATAGCACATTCCAATTTAATTGTATTGACAAGTTTAATGTGTTCACGAAAGAGGTTGTTGAATTTTGATTGGTGGGAAAAGAATTTGCGTTATCTATTGTTGAATTCAATGTTGCTATGGGTTTTCTTTTGACTGCTGAAATTGAGACTGAGTTGTTTGTCAATACTAAATGAGAATTTAATGCATTGGAATTATGGAGTCAATGGTCTGTTGATACAAATCCATAAAGTGTCAGTATTTCTAAGAGTTCCTTTCTTAGAAATCCTTTTTTTAAAATCATCCATAGACTTTTGGCATACAATTTTTCGGGTTGTAAAGATGCTACGGGAACATTGTCCAAAGTAGAATTTTATTTCTTGTGGTGTATGGATAGGCATATTACTGTGAATTTAGGTTATTGGTTTATAACACAATTTCAATCGATGTTGTATAAGAAATCCAAACCTTTGATTCTTGGTTCATATATTACATAATTGGCCATTAATTTAGAATTATTGGATCTTGATAATACTGACATGAATGTGGCATATAGTATAGAACCATTGGATTTAGATTGTTTGAGTAGGATGGGAATTGTGGATTTTAGTCGTGGCCAAATCGCTTTCTTCATTCTGGGCCCATGCACTCTTCCCACTACGAGATTATCAGCAACACGGAGTCAGGTTTCCACAACTGAAACTAGTAACCACCAACACTGCGACACCGATTTGGAGGATTGTCTTAGTAGGATCGAACAAAAAATGCACCGTTTGGAGCACAATTGGATGGTCTATTGGGAGTATGAAGGATTCTAACCGTCACATGTACCAACACCTTGATTTCGGCACTTTTATAATAGAGAAGCTTTCTTTAACCTTTTCCTTTATATTTATGCTTCTTTAACATTAAGGACAATGTTGGTCTAGGTGTGGGGGAAAGAATTGGAGTTTGATGTGTGACTATTTTTTGGTTGTGTAATTTTTGTTAATTATTGCATGATTGTTATATGTTAAACCATGAAGCTTTGTCATATTAGTTTGGATGAGATTGAGTATATGCATGAAATTAAATTAGGCTAAGTGAGTTTTAAGGTGAATCATGTTGATTGATTGCAATAACTGATCTTGTAAACTTAGTCAAAATTTTGACATTTGAGTGATGAGGTAATGTGTAGAATTGAAGTAATTCTTAAGTTAAACCTGTGACCGAAATTTGAGCCTAAATGACATCATCTTTATGTCATTCTATTTCTTTGAAATGTGTGATACTCCTCTATTCATGATGCCTTTAGAACTTACACGGAACCGGTTTGAATTTATTTGATTACATGGGATATAAACATGATCAAGGCCCTCCTTGTTTTAAAACCCTTTAGCTGAAAAATGACCCACCTAATTACTTTTCCTTTGCACACGATTTTGAGCCTTTATCCTTGTTTTTCAATCAATCACCTTACATTGAAACCCCATTAGCCTTACCTTATCATAAGTTGAACGAAGCATTGAGTAATTTGGGACTTTTGTTTGTATTTTATGCTGAGATATTTTTATAGGTGCTTCTACTCATGTGTTTATTAAATTATGTTGCTCTCCCTTGTTCTTAGCCAAGTTTTTTAAAAAAAAGAAAAGAAAAGGGCAAAAATAAAAAAAAACAGGTAAAAAAAGAAAAAAGAAAAAAGGAAAAATTTAGAAAAACATAAAAGAAAAAGAATAAAGTATAGTAGCATTAGTTAGTAATGAGTAGTTGTAGTCCTTTGTATTCATGTGGTTATTTCATAATTTAATTTGAGTGTCCCTTTTACTTGATACTTTGTGAATGCTTGTGATTAACCTTTTGCCATTTTTACCTTACCTATGAACCTAGCCCCATTACAACCTTGAATAAAGTCCTTATGATCTATTAGCTCATATCATTTGAATGAATGATAACTAATGAAATTACAAGCCTATGGTAGGGCAATCTATTAGAGAGAGATTTAAGAGAAACACTTAGCCCTCAAATATTTGAGTGTAAGAGAGAAATCTGTGAGAAGAATTCATTTTGATTTCATATTTGTCTTTGAACAATGATGTCTAATTTTGTCTTTGTTTATTGTATCCGTGAAAAGTGATTTTGAGATGTGTTGCAACTACAGTCATACTAGCCCAAGTTCATAGATTGTGTGCACTTAATCTTATGAAGGATGAATTGACAGAGTGTAGTGGTTTGACGTGTTCGCTCGAGGGCGAGCAAAGGTTTGGTGTGGGGGAATTTGTTAAGTTATCAATTTGTGCTTATTTTGTATTTAATTCTCTTTAATGTGTTGAAATTATTATTCAAAATTAATGGAATTATGTTCTCTGATGATTTTCAACACCTTGGCGATGAAATTGAATCAAAAAGATGCAAAAGAAATGAAGAAAATATGAAATTACAAGTTTGGCAGCAATTCAGTGACTAAGCATGGGCATGTGCAAGGATGAAATAAATATGTAGACCTGCTTTTAAATTTAAATCTGATTTGTTTGACAAGCAAAACACGTGGGAGAGGTGATCTGCAAGAGAGGATGAAAAAGGAAGGGATCAGGAGGCATTAAAAGACCAAAAACGTGACTGTTCATGTAAGCCTTTGTTTTAGAATAGTTAAACAATTTCTGTAATTTTTTCTCTTTTATTTTTCTTACGTTTCTGCACTTTTTCCTCTAGTATTTTCATATTCTTCAGTAAAGGACTAGGGATGGAGACTATATACTTTGTTATTTCTTTTATTTTCAATTCCATTATAAGTAGCTAAACTTATTTTCTTGGTTTAGGGGAACATTGTTATCACCTATTATGCATGAGATGTTTCAATAAAGTTTTTTCAGTGATGAATATTGAATATCTTCTACATTACTTTTTCTAATTGAATTGATTGATTTCTAGGTGCACAATTAGGGATTGATTCGTTCAATAACTAGATTAATGAAATATGACGTTCAATTTCGTTAATCGCAAGTGGCAATTAGAATTACCTTCTTTACGTTATAGTTGGAAATTCTAAAGATATATTCATTTTGATTAATTACATGTCGTACATGTATTATCTTACTCATTGGTTTCTTGATTCTTAAAGCTATTATTCAATTGAATCTATGATCGTATCTAGGTTGTTGTTTAATAAAAATGCTAGGATACATGTTTCTAGTCATTTACATTTAAGAGAAAGCATCCCCCATGAATGTTTATTAATGATTGAAATTTTATATCGATGATCCATTTTAGCGTGATAAAATCAGTGACCCGAAAACTAAGGTTTTTCCATTAAATTTTTGGATCCAATTATTTCTTTTGATTTGCGATTTTTCTTATCTTTTTCCTTAATTTGTCGTGAATTGAAAACCCCCTCCCATTTCATTACTTTGTTATTGTTTTGAACTCGTAAAATCTTACTGTTAAGACTCCTCATGGGAACGATATCCACTTACCACAACTACATTAATTTGTATTAACAGAAGTGGTTTCTTTTTTAATTTGGTTGTAAGTGATAGCAGTACCAACTGCCCATATTGGTTCCTCTACCCTCTAATTTAAAGTCAAAATTTTTAAATTAACTAATTTATTACATGTTCCCCATATTGTTATATGATTACTATCAGTTCAACAATTTGCTTTGGATAACCAATGTTATTTTGAATTTCACCCTTTCCATTTTCTTGTGAAGGATCCGATTTTTAGGGAGCTAATGTTACACGGCAGAGTTGAGGATGGAGTCTATAAATTCAACGATACTGTCGGTTTAGGTCCTCAAGCTTTTATGACAAAACGAGTACACTTCGATCAGTGGCATGCACAATTGGGTCATCCTTCATCTTCAACAGTCAGCAAAGTTATCATAAACTCTTCTTTACCTTGTTTTTCCATATCCATGAATAAATGTAATTCATGCTTTCTTGGGAAAGCATCTCGTTTGACTTTAACGAGTACAAATCATATTAGTTTCGTTCCTTTGGAATTGACTCACGCAGATGTCTGGGATCCAACTCCCATGAAATCTTTTCATGGTCATCAATATTTTTTTTTGTTTGTTGATGATTTTCTCGATACACTTGGTTCTATGCCTTGAAATTAAGAGTGAAGTCTATTCAGTTTTTAAAAATTTTCAGACCCTTGTCAAAAACAATTTAATACTCCTATTAAAGCTTTTCAAAGTGATGGTGGTGGTGAATTTAAGGCTTTAAGCTCTTATCTAGCTCAACATGGTATTATTCATCGTTTATCATACCCACACACCCACTATTGAAACTGCAACTTTTTTGGTTAATAGACTTCCCACTCTAGTTTTGCATAATCAGTCACCTTTCGAGCTATTATTTCACAAACAATCCAACTACACCTTTTTGTGTGTGTTTGGTTGTACCGTGTACCCTTTGTTACGTGCTTACAACACTAATAAATTTTCCTATCGTAGCAAACGTTGTGTTTTTCTTCGTTATTCTCAAGATCATCATGGCTATCATTGCTTGGACCATGAAACTCATAAGATCTATGTGGCCAGACATATTAATTTTGTTGAAAATATTTTTCCATTTGCTTCCTCCACCGTTGCATGTGGCTCTTCTTGTTGGGACCCGATTCGGGAACCGGATCCCAACTAAAAAACGAAACGGAAAAACGGAAAATCGAAAAGCGAGAAATCGCTAGTCGGAATACAAATCGCATCATCGGAGCGAAACGAATAA
>JANZLD010000007.1:28235187-28253971 GCA_026413575.1 Erythroxylum carthagenense | reverse complement strand
GGGAATAAGAAAGAAAGAAAAGAAAAAGAAAAATTTATCCAGGATTTTTGGATAGTTTAAGTCTAAGGTTTCCAACGCGACGCTTTCTCCTAAAAGTATATTATCGGATGTCGGTACTTGTGTTCCAATTTGAATGCTTCGATTCGATTTGTGATTCGTGATCATTTGTCTGGTTGTCTCCAAGCTAATTCGATTTGACGTTGTTTGGATGCTTCGCTTCCAACTTGGCTTTCGATTCGGTAATGATTTGTTTCGCTTTGTGATCAATCGTTTTATTCGTCCCGCCTTTTTGTTATTCGTTCCGTCTCCCGTTTTCAGGTTGGGGCTCCGGTCTCCAGATCGGGTCCCAGGTCTCCAGATCGGGTCCCAACACACACATACATATATTCATGCACATTGAAGAAATTGAAAACAGAGTATACCACCTTTTCATACTTTCATTTCCTACACTCATCTTAAACACCATTTCATTACTATTTCTAACTCCAAAAACAATTTCCACAACATCAAATCACTAGAAATCTATCAAAAACTAAATAACACTATAATCAAAATTTTCATCTCATTTACAGTATTCATGAATATATACACGTATATGCCATTTTCCATGCAGATGATAGAAATTCATCAATTTCATTTCATAAATTGATAACTCTAAAGGATTTATTCACCACTTACTTGTCGAAAATTCCAAAAGCTTCAACTATCTTCAAGCCCTAACTTCATGCAAAATCACGTACTCCTCTGTGTAAACTAACCAACTTCTGGTTTTTCTTAATGCAGAAGAAACAACTTGCAAGGTGGGATTGGTGTAAGAGAAGGAAAAACACAGAAGTCTCTTAGAAGGTTTTTGATGAAAAACTCTGTGTATTGAAAGGAAGTTAGAAGAAGGTGACTGGAAATAACACTTAAGACATTTTACCTACCCTTTTTAACTCTCAGATAACTATAACTTACTTCTCTAACAAAATATAAAGTACTTAACACTTGTCAATTTTCCTACGGTCTAAGCTCTTAGTTTCCTTTGAAACTAACTCCATTAATTCTATCTTTACAATATAACTATCTCCAAACCTTCTTTTGATTCCCCTTTTTTTCTATTTTCCATAATACTCTATAAATTCCGAAATAAATCCTAAGTTCACCAAAATAACAAATATAATAATTCCACTAATCAATAAAATTTCCAATATAAATAATTCCAAATTCACAAATTTCTCAAAAATCACAACTTAGTTCAAATATACCCAGAAAATGTCAATAAATGCATGTACAGTCATATGAATGTGCAAAAATGTGCATGTCACACTTAACTTATGCATGATGTGCATTTTTCTTAAGTTCTCATAAATGCCTCATAATTTACTATTCTAGCCCTAACATGGGTAAAGGGATGTTACTATCCATCAATTAAAAGTCTCATTCATATTATTATCAACAATTTAACACTTTGACCTAAATGAAAGATATGATCTAGTCCAAACTTCCTTTAGATATTCAAGCAAAGTAAAAGTACATCTAGGCCTAATTTTTCGAGCCTTTTTAGTTGTTCATTGAAATCTTCAACATATATTGAACATGCACATGCCCAAAATTATGGCCTTAAGTCTTTTCCACTCCAATATGCATGCCAATTATGATAAATATATTTGGCACACATTTTATGACATGTATTAAGTAGTATAATCTCAACAAGTCTTATTAATCCATATAAACACAATGAAGCATACATATTAGGTGCATGAGAAACATCTAACAAGGAAATATTATATCATATAACAAACAACAAAATACCTTTTGAATGCCAAATATTATAGTAACTCCATTTGCATGATCTAACTCTAAATCGACTAATAATAATGATATGAACTAACTCCATGAATTAGTATTTTGAATTTCTATAATAACCAATGCTATGGGATGCATACTCCATCTCAACCCCTACCAACTACACTGGTTAATTGCCTTTGGAATTCATTCTTTAAAAAGTAACCATTCATCCCAAATATGGGCCTTAAGCATTTCCAACTACCTTTCATTATTATGAAACAAATCTATAACCTTTTAAATTACAACAATGAGGCATCATAATTCCTTGATAATTGAAATTCTACATTTGAATCAGAATTACCTAGTTTCAAGTTATTGATATAACTTTGAAGTATGGAATATTCACAAGCATAGTTTAATGCTCTCTCCTTCCTTAAATATTTATTGGTAGGGATGGCAATCGCACCTAGCCAAGCCCATCTACACTATCTTTTAAAATTTTTTGATAAAATGACATTATTTTACACATTCCGATTGGGTTACAAGTAGGGACAACAGGCTTAGGTCGGCCCAAACTCGAGCTAGGCTATACTAGGCTGGGTCAGGCCAAGATTGTCATCCCTACCTATTGTACTTAGTCGGGCCAAACTCAAGCTGGGCTGGGTCAGGCTAAGATTGTCATCCCTACCTATTGGTAACCCTACACATAGTTGAATTCACAAATATATTCAACTTCTCCATACATTCTTCTATCATCTTAGTTATGCTTATACTAGGCATCTTTAGAATTATGTCTTTGAAGTGTCTATTCAAAACCTTGGTTGATACCATTCTACGCTTGTTTATCATTAAACATATATACTTGGATTTGAATATCTTAATTTTAAAACATTTATCACTACTATCACATGTTACATGCAACTCCCACTTGAATATTACATCCAATTATAATCTGCTTATACTCGTTTTTTCTTGGTTTGATATTAAATCCTATAGCTACTAAATAATTAATAATAACATCTTTGATTTGTTTTACATTGCCAAATTTTATACCTAATGTTCATTTTAATGTTCTGCTACTTGATTAATGCTTAACACTTCTAATAAGGCTTCTAATTGGGACCCTCAAACTCCTCTACTAGGATATTCATTCCTATCAAGGAAACTCCCATAGTTAGCATAGTCAATCTTCACTGGTTAGTGGCCATCTAGAATTAACCCATTAAATGAAGAAACTCCACCAACTAAATTATCATCTTTGTCAAGCTAAGCCACACATCAATATCAAGCTCAATATCCTCATTAGGTTGAACATTCCTATAATGTTAAATATTCCCATTAGGCATAGAATCTTCATCGAGTTAATAATCCTTATCAACCCTACATCAACGTTGGGCTAAGCATCCCCCTTATTGACATCATGTTCAATATTCTCATTAAGCTAAATGATCCTATAACACCGAATCTCCTCATTGGGCACAACATCTTCATCAAGCTTAACAACCCTGTGAGGCCCCGCATCGACATTAGGTTGAACATCCCCATTAGACACAAGTTCCATTATAGCTAAAACTTTTGGAGTCAAATTTGTTATGTCAAGCTTTTATGTAATATTTAACTTGATTATTGTGGGTAATTTCAAAAAGTTTATCAACCTAATGCAAGTATCATTAGATCTAATAAGTCTTAAAGGCCCATTAAATCTAAAAAATGGTTCTCTAAAATAAGCTTTGTCAATCTGTTGATAAACAAGTTTGTTTCTCAAATCACAACTTTGTCTATAATTGAAAAAATCAAGGTAAATTTTGTCATAATAATATGATAAGCCTTCCTTATAAGTCAACTCAGGAGCTGACTTGAAGTGGCCACTGTAATATCATTTGAAGCTTCCATATTGAGTCATTAGAGCCCTAAAAATATTAAGTAAATAAGCAAAAGGTTAAGAGTGAATAGTGTGTATGTGAATGGAGCAAAGATGACTAGAGTGAACTAACAAGCAATCATACGTTAGAGGAAATGACATGAAACATATATCTTGTTTGATAATTTTGACTGTTTTTAGATCAATTTATGAAGCTAGAGTTCTATGATGTTCCAATAAGTAATTACACTATCTAATATGAAGAATCAAATTAAATGCATTTACACAGCATCAGAAAAAAATCATTAACCTTGAACACGAGATGAATAAACAGTTAGAATATTTCCAATGTTTCAATTTTGTTCTCTAAACTAATATTTCATAACCTATGTGTCCATTTTAGTTTCTAATGCTTAAGAATTGATGGTAGTCTTTTTATACTCTTTTTATTGTGATATATGACATTTTACTTGTGTTGTGCACTAGAAGCATATGTTGGTTATTTGTAGGACAAAGGACACAAAGGACATGAAAACTCAAAAAAAAAAGTGTTTTCTTATCTATTACAATTTGGGTGAAAGAGAGAATCACCCAATAGTTCAAAACATAACAGGAGTAGAGGAGGCTAACTGAATATAGGAATAAAGAACTTGCTTAAGTTTTAGTTTCTCGTTATACAACTTAATTCTCTAGTGATCATTGTAATTGCTTCCACAGTTACAAGATCTAGGGAGTGAGTAGCTAATTGTGGCCTCTAATTTGCACTTTGATGTTGATTTCTATCAAACTATTGATCCATAAACCAAACGTCCTATATTGATCATGCTTAACAAGAAGGTGTAAACCATACCCATTTTGTCTTTGGTTAGTTTCTTCTATAGTAATTTCAAGCTTTAAAGGATTCACCATTGACACTTCATTTCTGGCTTTAATAACTCTAATCTTCTTGACTTTTGTATAGATTCAGTATCTTGAATTAACAATATCTGAATTCATATCACAATGCAAGCTTCATTCAGTGATCACGTATTCAGAAATAGAAGCACACTTCATATATCAGAACCCTACGAGAAAGGTAAGACTAATTCTTGTTTTTAAGTCAGAAAATTCAAGAAATTCATATTGACGATAAACATCTTTATCACTTCCTTCTTAGCTGTGGCTTTTTGTCCCTAATGATTCATGGGAGGTGATATCCACATTCCAGGAAGTAGCAAAAGCTTTTAGAAAAAAGATGATCAAACAAATATACTTCTTTATAAAGGGTATCTTTAATTACGTTGTTACATTTGATTTTCATGATCATGTACCTTTGATTTCTTGTAACTCCCATTTATTTATACGGATACATGCCATGGAGTTCCTAGAAAACAATTTGCATCTCATTTTGGGTTAATTGATGGTTCACCAAGAGTGAGTACTCAGCTAACCAAGAAAAGGGAGAACTATAGTATTGTGGAGCTCACACAAATATATGGATAAAATTAAATGATACAGAATTGGAACACTACGTACGATGTGATTTAATTTGAACATTCTGAAATATTTGAATTCAAAACTTTTTGTATTAAACTTTAACAAAAACCTTAGTCACAATTAACCCTTTTGTCGTACTCTTTTTCTCCAAAAAGAGAACCACGTCTCAGAGGAAAATGAACATTTTTCACATTGGGACACACTGCGAATGCCAAAGATGAGAAGGAATGAACATATCATCTGGTAGACATCTAACAATGGTCTCCTAACAGACAAACTAAATCCTCTTACTACCGAGAGTTAATGGAACTAACGACTTAAAGAGTTAAAATACATGAACAAATTATTCATAAGTAACGTTTCATTTCATTGCCCTAGTTCGCAAGTGTTAACACTACGATTCTTGCTTCAGCCAGCAATGCATTCCTTTACAGATCAACGACATAATTCCTCCACCAGGATGGTTAGGGTAATAAAAAACCACTCCTCTACACCTGAATAATTAGTAGCAGACGTTTTCTGCAGGTACTGAGTACAGCGTAGCCTAGGCCATCCTTAGTCATCTAGCATGAACCCCTCCAACTTCAACCTGCTCTTGATCATGTTTGAGAATTCCAATTTGGTGACTTTCGATAGCAACTGATTGTATCAGGCTCACCTTGGTGACTTCTTAAATGGATTAGAGGCTCGCTGGAAGTTTTGTTGATTCCTATCTTCTTTATTCATAATTTCTTCATTGTTTGATGTCTTAGAAAATGGATTCGGGGGATGCTGAGAGTGCAACTTCAGCACTTGGCTTACGATCTTCCCTTTTGTACTGTTCACATTTCCACCATTATCAACCTTCTCTGAATGCACCAGCTTGGTACCACTCTCAAGTTTCACTATTTGGTCCTGGTCAGTTTTTTCCTTTTCACTGTTTTTTATTTTTTTGGTGAACAAGGGGGCAGACAGCTTTGGTAATGGCAACGTAATCCCAGGTTCAGACATTCCACTACTTCCAGTCAAAGGCAATGGCTTCAATTGAATCCCAAGTTCTAATGTTTCACTTCTAGAATCAGTCAAACTCTTGTTGACTCCTACATCAGCTATGAGGGAATTGCCAGCATCTGAGTTCAAAAGACTGGTACATGGAGTCCCCTTGGACTCGCTGAGAAGTCTTTCCTGATATGCAGCAAGGTGCAAGATTAATATTTCAAAATTCATGTAAGACTGACGTTGAAAACTGCATTCGGAATAGAAAGTTCACCTCCAATATATTGTTAAATCGCTCAGCTAAGTTGGGCAGCTTCAGTGCAGTCACAAGCTTTATTGCCCCTTTGAGTGATTTCTCTAATGATAAAAGCTTCACAAGTTCCGTAGCCCTCGCCAGCTTATCACCTGGAACATTCACCAAAGCAAACATAGAGCTCAAAATATGTTCTTATTCTAGAACGAATGTCCAAATTAAAGATTAAATGGCAGTTTATTGAGAAAAAAAAAAACTAACCGTTGCAACAAGATGCAATCAGCCTTAGAATACATCTATCTTGAGCTGCCTCTATATTAAAAGCCTCGTCATCCAGTGTAGAAGCATCCCTACCAGCACTTGCCATTTCTTCTATTTTTCTATGGATCTGCAAGAAAATGCAACAAGATTAGCCACTACTGGATTACTGAAAAATACCAATACAAAATGTTGAAAGGAAAGAAGCCAGAGGCTTTAATGAAAATGCTCTCATTTCTCCAAAAATAGCCTTATGAACAAGAATAAGAGAGCAAGATATCAAAACTTATATCTGATATACTAAAGCGAGGAGGAAAAAGTTATGTTTTGGAAAAAGGAAGACGAACAAACCTGTGAGAGATGCATACTGTTCAGGATAAACTCATTCTCTAGGGCATCTGCTCCCAAATCAGATGAAGCAAGAGGGAATGAAAGATCTAGTAGAGTGAGAACCGGTTTGGGCATCACCTGAACAGATAAGAAGTTAACCGAAACACATGGAAAGATCTTTATCAGAATAAGTTGATGTTAACAAGGCATCTTACCAGTGGGAACAGATCGGGAGTCTTGCAAACAACACAGAATAACTTGGTAGCATTGAGTCCAACCACCCAGTAGTTTTCATCAGATTTCTTTTCTTTACTAGCGCTATACAATTGAGTACATTTTTTAATAAGTTCTGACTATGAAGCAATAACAGGGAATGTCAACAAGCAACCAGAAAAATATCTACTTTCTGAAGACCAGTATTTTCAAACCTGAAGAGTGGAAACCAACTGCCACCATAATGGCTTGTGAACACCCTCAAGACACCCTACAAAATGTCTTTGGAAACTCAGACACAACAGGACTAATGCTAAAAAGACATAACTTCAGTGAGGTGGGAGCATCAATTGCATACCTTAGAGTCGTATGAGCTTAACTGACCATCTTCAGTAAACCCAAGCCAAGTCAGAAGTGACCCTGGAGATAATGGAAGACGTCCTCTAATTGGCTGGGTGCCATCAGATATGTCAAACACCCTGAACTCCAGCATCTACATGACTTGGCAAGAGATGGTATCAGAAAGCCTTTTTCAGCAAAGAAGATGAAAAGAAATTATGAAGAAAGATCAAGCTATAAGTCATTGAAGTTTGCCTTCAAGGTTAAGTGACCTTAACCAAAAAGGCAACTATTTAAGCTACTTATTTAGCAATAGGAAAGCGATTCCGGATTGCAAGCAATCTTATCAAGTTGCCGTCAGTCCTTTAATTATGTAAAGTCAAGACCGGGAGTAGCTAAGGACCAGTTTGTAGAATCTTAAATTACTAGGATTTCATTAAACTTCAGACCTGATCACTTGATGGAAGACAATCAGAACCATGGGTTACAACAGCAAGTTGATTTTTAAACCCTGATGCAGTCACCACGGGCCCGTCAAGCGAGATAATATGTCTCTGCAATGAAATACATGTGTCATCGCGAATAAGCACATGATATGTAATCACCAAGAACGTGCAAAACTAAAATCTTTATGCATATGCCAACACGTTTAGACAAGAATCGCAAAATGTCCAATTGACAAATCAGTCCTTTCTGCTTGCTTATTCATACGCAACATCAAACGGAAGGAAATACTCAACTCTTTTTTAAATAATATCAGTATAGAAAAATGCATAGTCTTATTCCTTTCCTAATTTTTCTTCATTTCAACTATCTTTAGATTTCACTAATAGAGAGAATTTCACATGTCCGCAAGATTTGTCATTAACTGTTGAACTTCAGGTTAATAATCTAAAAGCAAATATAGTTAAACGAGACACAATAAGATGCAAGTAACGAAAATTCAAAGTATTGCATTTGTAGGTTATAGAGACCGGGTTATAAGTAAATGTAAACATTTATATTTTGCATCCACTACTGGCCATAAGACAAACCTGCAATCCACCTTCTGTATAGATGCGCAGAAAATTAAGATTAGTAATTGCAGCAACCCAAGCAGTACCAAGTGCCACAACCTTAATTTCTTCCCCTTCCAGCCGCATAGACCACTGAACTTGCAAATGCATCAAGTGTAATAATAAACAAAAATCCACTTATGTAAAAAGGGAAATGAAGAACTTGCAGAAATAGGACTTCAAATAAAAGCATGAAAGATTCATCAAAGAACCATTCTGACCTCACTGTTGTTGGCCCAGCTACTGAATGGACGATACATAAGAGTACTCATGTTCTTCTCACCCTTGCAAGGATTTGCAAAAACACTCCCATTTTCATTCAACGAAGCCATTGTAAAACCAAAATAATCAGTCATTGAGGGTACACGTGGACCTTTGCCAGTGTCATGAAAGTCAATCTGCATGCATACCAAGCACAAGTAACCATCAAGCAACAGGGGAGAACTATGTACTGTTTTTCCATGCCGAGGACCATCATTCCAAGATACTAAACTTTTTCTAAGCTAAGACAGCCGCTAGCCTATCCATAGCTTAACCAATCTCATGATGGATAATAAGAGTTCATAAACAATAAAAGAAGCTCTATTTCAAATGCAAAGCTTTCATGTGCCATCCGCTTAAGGAACTTCTTTTCAAGAAGTATTTGAATAAGCATCTGAGATGCTTCAATCGGTCCGCCTGCCAAGGTCTGGTCCCTTTTGGTTAACCAGGTGGTATAGGAGGAAAAATAGGAAAAGGAGAAGTTAGCTAGAGTTAAAGAAATAGGCTCATTAAGGACCTGCAAAGTCAGAAACTGCACTGGATCCAATCACAATAATCTTATGAAAACTAATCATATCTGTAAACATATAGAGAGGGAAAGATAGGAAAGCAAGTTATGCAAGTATGCATATCACCTCTATATGGGAATAACCATCATGTTCAATTGATGTGATTGTTCCAAGCATGTTATAGCACAAAAAGCGTCTCTTCCCAAGCTGCAAAGGTGTTGCACCTGGTTGAAAAGCCTCTTGCATTTTTGATCTAATTGATACAACTGTGCCTGTTTGGTTATTGTTTCCACCATCAAAATTTTCCTTGCGAGTTCGGTGTCCTTTTTTCTGCATTTGACTTTTTGGAAGCAAGTTCAAGTCATTGTCCATGTCCTCATCTTGATCATCATTGTATTTAAACTGTCTACGCAACCTCTTCCTGCTGGCTAGGTCTGATTCATCTAGTGCATCTTCACCAAGATCACTCAAACTACCAGATGTATTAGGCTCCTCGTCCTCTTCCTCAAACAAAAGAAGCCCATTACTGTTCCGTGATTGCAAGCTCGGAATCCCTTCAGTAGGAGATCTCATTGAGGTTGGAATAACTGATTCCCACAAACCATACTTTCCCATGACATCAATAACAGCCAACACGTTGCCAACTGGTTTCCATGCCATACAACAGATTCTATCTTCAAATTTCTGCCTGTCAATATCCTGTTTCTTATCGATATCCCATATCAAAACCTGCCTATCCATGCCAGATGTAGCCATGTATTTGCCATTAGGTGACCAAGACAAAAAGCATATAGGCTGCACATGATCACCCCTCAATGAAAAGAGCTTTTCAGCTGTGTCTCTGTCATACATCACTACATCATTTCTTAGACCAGGGACAGCCAAGGTTTCCCCATCAGGACTCCAGCAAAGGACATTCATAACAGAAGTGTCAGATATAGTATTAGGAGCAACCGCTTTCAGGTCATGCAATATTCTCCCGGACTGCAGTTCCCAGAATATGACATTTCCAATTGAATCAACAGATGCTAAGTACTCATTTTTAGGGTCAAAATCTAAGCCGGTAACCGGTCCTTTATGTCCTTTCAGAACCCTCGCAATTGAACCATCAACAGTATTAATAAGTTTAATGCCTTCATCGTCACCAGCAGCCGCCAAAATGCTTCCTGATTTATTGAATGCAAGCACGCGAATTGGTAGAGTGAATCTGGTAATGTTAGTCTCAAACTCGCCACCTGTCGGAGGAATTACAAGACACTGATTACCATTAACATATTCGCAACAATTAGACAATGAAAAACAAATCAATGTGATGGACTACAATAAAGTTCCAATTCAAATGAATCAAATACTATTTTCCCAAAAGACCCTATAGCGAATAATACAATTGAAAGGAGTGAATATTAAGGTTACCAGGGAACTTGTAGAGCTTGACAGAGTGATCTATAGAACCAGAAGCAAGGCAAGTAGAGTTGGGGCTAATGGAAAGCGCCGTTACGCCGTCACGATGGTGGCGGAGCATCCTGGGTGTATTTGAGGGGAGGAGAGGGTCGTGTATGGCGACGGTTGGGTCGGAGGATGAGGCCGTCACCAGGTGGTGAGCCTGCTGATCCCACATTACGGAACAGTAGCTTCCATTGGCGGTTGACCTGTGAGCTTCTCGGAGCTTCAGTGTACGGATTTTCATGGCGAGAGATTTGATTTCGATTAGTTGAATATGGTGAGTTTGTTTATGTATCTCCCTAGGGTGGGACTCGGAGGTCTTTGTGGCGCGAAGATTGTCTGGCTCCTGGTTTTGGCGGGAAGGGAAAGTAATAAGATTCGGCTTTGCTCGAGGACTTCATGAATGGCAACCCTGGGCCAGGCCTGACCCGGTTAGGTCGAGGAGTTTTAGCCCGTAACTTGGTTAACTTAAATTAACTTAAATTAAAGCTGACTTGGATAAGGTTGTCATTTTCAATAAATATATTTTTATTTAGGCCAGGATTGACTTTTTCAAAAGAAAATTGAATTTTATATTAATTACTCTACATATATGATCAAAATATGCATTATATTATTTTAAATAAACCAAAATCAAAATTAAAGGATTTGATTATATTGGCTTTGAAATATAATCATCCTTATCTTAGTGTTTTATCAAGTCAAACTCATAAAATTAATAATGTATATAAGAACTTAATTATTAAGTTAAAAGGTAGATTCTACATCGAATATCCATAAATTTAAACAATGTAATAAACATATTTCAAACTTTACCTTACATATCATAACTTATGAAAAACTATATTTATAATTATTAGTAACAAAAATTCATGATGATCAATTGAACGGTAAAAGTACTTCAATTCCATATATTTAACACCTTTTGATTTTTTTCACTCTTGGAGAAAAATGCTATGGAATCAAAATAACTTTTCAGTAGCTTGGTAATAATGTTGACAATACCAAGCCCTAAAGTAAATTTTGGCAACCATATTGCATGAATTGTGACTTCAAAACATCCCACAAACTATCGTTCCACAATGGATGATGTGATAATAGATTCTTTAGTACTCTTTTATGATGTTGCTTAATTCACTAAAAGAAACATATAATTAAATGTAGATTTTCTACCATCAAGACATCCAATAAATATGAATTGAGTATTTAATTACTTCTAGATGATTAGACCTTGAATATATGAGCATGTTAGATACTTCAATATTTTCTTATTTTAATATCTACCCGATATATCAATTGTGAAAGTAATATTCAGTCTTGTACAAGTCTGTTGATGCATTAAACGACCCAAAAATGAAGCATAAGAAATTATTTTATCTCTTTTCATTTTGTATTATTCTTAAAATATTGCAAGAGACTAAATTTGTCCAAGACTTATTAATTATCGATCTATGTTAAATTTATCTAGAATTCATTTGATATAAACTTTTTGAGATAGTCCCAATAATCCTTGTGATTTATGACATAAAATTTAAGTTCCTATTATATAGTATGTCTCTCTCATATCTTTCATCTTCAAATTTTTAAAGAAAAAATCTTTTCTCTTATGTAATATGACCGAATATTATTAGTAAGTAAGATATTATCAATATATAAAACTAAGAAAATAAACTTACTACCTTTGAACCTTCAATACATGCATCGATTAACAATGTTTATCATTAAACTAAGGATATCATTGTCGCGAAACTTATTGAAATCCATATTTCTTAAGTTTACATATTATTTGACCTTTTATTGAGAAACCTTCAGGTTGGTACATAAAGACATCCTCTCTAATATCCCCTTTAAGAAAGGCTGTCTTCATATCCATTTGTAGTAATCCTAAATTATATTGAGCAATCGATGCCATTATAATCCTTAATAAATCTTTCTTCAAGATAGGTGAAAATGTCTCATTATATTTGTTACCAGCTTTCTAAATATAACCCTTAGCTACAAGTCTGCTCCTATATTGTTCAATATTTCCATTAGAGTTGTAGTTGGTTTTAGATACCCATTTACACTTATTAACCAAGAACCTTCTGGCAATTTAACCAGATCCCAAATTTTATTGTCTTTTATGGATTTAATTAATCTTTCATGAAATTGATCCATTTTTTAAATGTTGAATATTCTATGGCTTGTGAAAATGAAGTTAGATCTTTATTAATTCTAATATTCGCTTCTGACCCTTATAAATAAACCATATAATTTCTCAAAATAGTTGACTTTCTTTCTCTTTAAGATCTACTCAAACTTATTATTTCTTCTGGTTCATATACAATGGGTGGTTTTGACTTAGTTTCTTACAAATGTCTTCATTCAAATATTATTCAATATTGTCTAAATTCTTATTAATTATTGGAATAATATTTGGAATGACTATGGATAAATGAGCCTTTATTGATATAAAAACAATTACCCTTACTTCTAGGATATACATATTTTATCATTCATTACTCCTGCTAAATTCACTATTCTCAATCAATCTATCATTTCTAGGTTCCATAATTCTAAGACTATGATTTAGAAAATAACACCTAAATCCTTTATATTTCTTTAGGCTACCTACAAAGTAATCACTAACCCTTTGAGAATCTAAATTCCTTTTATGTTGATTATGGATCCTTGTCTTTGCTAGGTAAACCTAAACATGTAAATGACTCCTTTCTTATTATGTTTGATTTATTTTCCCTTAATGCAATATAAACATATACTTAAATTAGTTAAATATAGATTTGAAAGATTCTCATTGTTTACTATTCTTTTTAACCTTTATTTAGATAGATGGCCCAAGCATTTATACCACTAGTAAGTAGATTTTTTGTCTAATTATGTTTAACACCAACATTTCTATAAACAAAAAGTAGATGTTTAGCAAATTCATTGTCTACCTTTAACTTATAATTATATAAACCATTAGCAAGAACAACATAACCAATAAATAAAGTATTCTTAAATAAATTGAAACATTCATGTCCATAATCTCTTTTAAACCTAATAACAACAAGTTTTGAAATGAAAACTAGGTTCTTAGAAATTAAAGGTACATAAAGAGTTTCTAAAAGGTCTAGTTGATGATTATAATTCAAGATTAAATGACAAGCCAATATTCCTTCATTTAGAGCCTTCATACAATTCTCAATAAAGAGAAAATTCTTATTTGGATTTATAATTTAGATAGTAAGAAATTCCTGCTTCATATAGAAACATAAGTAGTAGCATGATTATCAAGCCACTATAAACTAAGAGGAACTTTATATAAGTTTGATTTAAAACTTAAAAAAACATAACGTTTATCTTTCTTTTAGAACCAAGCCTTACATTTTAAGCCATCTTTCTGCTAATGTCCAACTTTATTACATAACTTACATTTCTCTACCCTTTGTTTATTTCGATTCATTTGTATAGCATAAAAGACAAGTTCTTCTTCTTAAATTTTTTATATTTTACATTTAGTCCTTTACTAGCTTCTTGATGCACTAGGTTGACAAAATTACTCCTTTGTTTTTGTTGCTTCTTTTAGGTATGCTTACTAGATAATTCATTAATATTCATTTTCCTTCATAACATTGCAGTTAATTTGAAAAAGTCTATACTTAGGAGGTAGTGAGTTCAAAATGAATTGTAACAAAAAGAGTCATCCACTGTCATTCCCAATATATTTAGCCTTATTGCAATGTTAGTTATCTCAATAATATGGTCGTATATCCTCCACGACCTAATATGCTTTATAATTATGAGATCTATTGTAAGAGTGCTAATAAGTGAGTTATTTATAAAATGAAAACATTCTTCCATAAACTTCAAGAATTCTCTTGCACCTTCAGTTTTTGGATTAGTTTTCTTATATTGATAGCAATAGTCATCTAAATACATATTAGACTCAATTTATTAGAACGATCTTTTACCTTATGGAATCACTTCTCTCCCTTATTATTTGCATTTGTATGAGTAGGAAATTGATTCTCTAATAGTTCTAATTTAAGTTCTAAAACACTTAGTAATAATTAACTTTTTAAATCCATTTAGAGAAATTCAAACCATTAAAAACAACAATAGATGAAGCTTCTAAATAAAGAGAAACTACTATAAAAATTATACATAAATGCTTATATTATGTATGATAGCATTTATGGATTCATAATAATTAATCAAAAGTATATTGTAGTTCCTCTTTGGGTAAATACTTCAATACATTATCATAATTTAAATTTCAATAACAATTAATTATAAGTAAATAAATGTTCTCATTCAAATGCAAATATCATCTTTGGATGTACATATATATTTGACCAAAATATTAATTTACTCTCATTATGTTTACTATCTCATACAATAATTTAACTCACCTTTGGATGAATTAAAATACTAAAATAGTAAATAACAATCTATCACTCACTTTACTCATAAGTATTTTGTTAAATAATAAGAATAATTGACCTTTCATTTATTTATGCACATCATCATTGTGGTTTGGCCACTTTTATGACTAAAAAAAATAAATATAAAATTTATGCATAAATAATAAGTCTTGTTTTAATAAATGTACTTATAAGACAATAATGCAAAAAAGAGATTAATGCAGTTTAAAGCCTAAACTTCTTATTGCATGAATTATGAATTACTAAATTATACAAAAAAATTCTTAAGAATTTTCCTCCTACCATTACAAGCAACCCAAACTTAGAGATTCCATCTAAATTTCATGTTAGAAGTGAGTTTGCTTGGTACATTGTTTGCTATCGTGATCTCTCTAATCCAATTTAGGATGTTATTAGTTAGTTGATGCTTCCTAATGTCAGCTCCTTTGTATTATCTGGTGTTTATTGCTTTCCATATTGAGTAAATAGTTGTGGTGAAATGAGGAGTTCTACATTCTGCTTGAGTTAGTTATTTTCTTGGTGACCCAGGTAAAAGGTCCATTCCATTCATAAGTCTGATAGTACTCCACTAATATATACATCACTATACTCCAAGCAACTTTGGAATACCTACAGAGGAAAAATAGATGTTTCCTATCTTCCTCAACTTCTTTGTGTAAAACACAAATGGGATTGTATATACTAAACCATCTCTCTTTTGCTCTGATTATGTTCTTTATCATAAGCTAAGTGATTAATGAAGCTTTAGGGTTTAGGGAATGTTTTGTAAGTAATTCTTATCATGGTACATCTCCTAGGTTTGTTCTATAGATTTTATGGTATGATTCATTTACAAAGATCCCCTGGTAATTTAGAGTCCAAACAATGTTGTCCTCCTTATGCAAATGATGGATTTAAGGTAAATAAGTTGCTAGAGAGCGCAAACCTCTAAAATTTAAAGACCATTCTCCATACTAAAGAAGTAAAGAGACTTTATCATCATTGGGGATTTTGTTCCTCAAATGAAGGATTTCATTTCTTAATGTGAGAGGACTTAGATCAGATTAGTTATCATACCAAAACCATATGTTTTCCCCATTTCCCAGTTTATGTTAATTTAGGGATATAACAAGTTCATCATATGGATAAAGTTCCAAGAAATTCCAATTTACTTGTCAACTGCCAAAAATTTTAGTTTTAAAGATAGAATTAATCAATCCATTTGATATGTAAAGCTCCTTTTTAAATATGTAGCCTCCAAATGGTTTTACTCAATAGTACTTTTTGAATAAGAGATATGGGAATAACCCCAATCCCCCTTTCCTCTCAAGACTAGTTATTTCCTCCCATTTGACTTTTGCACCCTTTGAATTATCTACTTTTCTTGGCTATAGGAAAGCTTTGATGGTTCTATCAATCTCTTTGATGACTCTCCTTGGCAACAGAAAGTGTGTAGTCCAATGAACATGCAATTTGTTGCGGATTGAATTGATAAAAGTAAGCATGGTTGCAAAGGATAAAAACATGTTCTTTCATGCATTGATTTTGGCTTTGTACGCTTTAACGAGAGGAATGCAATAAAAAATGTTTAGTTTAATGAAAGTAATAGGGATGCCAATATATTTAAAAGTAGGAGCAAGAATTCCAAATCCTGAGCTTATACTCAAAACAGCTTGGTTGCTTACACAAGAAGAGATAAACATGTTGCTTTTATTCGTATTGACTTAATCCTGACCAATCTGCAAATAAATTCAAATGTTCAGTAGGATTTTAGTGGATTGAATATTAGCCCCATTAAAAAGCATTAGTTCATCAGTAAAAATCAAGTGAGTAATCTTAAGCTCTTTACATTTGTGGTGAAATTGGAATCTACCATTGTAGGCAGTGAGCTTATTAAGCATATTAAAAAGCCTTTCCATCACTAAGGTGAAGAGGTAAGGGAGGAGATCTCCTTGCCTAATTCCTTTGGTATCCTTGAAAGATTGAGTAGAAGCCCTATTAATTAGAATACTAAAGGATAAAAGTGTGATACATACTATAATCCACTTAATAAATTGATCCAGATATATAAGAGCAACTAGATAGGATTGAATGAAACTCCATCTAATAGTGTCAAAAGCTTTATAGAAATCAACTTTAAATAAGCAGCTTCTGATGGCTCTTTCTAAATTGTAACCTTTCTTAACTCCTGGATTAAAAGGATATTATCTCCAATATATCTCCCAATAATGAAATCTCCTTGAGCTAGATTTATAGCTTCCTTCAAAGCCATCTTCATAAGATAGGTCTATAATTCTCCATAGAAGAAAGATTCTACTTTTCAGGAATGAGGCAAATGTATGCATAATTCATTTCTTTTAGCTTAATCCAGAAAGTGAAAAAAATTCTAGAATTGATTCAATAAAGAGATTGCCTATGATATCCCAAGTTTTCTAAAAAAAAAAAGCAAATAACCCATCAAGTCCTAGGCCTTTAGAGGGATGCAAATTGAATAAAACTTCTTTGACTTCTAGATGTGTGAAATGGGCCACCAAAATTTCCTTCAGATCGTAACTAATGGTTCTATCAAAGAATCTATTCAAATTAAAAATTGTATGATTGGATTCATCTAACCCCATCAGATTAATTAAAAAAATCCTTAGCTAGTTCTTGCAACTTACTCTTATTAGAAAAAGTGTTCCCCATGTTATCTTGGAGCTCAGTAATCTTATTCCTATTTCTTCTTGCTAATAAGGAAGAGTGAAAGAATTTAGTGTTGGCATCTCCCTCCCTTAGCTAGTTAATCATTGTTTTTTCCTTAAAATTGAGTTGTGTAGGTTTTGAGCTTCTTGGTGTTCCATTAGCCTTTAAGTTTCGACTTCTCTAAAGGCATTATTATAGGGAAACTTGTAACAATTCTCCTAAGCCTCTCGCAATTTGTTCTTGGTTTTATTAACATTTTTAATCTCTAGTAAAACTCTTAAGAACTAGTTTGACAAATTTGAGTTTTTTCATAAGCTAAAAAGCTTTGTACCTATCACTATTTGATTCTAAGTATTAAGCATTGTTTCTTAGAAACCCTCTTTAAGAGTTATTCCATTGAAAAATCTAAATGGAGCTCTTTTTGAAAGGAAAAAAGTTATATGCATATAAGAGTGACTATAATAGAAATTTTCACTCATAGGATTACGAATATTAGTTTAAACAAAATTGATTAACCAAAGCTCTATCAAGCTTTATCTTGATATATAAGTCTCCTTACTAATTGTTGGTCTAGATGAATAATCTATCTATGAAGCTGAGATTTATCAAAAGGTTATTATCTACAAGTTCCCAAGTTACACCCCTTAACTCATTCTACGTCCTAAAATGATAGGGTGCAATTGAAATCTCCTGCTATTAACTAAGGATCTATTGTTCTAGCTTGAATAGCTTGGAGGTCTTCTCATAATTTCTCCCTTTGAAATGATAAATTAAAAGCATATATCTGTTAGTGTAAGTCGACTTGTACATGTTGTAACTCGACTTATGTTAGTATTGTGAGTTTGTTAGAGTAGTGCCCTAAAGGCAATCCCTTGTACAAATTTGTGTACAATCTTTATGAATAAATAAAGAAAGGCAAGTTTCGTTAATTTGATGTTCTTTATGAAATGATT
>JANZLD010000007.1:28224016-28235087 GCA_026413575.1 Erythroxylum carthagenense | reverse complement strand
TATTCATAAAGTCTGTACATGACTATGAACAAAAAGCGCTAAAGGGGATTGCCTTTAGGGCACTACTCTAACACTGTTAAACCCCTAAGTCGTAATAACAAAATCATGTAGCCATTAGCGACCCTTGATCAGTGTTCGACACACGGAACCACAAACCAAGGCAAGGACTTGCAAAGAGGCAAGGACAAAGCGGGGCAAAGTTAAGCATTGGCATACATTGGTGCACATTAATAGAAATCTTCAACGAGATCCAAGATTCAGATGTGAGATCAAAAGAAGACTTATGATGGACATCAAGTGGAAGGTTAGCGAGATCACATACATTACAGGAATATGTGAGAGTTCTAAGGTTACTTAGCAATTAAATCAAGCATGATGCAAGTTTTGGGAGAGTTTTGAACCTTATATGAGCTGACTTGACTAAATTTTGGTTCTTAAAGGGCTAAAGACTTAGTGTGTGCTCAAATGGACGAATAATGGCTAATGGAGTTAGCATGGGTCAGCATTGGACGGATCAATATGCTATTGGCTTGGATGACTCATCATCAACGGATAGAGATAGGGAGATCTTGGATGATGTGGTGGATAAGATTACAATAGATGAATGTCTTTTAAGAGATAAAGATCATATAGAAGGATTCTATGAAGATAGAGGATATCTTCATAGATATGGAAGGATCAATGCTAGATAGATGTAATCTTTTATCTTGTTATTGTGATGTAGTTTAATCATATTAGATAGAATCCTAATTGGATGGGAATGTTATTTATTGGTTAGTTTGATGTAATCTGATAAGGATAAAATAGGATAAGATTATGATATGCGCTAATAGAGTTCTATTAGGATTCTAACTTGGTCATCTAGAGGTGCCTATAAATAACTCATTAAAGCCATGCTCTTCATTTGATGAGTATAGGAGACACTTAGAAATTGAGAGAGCATTCCTTTGTATACTTTAAGCGAAGTAATAAATGTTGGCCTTTTAGTTTTATCTCTTCCTTGTGTTCTTTTTTTGCCATAATTATTTATTTCTTTTGTCATTTTCTTGCAAGGGCATGAGAGTGAAATACTGCGAGGATCATGAGGAATTCAAGAACAAATAGATTGGTCAACGATCGCGGGAAAAGGTTGAATCTTACTTTGACAAATCTAAGTGAGACTGCCAAGCAAAGGGGTTGGCACATCTTGTGGGACAAGTTTGTGCTTGAAGGAAAAATTTTGTAGTAACTTACATCAGAGCCAAATTTTAATATAGCTAGAGGCAGAAATTTGACAGAACGTGTCAATCGAATGGAGGGACTCATTGGGTCGATTCCTCAAGGGGAGGAGGAGGTCACTTTTTACAATACTCGATTCAAGATGTTGAAGGCATGAATCCAACAATTGCAGTACAAAATAGAGGAGTTTATGAAGGTACAAGAGGAGTCTAGGTTCGAGGTGGCGATCTTAAGGTGTGCCATTGCAACGTAGGATGTTGGACTAGTATAAAGCACTTTGGTTAAGGTGCGAGAGCTACAAGTTTTCTAAGACAAGTAAAGTGCCAAGGAATTTGAAAATTTCTTATAGGATATGGAGCAATACTTTGGAGCAGCAAAGGTGGCTGACTTGGAGAAGGCATTGATCACAACAACGTACCTAGTCGAGGATGCAAAGCTGTGGTGGAGAATCAGAATCTCCAATGACATCAGTGCAGGTAACATCTCATTGACACTTGGGAGAAGATAAATAAGGGCATACGGATCAGCTCCTCCCTAACAACACTTCATAGGTCGTGAGGGAAGCTTTGAAGAGGTTGAAGACGACTCAGTGTGGGAGTATATGAAGAAATTCACATCTTTGATATTAGACGTATGGATCATGTCAAAGGAGGACAAGTTGTTCAATTTCATAAGTGACTTGCAAGGTTTGGAAAACAATGGAGCTTCCGAGGTAAAACGTGAGGACCTCCCAAGCGTGATAGCGATTGTGGATGCCTTGGTGGATGTCTAGATGCCATAACCGATTTGAACTAGCTACAAGGGCAAGAAGAATGGTGGGATGAGGAATGGATCGGAGAAAGGCAAGGAAAAGGTATGAGAATCCTCTTAATGTAAGAAACAATCAAAACGGGATATTGCTTGCTTTATTTATGAAGGACCACATTTTGGTCGAGGATGCCTAAGACAGAAGATGGGTGTGAAGGAAGTAAATTCCATAGTCGTGAAGGATTAAGGAGAGGAAGAGGAGGACTTGACGAAAGAAGTCTACCTTTGTAGTTTTGCTATATTGGCCACAACAGGCCTTATAAAGGAACGTTTGAACAAAAATAAGGAGAAACCTAATGGAGAGGGAATACAGTATGTGGGACATGTGTCAATGGCTAAGGAGTCTTCAAGGAAACAACATTTAGAGTAGCGTCCACATATTATTTCAATGAGGGCGTTAATTTCTTCTAATGGGGGTAGTTTGTTGGACCCCTAAGTTGTGATTGTGGAATCAAGCAGGCATTGGTGAGCCTTGACCAATGTTCGACACACAAAACAATAGAATAAGGCAAGGATTTGCAAGGAAGCAAAGACGAAATAGGGCAACATCAAGTGTTAGCATGCATTGGTGCATTGATAGAAATCTTAGACGAGATGCAAAATTCAGATGTGAGATCAAAAGAAAGCTTGAGATGGAAATCAAGTGGAAGGTTAGTTAGATTATATGCATGATGGGAACATGCAAGAGTTCCAAGGTGACTTAGCAAGTAAATCAAGCATGGTGCAAGTTTTGGGAGAGTTTTAGATCTTATACGAGCTAACTTAGCTAAGGCTGGGTTCTTAAATAGCTAAGGAATTAGTGTATGCTCAAATGGATAGATGATGGCTAATGGAGTTGGTATGAGTAAGCATTAGACAGACCAATGTGCTATTGGCTTGGATGACTCATCATCAACAAATAGAGATAGGGAGATCTTGGATGATGTGGCAAATAAGATTATAGTAGATGAACATCAGCTCTAAGAGATAAAAATCATGTGGAAGGATCATCTGAAAATAGAGGATATCTTCTTGAATATGGATAGATCATTCCTAGATAGATGTAATCTTTTATTTTTTATTATGAAATAGCTTAATCTTATTAGATAGAGACCTAATTGGATGGGAATGTCATATATTAGTTAGTTTGATGTAATCTTATAAGGATAAGATATGATAAGATTGTGATGTTAGCTAGTAAAGTTCTATTAAGATTCTAACTTGGTCATCTAGAAGTGCCTATAAATAGCTCATTTAAGCCTTACTCTTCGTATGATAAGTGTGGGAAACACTTACAAGGTGTTTGGAATTGTACGAATTGAATTCAATTCAAGTGTTTGGAAATAGAAAAAAAGGGATGGTTTCAATTCATAAATAAATTGAATTCACCTGAAAAAACATCGTAATTGAACTACAAACTGGGACTTCAATTCTTCTTTTGAACATTGAAAATATCTTTAAATAATATCCATTTAACCCTACCATATATCTCTTCACCTCAAGCAGCCCCTCCCACCTCAAACAGCCCCTCTCACCAAGAAACAGAACAATAACACCGTCTCCACGAATCAACACCTCCCACAATATCCAGGTTTTCCATTTTCCTTATTCATGGGTGCCTTTTCCCTTTTTGTGTCTATGATCATCGTTTTCTTTTAGATCTATCATTCGATTTAGCTTCTTCTTTCATTTTCTCATTCTGTCTACATTCTTTTGCATTTTTCGAATTTGTTTTGTATATATCTAGATTTTTTTTGTTTATTTGTTTTTAGCTACATTTTAAGTGAATCTTGTTTCACTTAGGATCTTGAGAGTGGAACTTTATGGATGATATAACTTACTCTATGCAAGTATGAATGTTTTATTTAATTTTTTGATGTAAGGATTTTATGTCTCCTTATTACAAGAAAACATGTTAAACTTCTTATGATATTATGTACTTTGGAGTGAAATTTCAAAATTTATAGTATCTTGTAGTTGTCAACGCAAAAAAACTACTGCTTGTTCATACATTTTTAAGCTTCCAAAGTATAATAGTTTTCTACTGTCTTCATAATTCGGTCTAGCCTAATATCATTTACAATCAATTTTTTTTCATTTTAATAATGAATTTTTTTGATGCAAGAGTCCGACTTTAAAACATGCATCAACATCGTAGACCCCCCAACCGATAAATAAACCATAATAGACTCCTCATAGCAAACACCAGGTTGCGCATCACTATAATTAGCTAGCAAAATAGGGTATTTTAGATGGTCAAACCCAAATGGGTTATGGAAGAAGAAAAAAAAGGGAATTAGATTTAATTTTTTAAGTTTGATAAAAATAATTATTTATTTGTTGGAAATTGTGTACATGTGGCAGATACTAAAAAATATGAGATAGTGTATCATATTACTACTATTAACGAAATAATTAATATGAAATTATTTTTACAACAATATTTGAACTTTCAAATAATATTATAAAATTGAGAATTTTTATATAATTAATTTACACCTTCTAAAATGATCATCAGAGGTTACAGGACAATTGCAATATCGTCTATACGGGGGCGTTTGGAAGCAGTGTTTTTTATTGAAAGGGAAGGATCAAGGACTCGGTTACAAGCTCTGAAGTTACATAACCTGTTTATTTTTATGTTATTACCCTCTAGTACAGTTCACTATCAGTGTTGCATGTGCCGCTCACTAAAAGCTAATCCTTCAACGAAGCATAGAAACTTTTGGAAGCACGTGGCCTCGCCGACCGCACCGCACCGAATTGGGCATCTTCCGATGCAATTAGAAAACAAACTGCTTCCTGCACTGTATAATTTTTAAGGCGGTCAGCCAGGTCGGTCAACATTTGAGGGAGACGCATATGTAGTTCCAATAATCATACAATATTAACACTTTTAATCATTTTCAAACTGTCTAGTAAGGCATAGGAACAGCTGGTTATTATAAGCCATGTACTATTCAAACATAAATTTATCGGTAAAGACGAAGCCAAGATATTATTCATGTCAATTTACTTGTCTGCACTATTATCACTGGAGTCTAGTTTATATATGGAATGTCCCAGTGTGTTCCCATAACAATCGTAAGCAATAGTCGGTATTTACGAGCAACTCTTGAAAAACTAGTCGAGACATGCAACTTTACTGGAGTTCCTTGTAATACCCTAGACATGAACTTATTCTGTATTCTACCATCGTCTGTTGACTGATGAGACCTATGCTCTACGTACCTAAGTCCCTGCTTTTTCTCAGAATTTGGTGTACACGCACATTAATGGATTAGTTATTTACCCAATTGTCGGATTAGCTCGTCATCTAGCTAGCCATGGACAGCATCCACCTTAAAAAGCTGTGCCATAACCAAGTTGTGTAGCTGTACGATTTTAACTTACAAACTTCCGAAGTTTACACCTTGTTTAACTGTCAGCAGACTTTAAAAAACATTTTATATGGGGAATAGATTAGAGCAATAGTTTAGTTTGAGACACAAATTCCTAGAACTTGTGCGTGACCAGGTTTGGCCAGGCCACCAAGACAACTTTCATCGTAGCATGCATGGCGGCAGACAGACGCTGATCACTCGTATCTTCCATTCCACGCGATCATACGCCTTTTCCCAACACTTTGAAGCAAGTCCATGAAGACTACTTTTTCTCTCTTTCAATTCAAAGGCTTGAAACAGTGATTTCTTTTTTCTTTTTTCTTTTTTCATTTTTAGCTTCCCAACGTGCATGTAATCACATGGTGATATATTTTATTAGGGGAACGAGAAAAGCGAGCTAGTCTTGGAACCCTAGCTTTGACTTGTGTGGACTTTATAAAGTCCCTCATTCTCCTTTCACATGATTCCTCTCTTTTGTTGTCTGACAACAAGAATAGCCAAACAAGAAAGGAAGACAAAAGTACAAAACTAGTGGCCATGAGGTCTATGAAGTTTTTTAGTCTTCTACTTGTGTTCTTGCTGATACATGCGGGAAACTCAAGTGCTTATGGAATCCAAGGTAGCTAACCACTTCTTTTCCCGTAACTTGTTAATTGTTACGATTGATTGTGCACAGCTTATGTCTACATCCTACTAAATCTTGCAGCTTCCCGGAGACTCTCAATTAATGAAGGTGGTAACGAACTTGAAGTGGCTGGAAACAGATTGGTGAAAGTGAACAAGCTATATTTAGTTCTCTGAATGGTTTATTTAGTTATCACTTGTCATGAAGTTGTTGCTCTAATGCAAACTATCCTCTCAACAGGTCAGTGACTTCGTTCCTCCCAAGACTGGTGTAAAACGAATGATCGGAGGAAGAAAATTGAAGTTGGAAAGAGTTTTACTGAAGAAAGAGAGAGCAGAAGAGGAAGCATCGATCGGAGAAAAACCAACGCTACCAGGTGCTGATCATATCGTTTCCAACGGTGTCGGCAGAGGGACGCCAAATTCGAAATCTAGTAAGAGGAGTTCTAAGTGTTCGAGTGATAGAATGGTCGGAGTTACGGCATTTAGCGCCGATTATCATCAACCAACCTCCCACCCACCTAAGAATAACTAGGGAAGAAGATCGAAGCTAGTCCCTAAAGATAACACCTAGAGATCGATGTTGTTATCTTTCTCAATTTTGTCCCCTCTTTGTTTAAGATTTATAGGTTATGTAATGTTTACAGGTGCAGAAAACAATTATATTTTTGTACTTATGCTAATTGCTAGTGAATTTCATTCTCAGTAAAAATGCAAGACAGTTCCCTTTAGTTGCTGCATAACTTTATCATTTACGGTTTATATATCTCATGCCAATTATAAGTTGCTCAGAAAAATATGGAAAGATGGTTTGCATCAATTTGAATATATTCCTGGATTCCTGGGTGCAGGAAAGGAAAATTATGCTCCAAAGAAGTCACTGGCTGAAAACTCTGAAAAGCGGCTCAGTGATCAAGCCTTCCTCTCTCTGTTTGGCATGTACTTAATTCGCTGCAATTATTTGTTCCCTCAGAACGTGAAATTATGAACAAAATGTTCTTTCTTCTGCCTAGAATGCAAGTAGTATGTTCAGGGCAGAGTCCTTGAGCTCTACGAGGCAGAAAGTTTCTAAACAAGGCTATTCACAGAATTCCAAGCCTGCTTCAAGATTGGAACATTCATCAAGGTCAAAAGAATCAATGTTTGATTTCGACTTTCGAGACCTTCGTGAGGCTGCTGGGGAGGTCTTTATGCTGATGAGTACAGACTACACATTAGGGGGTGGTCCTCGCCATATGCCTCCAAAAAACAATGATGAACCCTTGATGAGTGACGATCAAGAACATCTAATGCCATAACTTCAACTTGTTTTCACATTCTTGGCCCATTAGGCGTCAGGAGAAGTTCTCCAACCCATCATTATTTTCCTCGTCTAGTTTTTATCATGATTGGCTTTCGTCCGGATGCTTTTCTTTTTAATCCTGGTCAATTTTCTTAAAAATGGAAGCGCATTAATTGTATATGTAAGATGGAAGATGCCATTGAAGGTGTAGGACGGTAGGCAATCTAGCTGGATTGCAGTTCGCGATTGTGACATTTTAATTGCCATCTCAATCTGGATTCCATATTTATCATTATTCATTCCGCTGTTATGTCTACTAATTAAGGAAGGAAGGAAGAAGACGCAACCTTTAGATAAGTAGTTGGAAGCTTGACGAGCTTCAAATAAATTCTACAAGATTTTTCTTTTTTTGCAATAGCTACTGTTCTTTTTTTCCTTCTCACGTTTCTCTCACTTTTTTGAATGTAACATGCTGCTACACTCTCTTTTATTTACCTTAGGAACTCAAAGTACAAAAGTGGACTAGCCTTTATACAAAGGCATGCTTAAACCGACGTTAGGAGGGGAAGTAATAAATGATAGGACATGTTTTAAACACAAAAGTTGACAAATCAAATTTTACTACTCCTACAACTCTTAGCTAATAAGTAATTATTTGGAGCTACACACGTAAAAAAGAATAAGAGTTTGATTTCTAACACTCCCCTTCAAACTCGACTTCGTATACCAAGATTTTCCTGTAATCTACGGAAAACTTCATTATTTAGTAGTTTTGTAAAAATATCTATTAGTTGATTTTCTGTTCTGCAGAACACCAATTCTACAATTTTGTTTTTCACCTGCTCCCAAATAAAATGACATGTTATGTATTTGCTTCGATTGTGTGCCACTGGATTTTTTTCCAAGTGATATGGCAGACTTGTTGTCAACATATATTTTTGTCGTGCCTTCTTGTGCGTGATCCAACTCACTTAAAACATATCTCAACCACATTGCTTGACATGAACTTATTGTTGCAGCTAAATACTCAACCTCACATGTTGAAAAGGCAACTGTTTGTTGTTTCTTTGGTGACCATGAAATTGCTGCTAACCCAATATGAAAGGCATAACCAGAAGTACTTTTTCTATCATCCACATCTCCACCAAAATCACTATCTAAATAACCAATTAATTTTGAATTTTGAGAATGTGTATAGAATAAACCTTAGTCAATTGTGCCTTTAATATATCTCGAAATTCTTTTTGCTGCGTCAAAGTGATCTTGTTTGGGCTTCTCCATATATCTGCTGACTAGCCCAACTGCATACATAATATCTGATCTTGTGTAGGTCAGATATCTCAAACTTCCAACCAAACTCTTGAATAATGTTGGATCTATAGTTTTCTGTCTGAATCTCTTCTTAACTTTATGCTTGCTTCAATAGGTGTGGTTGTTGGATTGCAATCTTTCATTTTGAACTTTTTTTAAGACTTCATCTGCATGCTTCACTTGAGAAATGAAAATTTCTTCTCCTGTTTGTTTCACTTCGACTCCAAGAAAGTAGGCTTTCTCAAAGTCTACTTTCTTGAAACCTCAAAGTCTTTGGTCATGACTTTCTTGAAATCATCAAACATACCTGGATTATTTCCTGTGAAAATAACGTCGTCCACATATAAGCACACGATCATGATATCTCCTTATTTGTTTTTCTTTGTGTACAACGCATGCTCATACGGGCTTTTCACAAATCCGTTTTTTTTAAAGTACTCATCTAATTTTGTAATCCAAGCCTTCGGAGCTTGCTTTAATCCATAAAGAGCTTTCTTTAGTTTGTAGACTTTGTCTTCCTAACCTTTTTTGACATATTCGGATGGTTGTTCAATATAAACTTCTTCTTCTAAGTAGCCATTCAAAAAAGATGATTTCACATCCATTTGGTAGATCTTCCATTTGTTTGGGCTGCAAGTACTATGAGAAGTCTGATTGTATCAATTCTTACAACTGGAGCAAATACTTCTTCATAATCAATTCCATATTTTTGTTTATAACCTTTCGCGACTAACCTTGCCTTATATCTTTCCACCTTTCCTTCTTGATTGGTTTTTGTCTTATATACCCACTTGACTCCAATTGGTTTATGTCCTTTTGGAAGACTAGTCAATTCCTATGTATCATTTCTTTATATGGCACCAATTTCTTCATTTATTGCTTTTTCCCACTTTTTGTCTCTAGTGGATTCTTCGTATGTCACCAGATTACATGCGGCCATCAAACAAAACAACGAATAGTCAAATGTATCTATTCATTCTGTAGTATCATAAAGGTCACTTAGATTTCTTCTCTTAATAGGTGCTTCCCCTAAATTCCTGTTGTTATTGCTTGACGTTGAAGGTGTTGAAGCAGGTGTTATTGGTGTAGGACTTTGTGGAGGAGATTGATCATCATCTTGGTGTGCTTATATGTCCATGTCATCATCATCCTTGTCATCAAAGAACATACCTTGAATGTTCTTTTCTTCTTTGCTCCATCTCCATTAGTTTGCTTTACCGAACTCAACATCTTTTAAGATGATCACCTTCTTGGTTAAGGGGTTGTACAATTTATATACTTTACTCCTGTTGTTGTAGCCAATGAAAATGCATTTTCTCCTTTATCATCCAACTTCTTTCTTTTTTGGCCAAGAATATGGGCATATGCAATGCACCCAAAAATCCTGAGATGTCCAACATCTAGTTTGCTTCCACTCCATGCTTCATTAGGTGTAATAAATTTGACACTTTTTGTTGGACACCGATTCAGCAAATAGACTACACATACAACAGCTTCAGCCTATAAATTCTTAGGTAGGTGCTTTTCTTTCATCATACTCCTCGCCATATCAAGAATTGTGCGGTTCTTTCTTTCTGCCATGCCATTTTATTGAGGTGTATATCTTGTTGTTAGCTAATGAATGACTCTATACTTCTTACAAAAATTCTCGAACAATTTTGAGATGTACTTGCCTCCTTTATCAGATCTGAGTATCTTCAGATACTGTCCACTTTGTTTTTCAACCATCACTTTGAACTTTTTGAACTTATCAAGAGCCTCTGATTTTTCTTTCAAAATATACACCTAACATTTTCTATTAAAATCATCAATAAAAGTTAAATAGTACCTATTTCCTCCAGCTGATGGCACATCAAATGGACCAGCAATATCTGTGTGGACAATCTCTAGCGGCATTCTGCCTCTCCATTATTTTTCAGTTTCAAACTGTTGTCTGTGTTGCTTTCCTTTGATGCAAGCTTCACACAACTTCTTTGGTTAATCAACTTCTGGTAATCCGTTCACCATCTTTGACTTTGATAATAATTGTAGTACGATAAAACTGAGATGATCGAACTGTTGGATCGCGTACGGTTCGAGTATTCATAATACACTGCGGAAAAGACCATACAACAACATGATGTATAATCGAAAATACCAAGGATGTACGAAAAGACCTTATTTCCGTGGATAGGTTGCTTCTTTTTCGGATTCCAAGACATTGCAAACGCGAATGCCCTCTACCAGTATCCACACGAGTATGTACGATGCGGGCTGCGGCTGTGGTATGCTAGCACGTCCTGAAACTCTTTCCGAATTCCGCACGATTTTCCTCTCGCATGGTGGCTAGGGTTTCGTGACAATTGTGTCTTTCACCTAATGAGACCTAAGCTTCTCCATTTATAGAGAAACCCTAATCCCATTGAGGCCCCAATAAGTTTCGGCCCATTATATCTCATATAATAAAAGCCCGACAACTTAATTCAAT
>JANZLD010000007.1:28140444-28154773 GCA_026413575.1 Erythroxylum carthagenense | reverse complement strand
ACTCCGAAAATTCCAGAAAAATTCCTATAAATCCTCAAAATTATAAAACTCATAATCATACACTCCAATTTCATATTTCAACTCCTAAATCTCATTTCTCACTCCAATTCAATTTCTGACCACTCAATTGACCTAATTATCTCCAATTTACCAATTTATCCAATCAAATCGGGAATATGTCATACATGTATGTACGTTCATATGCTAGTGCAATAATTGCCCAATTTTCCAAATATACATAACTAAATAATGCATGAGCATGCTAAATATGAATGCAATCTACTATACCCATCCCATCGGTGATGGGATGTTACACCACACCCTGGCCCGACAAAGTAGTGAGGGGGTAAATCACGGTCTGATCTCCGCCAACTTCTCAGCAAGGCGGCCCACTCCTCCAGTTGTCGGGATTCGAACCCTGGTCCTTGTCCCAAGTTAACCTTGCTAATGACCAACCTTTACTCTGATACCACTTGTTGGAAGCTTGATGAGCTCCAAATAAATTCTACAAGATTTTTCTTTTTTCAATAGCTAAGTTTTTTTTCCTTCTCACATTTCTCTCACTTTTTTTAATGTAATATGTTGCTACACTCTCTTTTATTCACCTTAGGAACTCAAAGTACAAAAGTGAACTAGCCTTTATGTAAAGGCATGCTTAAATCGATGTTAGGAGGGGGAGTAATAAATGATAGGACATGTGTTTTAAACACAAAGGTTGACAAATCGAACTTTACTACTACAACTCTTAGCTAATAAGTAATTATTTGGAGCTACACGCGTAAAAGGGAAGGAGAGTTTGATTTCTAACATAAGTGCTCATTGCCTAATATGTAATACAAAACATGAGCCTTAGTATTTGTCCTGGATTGAACGTGAAAAGGAAATAAATGAAAAAATGTAAAAAAATACCTGATGTTGGTTCCATGACTTCAAATGAGCTTTTTGAGGTCGAATCGAGCGCAAATCTATCATTACTTGCAAGAGATCTACTCACGGGGATGCGTTAAAGCCTTTCTGTAGCTTTTTGTATTCATGAACCTCTGAATGGGTCAGAGTATCCTTACATTCACGATTTGCTACAACATCTATAAGAGATCTTAACCTTCTTTATATAGCATCTATATCAGATCTCCTCGTTATAGGCTTAACATGGGTTCAGTCCACACTGATCGAGGTCTATTTTCCTCCTAGACTTCAACCTTTTAATCTAGATACTTTATTGGGTCAATTTATTATCTTTATCTAGATCAAATTTACGTAACTTAACCAAAAAATTATTAAAAACAGATAAAATACAATTAATTTTTGTGCACTAAATGGAAAATTTTCTAACATTTTCCCCTTTAGACAATAATTAATTGCGTTATTAACTCAAGTTTAAAATCCAGTTTAAAACTTCAGTTAAGTCCTGCTACTGTATTGATTGATTAATTTAAAAAAAATATATTTAATCCAAATATAACAAAAGTCCAACATTTGTCCCGCAAGGCTTTTAATACTGAAAGATATCAAACACATAAGTCATGTATGACACAGGTCTAACATAGTCCTGAATAACTAATACCTCACTAACAAGAACGAGAAAATGGAGTGTGGCAAGAATAAATGATACTTGTATGATCTAATATGTACAATCTTTCTATTTATAGGACTCGATTTCTCCTAATTTTATGCTAAATTGCATCAAAGAAATCTTGTTTTCTCTCACCAAATGCTAAATTGTGTAAGAGAAACCTTAATGTTCTTTAACCGAATGCTAAACTACATTAAAGAACCTTTATGGAATTGAATACTTATATCTCTCTTTGTCATGTCAAAATCCATGGATATATATATTAAATTGTATGTGTCCTAATAACATAAGCTCAAGGTCAATCTATTTATATGCCCAATAAGCTTTAAAATGCTTAAGATCGACACAAATCTTAAGACTTTTACATATGATATGACAACGTATAGTAACAAGCATGATTGAGGATAAACAAAGATTATCTTTGTTAATAACAATCATACTGTCATAATACATCAAAATGTATAAATGTACAAATGTACATGGAGCAAACATAACGATCCCTAACTATTATTGTTTAAGGAATTCAATACACCTATACTATATACATGTTTTTCAAACACATTTGAGCGAAGCCTTTTAGTTAAAAGATCAGTTAGTCCTCAGTCCTCAAATGCTCCACCTCAATATCACATTTCTATATCATGTCCTTTATGGTTAAATATTTGACCTCTAAATGCATTAACCTTATGATATTCTCATTGTTGTTCCTGTACAACACAACAGTAATATTATCACAATATAACTGAATGGGTCTAGCTACTGAATCTACCATAAACAACTCAGAAATCAAGTTGATAAGCCAAACTGCCTGTGATATAACCCCATAGCATGCAACAAACTCTGCATTCATCATCGAGGAAGTCACCGTGTCTACTTGACACTCTTCCATGACATTGTATCGTCTACAAACTTAAATCTTTATACTAATATAGACTTCCTATCTTTTAGACACTTAACTAAAATCCGAATTTGGATTCCCTACGAGGTTTAGAATGTTGACTTTTTTATATGCCAACATATAATCCTTCATTCCTTTTAAGTATCTCAACACTCATTAAGTTACATTCTAGTGTTCTATTCTAGGGTTAGCTAGATACCAACCTAATAATCCAACATCAAATGCAATGTCTGTCCTAGTGCACACCTAGGCATACATCAAGCTACTAATAGCATTAGAACATGGAATGTTCCTTATAGCCTCTTTTTTTACATTATTCTTTGGGCATTATGCCAAAGATAATTTCTCACTATAAGAGATTGGTGCTACAATGGGTTTATAGTTAACCATATTAAACCTTTGTAACACTCACTTAATATATGAACTCTACGAGAGGCCTAATGAGTGTTAAGATCTATCTTGGTGAATCTGCATACTTAAGACAAAAGATGCTTAACCAAGGTTCTTCATGTTAAAAAGCTTGGCCAAAACTTGCTTAAATTCATGCAACATGGTCAAGTCATTTGACACGAGCAATATATCATTCACATGCAATAGTAGGAAGATAACTTTGCTCCTCCTAACCCTATGATACAAGCGTCTTTTAACTTTATTTTCCATGAAGCTAGAAAAGGCCAAAACCTTATTAAACTTAAGGTACCAATTTCGAGAGGTTTGATGTAAACCATAGGTTCATTTACTTAAAGTACAAACCATGTCAGTTTTATTTTGATCCTAAAATTTTTCAGGTTGTACCATATAGACCTCTTCATAAAGGTCTTTATTCAGGAAAGTAGTTTTGACAGTCATCTAATGTAACTCTACATCATCATGAGCTATAATTTCCATAGTCACTCAAAATGTATCATTTGAGGATAAAGTAAAGAAGGTAACATTAATGTCAAAACCTTCTCCCTGAGTGAACCCTTTAGCAACTGAGCGAGCCCTAAAATGTTAAACTTTATCTTGAAATCCTTTTAGTCTTTTAAACTTATTTACAACTAACGAGTTGGCAATGTTATGGCAAATCAACCAGCTTATAGACCTTATTATGCTTTATGGATTGCATCTCATCATTCGTTCATCCCATCACAAATCTATATAGGGTCTAAAAATAGCTTCTGTAAAAGCAACTAGGTCCACAACACATCTTATATTATAGTCTTGTTCACTTAAATAGACTACTTAATCAAATGAGATAGCAAGGCGTCTCTGTCTAGTGGATCTATGCATCTGCATTGGTTCTTATACCCCAAGAACCTCTACTTCTACAAGTATAGGTTCCTAATCTAAAATTGGTAGAATGTTTTCCTTAATTAATCTATCAACCCTAGCTCTGGAAATGTGGCAAAAACTTTTATAACACAACATGTATGACTTATCCTTCATCAAGTTTCTCCTTTTTATGACTTGTTTGATAAGATACAAAGAAACGTATATCTAATTTGGGGTAAGACACATTCTATATAAACAATATGAAAAGAAAGTTATACTAATATGTTTTGTATTAAACGACAGCTATTTAATAGAAGCATTAATTACAAAACTTTAACCTTCTTTGTCCAAAATTGATATAAAGATCAAATATAAAATGTAAGTTTCAGAACATACATCCCCTATATATATTACATCAGCTTCTTCATTATTGATAGCCATCAGTTTTCTCATCCTCTTTAGTTGGCTTTATCTTGGATATGAACCCCTGCATCATAGAAGTAACTCAATTAGATGATCCATTATCTAACCACCAAAAATCAGATATGGCTATAGTATAATTGGATTTATAAATTGATAAGCCAAGGAATTACGTAATGGTTTCCATCTTTTCTTCTAGACCTTATACTATTGGCGTATTTATATCTGCAGGAACTTTACTAATACTAGATTGACTAGCATTAACATATGGAGAAGATTCAAACTTTTTACCTCTAAACTTAGTGAACTTCACCATTGTCTTCCCTTTGGTTGCCTCGAGCATTGTAGGAGTAGGAATCTTTAGTTTCTCCTCCTCAACAATATAATGGACAATCAAAGCATTAAAGTCTCATTCATCATCCTGCAAGTAATATGTTTTCACTAGATTACTAAGCTTTGGAGGTAGTGTACTCAGAGTGTGGTGAACTATACAAACATCATAAGGAGGAATATTCAACATTTTCAGTCTACTGTGTAGATGGATCATTCTTGTATGCACTCCATCACTCTCCCTTCTCCAATATGCCTCATGGAAAATAATTCTTTCATTAAGGCACTTATCTTAACATTAGATGAGATCGTGTACCTCTGGGAGACATTATTAAGAACTCCTTTGCTATGTTTATCTTCTAAAGTCCACTTAGTAGATGGTTAGGTATGGATCTCTTAATGGTCATGCAACACATGTTTGACCAATCCCAAGCTGCATAGGTGGCTTTATGGGCTTTCGAGCTTCTGAATGTAGAAGAAGATGACTTATTCGTACATATGGCCATATCAATTTCAACCATTTCCATAGTAATTAATACGGCCTTTATCCACTTTTTCATATTGAAACCAGTCAAGGTTTCAATAGAGACACTGTGATTATTGACCAAAAAGGTGACTGCAAAATGACAATTAATGCAAAGATCAACACAAATGTAAGATAACAACGATACTCAAAGCTATTAAATAGTATCTATACTAAAAATTTGATCACACAATTTATGAAACACCTTTGGGTTAAATATATAATATATGCAATTAGACCTCTACATAAAAGCAGTAAGAGTACAAACCATCAAATCTCATGATACGACCAACTTTGAGTGAATAAATCATTTAAACAATGACTTTCTTCTATCTAATGCATTTATGTACATCTAAAAATCTTTATGTAAGGCCATCACCTTTAAGCAGAATAACCAAACATAATACCAAAGACATCCCCCCAACATACTAGAAAAGCAATTTAAAATACTGACTCAAAAGGCTGCTTTGTTGACTCAATTCTCATTAGTGCCTAAAAGGTCCATAAACACAAGGTATACATCTTTATGTTATTCCCAAACATCAAACCTACCACACAAGATATGAAAACCTTAAGTATCTCCCTTATGTCAAGTTCACAAAAATTCACTCAAAATCGGCTTTAGGAATTTTAATTTCCTTTTTCTAGAGTTAAACTTTATTTATTACTAATGTAACAAATCTAGAAAATTTAAAAACTCACTTAATGAATTCCCCCGACTGAAAAATTGACCCAACCCAAGATACCTTTATGAGAATTCTGATTTTTTTTTGTTCGTACTATTAACGTCAGTTTGGTGTATGTCACGCATAGGTTGTGACTGACAAACGTCCCCATCAATGATGGCACATATACTGACACGCAATTGGTGACCCATGTGCCATATGTCTGGTCACTAGCCCACTCTACTGTGCACTGTCGGGCCAATGCGCTTCGTTCCTCGTTAGAAATAGATGATTTTCAGTGAGTTTTGGTGTGTTTTTCACACTCTTAGGCTTATTTTTACCTATTTTTCAACCCTAAACACATGTATATCACTTTCAAGCAACAATAGGCAAGAAATAACTAAAAAATGGAACTTTATTCTCCAAAAAAATTATGGAGAAAAAATTGAAAAATATTTGTTTTTAACCACCCAATCACATAACTACTTTGATATCATGTGTAACGCATAACACTAGCCTTAGTACGTGTTCGGAATCAAACGTGAAAGAAAATAAAAGAAGAAATATAGAAAATATCTTATTTCGATTCCATAACTTCAAATGAGCTTTTCGATGTCAAATCGAGAGCAAATCCATTGCCACCTTAACAGGATCTACTCATTGGGATGCATTAAAGCCATTATGTAGCTTTTTGTATACATAAACATTTGAATGGTTCACAGCATCCTTACATTCGCAATTTGCTACAGTAGCTATGGGAAACTTTAACCTTCTCCATATAGCATTCGTATCAGGCCTCACCATCATAGGCTCAATCTGGGTCTGGTCTATACTAATCGAGATTCATTTTACTCCTGAAATTGAACTCATTAATCTTGTTGGTCCACGTTTTTTGAGTCCAACTTCGGAGTCATAAACCGTGAGTTTGCATATTATCTTGTAGAGCTGTTTCAATGAGCTCTCATTGGCCATCATCAGTTCATCTTCATTTTCATAACATCACAAAAGTTTCTTATTTGATCAATATAGATCAAGATATGATTAAAAGGCCAAAGTATATTCATAACCAAGTCATGCTCTTCCAACCAATTCCCTCACTTTCTTTCCATAAATCTTTTCCAAATGAACACAAAAGGCTACCAATTTTTATGGAGAGATAGAAAAATGTGTTAGGAATCTATTAGTTCAAGAATCACTTCATTTAGAGGTCGACTGATGAAAGTTATGGCCAAAAGAATCAAACATGAATATGTCCTTAATCATATTGTACCTGTTTTGGACAATAAGCGTAACTCTTACTAAGGATGTCAGATTAAGGTCATTCTAAGATGGTTTTGAAAAGGACTTTGAGATCTATAGCTTTTATGAAGACTCTAAAGAGAGATTTTTCCATCTAAAGGGCCAAAATTGTGAATTTCTAAAAGTTTACAGTGTATGTTTGTTAAACGAACGCACGCCTCCACCTAACGGATATACACTACCTCTGGGTGTCTTCCAAACCTGTGAAGGTCCGTTTAATGGACCTAATGTCTATTTGACAGACATGGACTAGCCTGGGGACATTTTCAGACCCGAGAAGGTCCATTTAATGGACCTAATGTCTATTTGACAGACATAGACTAGCCTGGGGACATTTTTAGACCCGAGAAGGTCCGTTTAATGGACCTTAAGTCCGTCTAACGGATATAGGTGAGATAAAACTCCCTCCAAAGCTTCTCTAATGGTTCCTACATCTATTCTAACATCACTTTCACTTATAATCTTCCCAAATTTACTTCTTCGAATGCAATATCACTTCTTCACCATTCAATTACCAAAATGATTTCATTAATCTCCCAAATCTCTACTCATTTGACTCATCACTTACAACTAATTTTCATCATTTAGAAAATCCTATATTTCTTTTCCTTAACATCCTACTTATATATATAACATCAATTTATGTTCAAAATTCATCATCTCAAGTTGATAACTTCTTCAAATAAACCTAATTTCAACTCAACATCATCCATAAACAATTCATATTTCATTAACATCATAAGATAAGAGTTTACAAAGCTTTAATGGCATTTCATGCCATAATACACCATTTCGCAAAATCTCCAAAATATAAAAGATACTTGAATAATAATTTCTCAAAATGTAACTACAGCCTTGTTTTACATAAATTACTCCAAAACAAAACAAAATATGCAAATTTGGAGCGATGCCTTGACTCTCTTTCACTCGATCTCTAGCTCATCACCTGAATAGGGGAAGGAGAGTGTGGCTGAGCTTAAAAGCTCATGGGTAACAATTTTATAACCGGTAACAAGCAAAACCATTAAAATATTCATTTCCATTATAAAAATTCACATTGAGTCATAAAGCACATATTTTCCAAATTCTAATTTATCAAGTCATTTATAAGCAATATAATTCTTGCATTCAACAATTTTTTTCCACACATAAGCACAACAAATTGGTTTGGGTAGATCTAAAAATAGAACGTACTACACATTTCCATATAATGGTCATATGTAGCCATGAACAGAACGTACTATCGCAATCTCACTCAATGGTGTTGCATAGCCGTGAACTTAGGGGGTCCATGAAGGAGCTCCATGCCATTAGCAGGTAGGTAGGAGAAGTCTTTTGTCAAAGTACACTTGACTTAACTAAGGGGACTACCACAAACGCACATAATCATGCATTTCACATCTTGTAAACATATTGCTTAAAATGGCACATTTCCAAAACTTGATTTCATAACTATAATATCTTTTCAAAACAAATATCATAATTCATATACAAACATATAGCACATTCTTAAAACATTTAAAAAGCAATAAATGCATATGAAATAAAGTAGTTGAAAATCATTTATTTCCATTTCTTGAAAAGAACTTTAATGGCTTATTACTTAATTATAAAAATGTAACCCACCTTGAATTCTTTGCTTATAGCTTACTCTAATGGGCCTCTCCTCTTACTCCCCTTGTCTTTCTTGATTCCATTTTCACAGGAAAAAAATACCAAATTCAATAGGGTTGCAAAATTGATAATCCACAAAGCATATTCAATAAAATTGATCCTAGAATACTTAAAATCATGCATTTTCTAGGCTTTTTAAACTAAAGCCCTTCCAAAAATCCAAAAGATTCAAAGGGCACTTACCTTGAATCTTCACCAAATGAAGAGTTTCTTAGCTCAAAAGAAAGCTCTTTCCTTCCTCTTCCTTTTTCTCTTCTTGAACAACTTCAAAATCTTTCTTGAAAGCTAAGAAAAATTGAAACCTAGTTGATTTTCTTTTCTTTCCTCTCAAACCACTAAAACTTTCTTCTTTTTCTCTCTTATTTTCATTTCTTCTCTTCTTCTCTCCCTTCAATCCATGTTCTTCTCTTCTTAAAAAGTAAGACCACATTTTCATCTTCCAATCCTACCCGTAATGAGCATAAAATGTCCACTTTGCCCCTTCCCTCATGCCTTATGTCTTAAAATGCTCTAGTGAATGCCAGAATTGCCATTACACATATACACTCTTACAATTTAATTTAACTAACCAATGTAATAAAATCCTACTAACATTTACATAATAATTAACTCCAAAATTAATCTATTAAGATCTCAAAATTCATTTAAGTCATGCCTAACTCAATAAAAATAATAAGAAAAATTTTGAGGGCCAACAAATCTAGATCCTTTATTAGGACAGTTTAATATCTTTATCTAAATCAAATTTACGTAACTTAACCTATAAGTTATTAAAAAACAATAAAATGGAATTAATTGTTATCCACTAAATGGTAAAATTTCTAGCACTATATGGTTGTGATCATTTTCTTTCCCTTATCAAAACCTTAATCTAGTTAGTGTAAATAATTAACATTATTAAGAAAGTTTGAGGGGAGCAAATCCTTTAACTTATCTTTATAGAGCCTTATAATATATGCAAAATACAAAACAATACATAAGGTAATAATCATACTTACCAAATATTATACTTTCTAATATTTATAAATCGATTCCTAAAAAAATCAAAACAAATTTAGAAAGAGATTATAAAATTATATTAGAAAATCTTTTAATTGTGTAAGTTGGAATGTGCAAATCATAAATGCCTAGTTTGCATAATAAATGAAGAAATTGACTTTTTCCATGTACCTTAATGAAAAGTTTTCTAACTTGATTTTCCCTACTTGTAACTCCCTTTAACAAAAAATTGTTTAAAGTTTTAGACATAGTGTTAAGAGTTTCACGCATTCAGAACTTGACCTAAAGTCTACTCAAACTTGAGTAGCATAGGTCAAATAGGTTTGAGTCATATAAGTTTCTTAAGTTTATTTAAGATCAAATGGCGTACTTCTTCAAAAGAGGTTGGGCCGCTCGAGTCAAGGCTTGAATTGGATCCCTAAGATCAATCTTAATAAAAAAAATCTAGTATAAGTTATGCTAACTCAGACTCGTTCTACTCTTACTAAAAATATCAATCCTTAGTGGTCTGATGGGTAGAGAACAAATAGGGACTCTTCTTGATTTTTCCCTCTTGTGGCTCCCCCAATCAATAAGTTTTTTAAAGTTCTAGACACAATGTTAGGCTATATCTATATATCTTATTGATATGAAGCCTTCAAATATGTATAAAATAGAAAGCAATATATAAGGGAATAATTATACTTATCAAATATTCCACTTACTATTATATATAAATTAATTCCTAGAAAAGTGTGTGACAAATGCAAAAAGGGATTACGAAGGTGGGTAGGAATTTTCAATAGTGAACATTTTGATCTATACTATTCAATCAAACTAGTATAAATGCTAAATTTGACATAAGAAGCAAAGATGATTTGAGATGAACAAAACTTATGAAATGCCATATGAGTGAGGTTCAAAATTACTAAATAACTTTAGTTCTTTTTTACTGATAAAATGTTTGAATATTCTATAGTAGGTTTATTAAACGTTTTGTTAATTTAGGATTAAGAAACAAAAATAAAGGACCTTTTCTTTATTAATTGTTTCTTTAGTTGTCTTTATCTTTATCCAACATTATGATATGTCCAGAATTCCTTTTGTTGCTTCCTTCCTAATTTTTTTAGTCGATTCTCCAATTGGGTGGGTAGTCTATGATCTTAAAACATTCTTCCTTAACCGGTCCATCTTTATTACAATGATCTACACCACTTATAATTTTGAATTTTATTTCTATGCCTTTTCTCATTATTCTTATAATTAGGTTTTCTTGCAAAAGAGACCACATGGATAACAGACGAGGAGCGTGTTTTGGGAGAGGCGTGAAGAGCAACGTAAACGGTTTGGCTGCATGAAGAGAGGGAAGAGCAACGTAGACGGCGTGGTGGCTTAGAGAAGCAGTAGACAAGGAGCAACATACCTAAGGTTGGGCAGAAACAAGAGATTGGGAGGAGTTAATAGTAACAAGGCCATTCAAGCTTATTTGTCACATCATAAACAGTGGCGTGGTTTGGCTGAAACAAATTAAGGGTTAATTAGGGAGTTTTGACTAGAGATTGGAGTGGGGTTGAAGCATTCTTTTTAGAGAGACCCATAGAAAGCTAAGTTCCCGATGCCAATTCAAAGGCGACATCGACACCCATGACCCGGGTTAAGTATTTTTTATTATTTTATTGTTTCTTTCTCTCATTAGGAATTGAGCGTGTTATCCTATGTTAATTGATTTGAGTTTTATGTATGGATAATCATATTTACATTATTATTGGGTTATTTTTTTTATGAAATCATTGGGTTTTATGAAAAGATAATTTTCATGCGTTCATTAAATCATTTAATTGCAAACCCATTGCTAGAATTTCGATATAATCCATAATTGTTATGTTGAAATCCATGTATAGCAACTGATGATTCGTAATCATTAGGGATAACATGACTTAGGTTAAATGATGCATCATATGTGGTTGTTGCCTTGATTAATTGGTTCTCCTAATTTGTAATGCTACTGCCTAATTAAATCTAGAGATGGTATCCTACGTTATTCAGTGGTTAGGTGTAATTAACAATTGTATCTTGATTAAAAAAAACCGAAGGAAAAACTCAGGTTAATTATTAACTCACGATTAATAGTTACTAGGAGAGGTTTCAGAATAAAAAATTAATGAAATATGCTTAATTAGAGTGTAGGCCGATATTGAACCAAAGAACCAGGTCCCCACTGAATTCCCTTATTTTATCATTTTTTGCATATTTTCTTTAGTTTGTTTTTATTAGTTAGTTTCGTTTTATTTTCTTCTTTCAAAACAAACCCCCTCCCCTCGTTAAACCTAAACACTAGTTAATTTCATTTCATAAACTTTACATACACTCTCTGTAGGATCGACCTAGACTCACCACTGCTATAGTAGTAGGTCTAGTTATTTTATTTTGACTAGTATAATGACACGCGGTCACCAACACTCTACCCCATATAATATGGTTGGCAGAATCACCATTTTATAAAACTTCCCTTTGAGTTTTAAGGGAATCTTTTTATCACATAAAACACCGGATGCACTTCTCCATTTGACCCACCTAGATCTAATATGATGTGCTATATCGACATTGATATTACCATCTCTTTGAATGATGAACTTGAGGTATTTAAAACTCTTTTTCTGTGGTATGACAACAATAACAATTGCTACCGCCGCCTCATGTACCATCTGGCTTCCCGAAAATTTGCATTCTAAATACTCTGTCTTAGATGTGCTCATTCTAAAACCTTTCGATTCTAATGTTTCTCTACAATATTCTAACATAAAATTGACCCCCCTACTTAGTCTCATCCACTAGGAGAATATAGTCAACAAATAGCATACACCAAGGTACCTCTCCTTGAATATGTTTGGTAAGTTTATCTAACATGAATGTGAACAAAAAAGGGCTTAAGGCAGAGCCTTGGTGTAGTCCAACACCAATAAAAAAAAAACTTTCGTGTCACCTCTTATCGTCCTTATGCTAGTCAATGCTCCTTTATACATATCCCTAATTACTCTAATATAAGTCATAGGAATGCCCTTTTCCTCCAAACACCGCCATAGGAGTTCTCTAGGAACCCTGCCATACACCTTCTCCAAATTAATAAAAACTATATGCAAATCCTATTTTTTTTCCCTATAGCATTCCATTAGTCTACGGAGTAGATGTATTACTTCTATCGTGGACCTATCAGACATAAATCGAAACTGGTTGGCCGATACAGAAATAGCTCTCTAGATTCTCTTTTCAATTACCTTCTCCCATAGCTTCATGGTGTGACTTAGTAATTTGATGCATCTATAGTTGTGACATTGTTAGATGTTCCCTTGGTCTTATATACGGGGATCAACCTACTCAATCTCCACTCGTCTGAAATTTTGGCTAACTCGAGTATCGCATTAAAGAGTTGAACTAAGCACTCAATACCGATAACTCCTATTAGTTTTGTAACACCCCACTCCCGTATGACCCGAACTCGACATCAATGGTGATATCTGAGTCCGTACCCTACGAAGGTGGCGTGCTACATCACTCAGTCAAAACACAGTATAAAATTTTTTTTTTGAAACACAAACATACATTATGTGAAAATCAATGAACATACAAGCTCACCGATAAATACAATGGCCAAGGGGACCCTTTTCATAAATACACTTTATTTCAGTTTGTTAACTTTACAAATTGACCTAATCATTAATACAAAAATTCATAAAATACATTTTTTTCCAGACACTAATGCAGAAGCAAACTGATCCCGACCTCTTTTCTCACTCACATGCAGTTTCTATACGCCCGTTGCCTAACGGGGTAATCCTCTGGGTCCTGAAAAATAATTGCAAATTTTGGGTGAGTTTTGCGAACTCAATAAGGTAACCATCATCGATGGTTCACTCAATTTATACAACACTTCAATTCACATAACATATATTCACATTCTTGCATATTTGATCACATGTCACAATTTCACTCGAGCACAGACAATTTGATTGGTACCACAGAAGCATAAGGCATTTTGCCTTTCACTCAATCAAGATGATTAAATCAAATGCATATGACATGTGCATGTAACACTTTTCTAATTTATTTCAGTATTGTGACCGATGGCCTGAACTGTCCCAATCAGGGCACATTAATCGTTAAGCCTGAGGCTCTGAATCACTATAGGCTTAAGGCCCAAATACATTGAGTTTTTAGCTCTCGATGGCTGCTCTAGTCATAACTTGTCATTAACTGATCATGCATGGAATGCCTATGTCGCAATGAAGCAATATCAACATCACAATCAATCCCAAATTATCACATTCAAACAAATAGTCCACAATTAATCACATTAAGATCACAATCACATTTAAACACATTTAAACATAGAGGTCCCAAATTCTCAGACGAATAGCACTTCTATGTCATAATCGTCCAATGCCTCAGAACTTCTATCCCGAATCCATAATCAAAACACAATCATACCATTATTCACCGTAGAAGTATGAGCATAAGCAAATAATAATTGAGGAACCGTCTAAGTCACTCACCAATAGCTTCCGAGCTAATGCCTAGAAGTCTCGGCAATGTCGGTGGGCTGACGTTCCAAATGTGCCTCTATAACAGTCAAAAATATACAAACATTACCAAATGCACAATCAGAAATATTTAATAATGCACATGTAGCAATTAAAATGTGTACAATGCATGTTCGT
>JANZLD010000007.1:28124566-28138073 GCA_026413575.1 Erythroxylum carthagenense | reverse complement strand
ATATATAAAAGAAAGTATCATCATAATACATGAAAATACGACTATATTAGGATAGGATACAATGATCCTTAACCAAAAGAATAAGTATTGTATTGTACCAACCACAAATGGGGAATAAGATCCTTTATGCCCATAACTATGTTCCAACTTTATTCCAAACAATCTCATCCACACATTTCTTTGAATCCCACATATTTATATGGATGGGATCATCGAGAAAAGGGTTGGTGCAGAGCTATAGGCACAGAGGATTTGATCCCCACAAATGGTATGATATATGCCAATTTCGTATCAGTTTTCATATTGAACTTTTTGGTTGGTACCAGTCAGTATCGACTGACACCTAAAAATTTGGTTTAATATCAAGACTAAGTGCAAATTTCCAAAATTTTAAGGAATGAAATTAATAAAAGTTAAAGCATAATCCAAACCCTAAAACGTTCTCTATTACTCTTGAGCATTTTTTCCACTCCAAATCTTCAATTCAATCTCAACTCTCCTCTCCTCTACATATGTCTACCGTGCCTTTGCAGCTCTAACCTCTAGATTTCCTATCACCAACTTGCATTCCAAATCTATACTCCTCTCCTTTGCCACTCTTTGCAACTCTAAAGCTCCTTTCCTTCTGCTGCTCATCTCTCCCTTTTTCCTCCTTATGTTCACTAGTCATCTGTGGTGTTTATTCACTGTTGATGCTTTTCCTCCCTATGTTTTACCTGCTGATTATTGAAGGCTAGCTTTTTCTATCTGATTATGTATTGTGTAAATGCAGACATAAAACTAGATTTTCTTTGTGTGTGATACTATAATCGTTTACTGTGATTTTCATTTGTTGTGTGTAATCCTAAATGTAAATATAAGTTATAATTCTAGTCCAATAATTTAATTTAGCTTTTTATTTCACTTAAATTCATTTATCTCTTTATTTTACTTTAGTACAATAATCTAGAAAAGTTTCATTATCAAATTTTCCAAGTTCATTTGACAAAAAAAAATTCATTTTTTCTAATTAGTGAATTTATTTGAATATTTAGCATTTTTATGTTACGAGAGTTTATAAACATATTTAATTAAACTTAAGCTTTGAAAAAATTTTAGAATTTTATAAGATATTTTAATAATGTATTTTTCAGTTCTTAAAAGTTCTTCGAGTTGAGATCTACCATAGAATGAAGGAATTTGGTATTAAAGATTAGTTACCACATACTACTTTATTTCACTTAGATTAAGAAATTTGTGGATGATTTTGTATTGTACTTATTATTTGTCAAGGCTTGCCAACATATATACATTAAAGCGAGTTATCATATGATACTGATTCCGTAGCTATTTTTCTTTCATGCACATCATAAATTACCAACTCATATTTTTCATAATTTTCATTCTTAAATGATACCAAATGTCATAAATTTGATTGAGCTTAGAATAGATAATAATATATTTCTTTAGAAAGCCATAGTCTATTCCTTGTCATGATGACGTCTTATGTAGTTTATAACCCTTAGTTATATGTTTTTTTATAGTGATGTCATGGATAGCTAAGCTTATTTTGATTAATATACACCTCCAAGCAACTAAATACAAGCCCTCTCTATACCATTTCTATTTTTAAAAAAGTAGAAGAAACCATTGCTCCACCTACCTTCTTCCTCTACAATTCCAATTCCCAAAATTGATGAAGAAAACTAACATGATCTTTACTTTTGGCTTAAAGTGACTGTGTGATACATGTTTAGGATGTCATAATTTGATTATTCACTTAATGAGTTGTGTTTGTTTATTGGAAAATTTTACATGTGCTATTTACTTAGTTTACTTTACTTAATTTAGTTGCATTTATTTTTATAAATAAATAGATGGAAGTTCAAGCACTTCTAATAATTCAACCACTGCAGGTTTATGAAGATTCAATGATTTAACTTAGGCTCATACTAAGATTGGCTCTTAGTATGATATACTATTTGTTGTACTATAATAAATATTTGAAAGGTAGGGGAATCACAACAATAAAGAAGAATTTAGTTAGAATCAAAGGTGATGTGAAGCCTCGCAAGAAAGTTAGTCATGGCGTGAAATGAAAAATGAAAACTTTATTTGAAGAGTATCAGTATTAGAAAGACAAAGGAAAAGACTGAACAACAAAGTTGGTAGTGTAAGTTCTTTTTACAGTGGTCAGGATGATATTGGGGATGTTGAAGGTGGTATTATTACCTAACCAGAAGGGATTATTACACCTAAAGTGAGAAAGAGAAGAAGACATATACCTAATTTCTTTAGATCATGAACAAATCTTAAAACTCAACCTTCAATTCGTGGTACCTGATAATATAAAGAAGTAGCTCATAATATGGACATGGCAATGGCTAAATGGTGGTATGATGTAAATGTATCATTCAATGTTGCTTAGTCTTATTATTACCAGCTTATAGTGGATGTTATTGCCTATTAAGGTCTAGGATATAAAGCTCCTTGAATTGATAACTACAGGACAAATTTTTTGAATAGAAATAAAAAGTTATTTGGATGAAAGAAAAATGACTTTGACAACTTATAGGTGTTCAATCATATGTGGTAGTTGGACAAATAGAGCACATTAACCTATTATTAATTTTTTAATTTATTATGCTAAATGGACAGCTTTTTTGAAGTTTATTGATAAATATGGCCTTATTAGAAATATTGATAGTTTGTTTAAGATATTTGTTGAAGTTATGAATGAAGTTGGGCCTAAAAACATTGTATATTTCATCGTTAACAATGATTATGCTTATAAAGCAACTAGAAAAAGGTTGTAAAGCAAGTATAACTATTTTTATTAGATTCCTTACGCTACACATTGCGTTGACATGATGTTAGAAATTATAAGAGATCCTGGATACTTTCATATCATTGATGAAATAGTGTAAAAATCATATCTAATCTTGCATAAGCTATAATTCAATGAGAAAAGGTTTAATCAATAATAAAAATTTATGCCATTACAAGATTTACAGCTAATTTCTTATCATTTTCGAGCTTTTTTCTAATGAAAAAGGAGTTAAGGCAAATGTTTACATGTGATAAATGGGTTGCATCTCAATATGCCAACTCTAATGTTACAATGGATTTTTCTAGAATCATACTTAAATATCATTAATTTTGGTCCTAATGTAAATTTTTCATTCAAGTTTATGAGCCTGTGGTGAGAGTACTTTGTCTGAATGATAGTGATGAGAAGGAAATAATAAGTTATTTTTATGATGCCATAGAGAAAGTGAAGGAAGCAATCAAGGACAATCTTAAAAATATGTGTTCTTTGTTTACAACTTATCTTGCAACCATTAATAAAAGACAAGAAAGGTAACTTTGCTCTCTGTTGTTTGTTGTTGGAGAGTTTTGAAATCTCAGTGTCTATTTGAGACCAAAATTTACATTGAATGTTGAAATTAATGGGAGAATTTATTAACTATCACAACAATTGATATACATAATATGATGCAAGATCATTTTAGCCCATAGATAGAGGTATACAATAATGCATGTAGTGATTTTAGAATGTCTATTGCAATTCATCAAAGAGAAAAACATAAGATAGGTATATATTTTTCTTTACTTTTTTAATTGTTTGAAATTAATCATATTTTTATAAGGTTATTTTTGTTGTCTTACAGTTGCTTGATGAGATTAATTCAGAAGTGGTCTTCCCAAATTGCAAAATTTTTTAATTTAAACTGTGAGTAAACATGTGAGTGTAACTAGGTGTGAAAGGAATTAAAGCACATTTGAATTCATCCATTCTAAGAAAAGAAATAGATTGGAACGGAAAAAAATAAATGATTTGATCTTTTTTATACAACTTAATGCTTTGAGAAAAGTTTGATATTATCATTATTAAATTGAATATAATTTCTTGTAACTTCTTAATAATTTTATTTTATTTTTAATAGGACTCTTACTAGAATAATTAGTTGTATAGATATAATTTGCTCTGACCATATAGATCTTTCAACAAATTGGGATTTTGAGGAATCAAATTTCATATATGAGAGTGACTTGGAAGATAATCTTGGATGAAAAGTATTGATATGTCATTTGGTGTAATGAATTTGAATAATGGTGATGATGAGACTCCTTTTAATGATGAGGATTTTGTTCCAAATGAAAATTAGGTTTAACATGATCTCAATAGATATTCCATCAAAGTTCCAAATTTTTAATCTTCTCTTTTCTCTTAATTTCACTTGTATTTGATGTATATATTAAATTCTATATATGTAATATAAAGATAAAATTTTTAACTAAAATGTTTTTGTTTCAGGTTCACTTCTACTTGCTTATGTTCCTCAGTATGAGCTCTTGTTATAATTCTTATATAGTCATAGATCAATATTATTCTTACTGTATGATTTTTTGATGTAATTATTCTTTATTTTTTATAAAACGGTAATGAATTAAGCCATTAAAGGCAATCAAGAGATATAAAAAGCTACAAAGAGTTGTACATAAGTATGTCAGATAATGCAACAACTATAACATAATTCTAGGTTCAACTTTCTTAGACATTGGGATGACTAAAAACCAAACATTCCACATTCTAATACGATAATCATCATTCTAAAATTTGGACGTTTATAAGCTAAAGTACCTTCTAATATATATAATAAATCTGTTGATGACTTGTTCCTTAGTTAGACTTCTATTCTAAAATATGCAAGCATTCCTCTCCTCCTAATGGCTTTAACAAAAAGGAGAAAACTAGGCAGAAGCACCATTTGATTGTTGTATTAGAATGCTTAACTTCACTATACTATTCCTTAATATACTTCTAACCTCCTGGAGCATTCTGGATTTAACATCTATGTAATATTGATCTCTAGCTAGTAGTCACAAATTCACATGGAAAAATAGATGATCATTTGCTTTCCTCAATCCTTTAACAGAGAATGAACAATTAGGAATGTTAAGGAAGTTCTTCATCTTATCAACAATTGGAAATTTATCCTTCATAGCTAACCATAATGTAAAAGATGCTCTAGGATGTAGATGCTTGAACGATACCACCTTAGTCTAAGGTATTATGCTATAATGATTTTAAAGGACCTTTCTACATAATTGACTGGTGAATTTTCCATTTCTTATGTGTTTCTTAATGATACTATCTTCCCCTCCTAGTAGACTAGTTTGAGAAATCTCTTCACAAAGAGATCTAGAAATTACATTTTGCATGAAAATCCTTCTATCAATTAATGCTTCTGCAGCTGTCAACCTTAGACCAATAAGTGGTTTGAAGACTTTTACTTTTTGTAAGTTGAATAAAAGGCCACAATATAGCCAATTATAAAACCAAAAGTTTGTTTATCTTCTATCTCTAATAAGAGTGATAAAATCATTCTTCAATATATCCCTATTTTTTAAAATAACTTTCAAGTTTGAGTTGAGGATGATATAATTGTTAGACTCCATATGCTTCTGCAATTTATGTAAATGTGATGAATCCATTTACACTAAAGGGATAGCTTGTTTGTCATTAATCTTCAAAGTCTTTTAGACAATATAACATTATTCATCAACTCAAGAGAGATGATCCTAAGCCCTCCTGTCTTTTGGCTAACAAACCTCTTTCTATTGCATTTTAGCTCTTTTGAAAGTTTCCTTATTCCCGCTATATAGAAATCTATTGCATAATAAATCTATGGACTTAATGATTTTCTTAGGGATAGTTAAATGTGCAGCCCAAAAAACATTAATTGAATTTAGTACAAATAAAACAAGTTGAGCTCTCCCAATAGTGGAGATAGCTTTAAAAATCCGTAAGGAGATTTTGTTGTTAATTCTATCAATTAGAATGCTAAAATCTCCAAAAGAAAGATTAAAGTTTGAAATAAGAATGCATAGATAAAGTATTGGAAATAGATGTCTTCTGAAACCAATAATAGAATTGATAATAGATTCTTTGCCTAAAGCAAATTTGGAAAGATAGAAAACACTCTTTGAAGAATTAATTTCCAAACCAAAAGTTTGTGAAAGATTCTCAAAGCTTTCATAAGATCAGTAATAGAAGTTTGATCAGCCTTAGAGAGAAGTATAAAATCTTTTTCGAAACAAAGATTAGTGATCTATTGATTTTTACACTTCGAGTGAAATTTGAAAGCCTTTTTCTCTCCATAAGTCTCTTAAGTGATTTATTAAAGACCTCCATAACTATAGCAAAAATATGGAAAGATATGATCTCCTTGTCAAATCCCCTTGGAGTTTTTGAAAGATTTACTAGGTTGTCTATTCACCAAGATTTTGAAAGAAGGATTTGTAATGCATTGTGAGGTCCACTGAATAAAATTCTAAGAAATTTTCATGGCATAAATATTTTCTAGAACAAACTCCCAATCCACCCTATCATATGCTTTCTTTAAGTTAATTTATAGGAGACAATTATTGCTTTCTCTTCTATTAAAATAGGTTCTGACAAGCTCTTGAAATAAAAAGATGTTATCACCCATAACTCTACCTAACATATAGGCCCCTTCAAAAATATCAATGTAATTATGGAGTACTGTCCTCAACCTCTAAGCCAAAATCTTGGAAATGATGTTATACACTATGTTGTAATGTGAAATGGGTCAAAAATAAGAAAAAACAAGTCATATGCTCACCACCTTTAGGAATGAGATTTATAAATGTGTAGTTGATTTCAATGAACATCTTTCCTTTGTTGAAAAACTTCAAAATTGCATCAATCACAATATCCTTAGTCAGATTACACAATTTATTGAAAAAAAATAGGTTAAAGTAATCAGGACTAGGTGCCTTAAAAGGATTCAAAGATTTTAGAGAATCTTCAATCTCCTGTATGCTAATGGACTTACTTAAAACTTTTGCTTCCTATAAAGTGATACATTCCTACATAGGCTCTTTCAAAAGCAACTGAGAAGAAATAGCATTGGTGGGAGCTCTGAGGATGTTTGAGAAATAATCAAAGGCCCTTTGGAACAACAAGTGTTAAGTATTCTGTTCCTAATTATTCAAGTGCAGACATATACTTTTATTGCCCTTTTTCCTAGAAATAACAACTCTATAAAAGAAAGTTAGGTTTTTGTCTCCTCCTTTCTTCCATTCAACTCTTAATATTTGTTTCATTAGTGAAAAGCCATAGGTTAACGCCTTGTAGAAGTTGCATAGCAAGCCTTTCCTGATCCTGAAGATTAACAGAGGTGGGATCATTTTGAAGTTTAGATTGAATCTTGTCAAGAGCAATCCTAGTAGTGTTTAGGAGATGATGAGTTTTGCCAATCTTGTTCTGAAAAAATAATTTCATCTCTTATTTAATAAGTAAAATCTACCTTATATAAATAAATTACTTGGAGCCTTCATGGTGAAACTTAAAGATTTCAATATGCACACCTCAAACTCAGCTACATCAGTTAGAAAATTATTGAATTCAAAGGGGTAGTGATATTTTTGTACCAAGATGAGTAACAATGGTAGAGTGGTTTGAGAGAATTTGATTTATAAAAGAAGAATTACTGCTTGAATAAGTGGTGAACTACATATGGTTTGCAAGACTCCTGTCAAGTTTCTTTCTAATTAAGTTATCCCTAAAATACTTATTACACCAAGTATAGAAGTTACCTTTATAAGGAAGATCAGAAACTTGGTTTATCAAACAAACACTAACTCAATTCAGTGCAAGGAATGCCAACAGATCTGACACCTTATGCCTCATCTAGATGGATAAGTACATTGAAGTCTCTAACTAGTATCCAAGGAAGAGAGGATGTATTTGCTAAAGATTTAAGTTGATTCCACAAAAAGGATTTCTAATATGCACTGTTATGGGCATAAACAAAATATATGAGAATGGATATACTTGTATCCTTTTTATAAACTTCAAGATGAACCAATTAATTTGAGGTAAACTTGGTGATGACATTGATAACAAAATAGTCATATATAACCACTATTCTACCATTGAGATTATGAATATGGTTGGAGATCAGATTCCAATGCCTTGGAAAAATTTCAAGAATGTTACAACTGGGTAGCTTAATTTGAGTCTCCGAGATCCCAGCTATAGTTTCTTTATTCTGAGATAATAAGCTCTTCACTAAAAGCTTTTTATAAGAGGAATTAGCCCTCTAATGTTCCAAGTTAGAATTCCAAGTTAGAATGATCATGATTTTGACTCCCCAATTACATCCACCTTCTATCTACTTGATCTCCTTTTAATTACAAGTTTAAGGTCCTCGGTCTGCTTTATAGTTCTATTAGGAGTGACTCAATTAAATCTTCCTCACTTACTTCTCACTTACTGTTGAAGTCTCAGAAAGTGTTAACAGCTACAATTTATACTACTTGATCTTCTAGTGTTTACTACTATCTGGGATTGAGTTTAATCTACTTGATCTTCTAGTGTTTACTACTATCTGGGATTGAGTTTAATCATTAACAGCTACAATTTATATGTTTGATAACCTTAGTTGTGTTAAATTCCATAACCTCATAATATTCTCTAGTCTTAAAGGTTCCACTAGTTGGTTTCCAAATCCTCTTATCATTGAATTGTGGTTTCTAAGCATATGAGACTATTAGTTGATCTTCAAAAGGTCCAAGCTCTCATCTAATCGATTAACAGGAATACTTTCTAGTAAGCCAGTTATGGAAGTAACAAGAAAACAAATTCTAGTAAATTGGATTCTCGTCACCTCAATTGTAGCTTAATCCATACAGATAGACTTATTAATGAAGCTTGCAATGTGATTGAGTCCAGAAGTGGTCCAATACTTAGGTGAAACTCCATGTATGTAGATCCAAAGAGGAATATGATTCTTGTTTATATCCTGCATCTTTATGCCAGGTCTCCAAATTTGTAAAAGTAGCGGTTTGTTTTTTTATATGCCAAGGCCCTACTTGAAGGACCTTCTTCACATCATCTAGATTGGAGAAGTTGAATAGAAACACATCATCATTATTGATAAAGACATCTTACATTCCAAAGGAGTTCCAATTACTCATAGCCCACTACCTCATTATTGTAAAAGCCACTCTCTTATCAATGAAGAAACTAAGGAGAGTAGAGTTCCATTGGTTAGCCACAACTTTAAAAACTTCCAAGAGAGGTTATGCAATCCTAGTATCTGAAGAATTAGAAGGAGGACAATAGTTGAGTTTCAGCTTAGGTATAGCCTCCCCTACAACTTAAAAGGAGGGGAAGAAGTTTGAGGTGCCAGAGAGCTTGAAACCAAAAACAAGAAACTAACTAAGTTCATAGAGGGAGGATAATACCTAAAGCACAAAGCATAATCAAGTGAAAACAAGGAAGCTGGAAGAAACAAAACCAAGCAATACAGTGAAAGAAGAAGATAATTAAGGTAATAAGGATGCAAGTACAGGGAAACTGAGCTGGTGAGGAAGACAAAGAAAATAGCAACAAGAGAGGAGTGTCAAGAGTAGCCTAAAGGAGTAAAAGAGGTAAAGAAAACAAAAGGCAATATATAGAAAATAAAAGCTTGATTATAGAAGAATACATAGAGCTCGAGGAAGTAGAATGAACAGTGAAATCAACATAATGAATAGTACTAGAGAGGGAGGAGACCTAGTGAGAGAAAATAGTAGGCTTAACTAGGTCAATCCCTTAAAAATTATGTAATTACTCTTTATTATATAATGTAAATTGTAATGTTTTAAGTACTTTGCATTATTGTTAGTTTTTACTTAGGACTATCTGATATAGTAAATTCAGCCACTATTCCACGTGATTTTATGTATTTGGTAAACATATTATTTTCTTGCCCAAAAATCTTATGTCTACCTTAATACTCTCTTCTATTATCTTATCTTTCAATCTTGATCAACTTTCTGAATTAGTTCTCAACCTCAATCTTACAGATCTTAAATTTATCAAGAACTTTATACTTTTTTAACAAGAACATATAACTATAACAAGAATAATCATTAATGAATGTCAGAAAATATATTAAATTACAGACAATAGATGTATAGGAGTCACAAATATCAATTTGTATGATTTTCAAAAGGTCAAAAGTATGTGTTGGCCCCTTATTCTTTATTTTCTTCAACTTTTCCCTGCAACAATCATCACATATTTTTAAATCATCAAAGTTTAGAGTTAGAAGAATGTCATTCATAATATGAATGATTTTCCTTTTATCAAAGATCGTTTACTAGTAACATGTTCAACAAAAAATGAAGAAGCATAGATTTCATCAGGAGATAAACACATTTATAAAAACTATATGATAAGAAGTCTATGACCACTTGTTTTGCATTAAAAGATAAATTTACAACAAAATTTTAGTTTACAAAACTATAGCCCTCTTTGTCAAAAATTGAAAATGTAATCAAATTATACCTAAAAGATGGTATATAGAAATTTTCATATAATACAAGCTTGAATCCTTTATCCAGGTTCAAACAAACTTCTTCAACTAAGACAATATCCATTTCTTCATTATTCACTGCCATTAGTTTTAGCTCCTCCACATTTGGCTTTCTCTTTTACATGAATCTATGCATGGTGGAGGCAATATTGTTAAACACTCCATTATCTATTAGGATCCTAATGTGCCTATAGCAATTTTAGATTCATGAATCATACAAGCTAAGCAGTTGCCTTATAGTTTTTACTTTTTCTTCCAAGTTTTGTTTCAGACATTCTTACTTTTTATATCCCTTCTTTTTATAGAAGAAACATCTCATACTCATACTCTTCACAACATCCATGGGACCCTTAAAATTATTGTTTTGACCAATATCTTTAGGTGGAGAAATTTTAGAAGGCTTACCATTGAATCTTTTGGGCTTGACCTTTGCCTTTTCTTTGGTTGATATCAAAGTTATCTGACCGGTATTTTTTTAGATTTTCCTCCTCAACATCACAATAAGTGATCAAGGAATTTATATCTCAAACCTTATCCTAAAAATTGTTTGTAGTAACTATAATATCAAACTCTAAAAGAAGAGTATTTGGATCCCAGTGAATTACACAAGCTTCAAGAATAAAAATATTTAAAGTCTTCGGTCTATTTTAGAGGTGGATCATTCTAAAAATATTTAAATTCTTCAGTCTATTTTAGAGGTCGATCATTCTAATGATGTACTCACTCACTCCTCTATATTCCAATATATATCATAGAATATAATTCTTCTAATATGGTGCCTATTGTAGCATTTAAAGATACCATGTGCCTTTGAGACATATTATTGAGGAAATCTTTGGCCATGTTGGTTTTTATAAGTCTTGTTATTTATATTCAAGTAAAACATTCAATTTGACATTTCCAAAGCTACACAGGCTACTTTTTCTACCTCTATATTAACGGATGTGGGAATGAATGGTCTACCTCTAATCATGGTCATGTTAATATCTATCATTAAAGTAAATTCCACATTTTAAAGTCTTAAAGTTGAAACTAGTAAGTGTTTAAAAGTAACACTATTATTATTGACAAAAAAATTACTACTTAATAGATAATGTGAATTACTAGCACAAATGTATAATAAAAACCATACTCAAAGCCATAAATAGTCTTTGGAATGAGAATCTTATTACACATATCAAGAAACACCTATGTATTGAATGCATAATTCAAGTATATAAGACTTCCACATAAAATCAATTAGAGTATACACTATCAACTCTCATGATTCTACCACCTGTAGATGTCTAGATCACTTAAATAATAATTATTCCCTATCAAATCCCTTTATGCATATATTAGAGTCTCATATAAGATCAACACCTATAGGTAGAAGAACCAAACATACAACTAGAGGAAACCCCTAACATGTAAGCAAAAAGGCCCAAATACTAACTTAAAAGGCCATTGTAATGACTACATTCTCATTAGTACTCAAACAGTTCTGCAAGCATAAAGAAAAATTGTGTATGTTATCCTCTTATTTACCTATATTATGAGTATAAACATATGACACTTACCAATAATTAATGCAAAAGCCTCGTGTACTTTCTCATTGTCATATAATAGTGCTATAAAACATTATCAACAATTCTTATTTGAGAATTCATCAAAAAAATCTCAATAAAGTGATAATCATGTAATATAATAATAAATCAATATATGAGATAACAAAACAACATCTATCTCATGTATTTCAAGTCAATTGCATGAAGACTCACCTAATTATGTCTTTGTTAAATTTTATTTAAACTTTTCTAAGGTTAAACTTTGTTTATTATCAATGAAATAAATTAAGAAAAAATTTAAAAGCTCATGACCTAAAAAATAGCCAAAAATAACTTGAGAGATCATTCAAATTTTTTTCTTATAATGTGCTAATGTAAGCTGTTGACATTAGCACTGCTTATGGCTGGGGCACGTGTGCATTATATATGCTAAGCCTCATGTGTCATTAGATGTAAGAGGCACGTTCAGTCTATGCACCCAACACGTATTGATGCATGTCCCCTTTATTAGCATGGCTCATCCATGCATCAAATGTGTTTGAACATGTAGGACCCCTTTTGATGTGTGTAACACGCGCACCCTACGTGCACTAACATGATAACCACCTTATGATTAGTGAAAGAAGTAAAAAGGGAACAAAACTTTGACATGGAAACCGCTCTCAACTTAACTCGTATGGACATCTAAGCTACTAAGAAAGTTTGGATCAGGGAGAGGGACGAAGATCCCCCCTCTACCACAAGTTGCCCAAAGTCCTCCTTTGAGCTATAGTGTTGTAGTTGCTGGCCCTTCCGAAAATGGATTAGGGGCATAGGAGTTGGACTGGCTAGAAGATGAAATCATAGACCTGAATGAAGGAGATATAACTATAATTCAAGGACAATATGGTTTTGGCCTTGAACTTTCCAATACTTTTAAAGGAAAATTAGATCAAGCCTAGGCTACGATAGTGATCATCAAATTAATGGGCAGAAAGCTAAGCTTTAGCATGCTAAAAATATGACTAATGGCATTATGGAAACCCAAGGGGCTGATGGAACTGGTTGATCTGGATAATGACTTTTACCTCGTCAACTTCAAGGATGAAGACAATTACATCCGCACCCTCACCTAAGGGCCTTGGATAATCGTTGGACAAGTGCTCTCAGTTCAACTATGGTATCCATCCTTTCGCCCTTCAACAATAAAAATCACACATGTTGTAGCTTGGGTGAGATTCTCCGAGCTATTTGTCGCTCGTTACCACCCCTCAATTCTCAATGCGTTGGGAAATCTAGTGGAGCAAACAGTTAAAATAGACAATCATACACAGCTCACTCACTGAGGGAAGTTTGCTAGGGTTGTGGTTGTAACATCCCGTTACCAGTGTAACGGGTATACCGGTAATTTTGGATCGAGTTAGGATTGAGTACAGGCAAATGTTGCATTGTTCATGCATTATCGTTTCTATAGACATTGGTAATTGATTATTGACTGCACAATATATATATATATATATATATATGTATGTATGTACATAAATGTAAGACAATTCCCGACTTGATTGTGTAAATCGAAAATCTGGTTAAAATCGTACAGAGGAAGAT
>JANZLD010000007.1:28066941-28078377 GCA_026413575.1 Erythroxylum carthagenense | reverse complement strand
AAAAAATTATTTTCAAAAAATTAAAGAAATCTTATTTTTCTCAATTAATAAATAAAAACATTTTTCAAAATTTAATCAAGAAAAACATCTTTTCTAATTAATCAATAAACTTATTATTTATAAGTAAAGAAACAATTTCTAAATAAATAGAATAATAATTCTCTAAACAAATAAAATCAATAAATTAATTCATTTCAATCAAGTTGAAATAAATAAATTTAATTACGAAGCACCTTTCTTATTTATTTAAAAAAACCTTTTTCTTAATTTTAAGGAATCTAATTAATTAATTTCAAAATAATTGAAACTAATTAATTCTAATTTAGAAACTATATTTCTAAAATTAATTAGGAATCAATCTAATTATTAATCTTAATTTTAAAACAATTTTAAAATTATGTTTGGAACATAATTAAATTAAGAATACATTATTTTATTAAAAATAACTTAAATTAGTCTTAATATTACTTTAATCCAAAAACTAAATAAGTAATGTTTTCTTAGTTTAAGTTATACTTAAACATTTAAACTTATGTCCATACAATCTTTATTTTGGTCTTAGAATAGTCATACTCATGTTACCAAACATCACTTATTTTAATATGGCAAAAAGCTTATTCTAGACCTAGGATAAGATTGTTGATGTAGCTAAACACACCTATTTTGCATCTCATAAGCCTTGAAATCATAATACTAAAAAAACCTGGCAGCTCTTCTTATGTTGTCGTCAACCTCCATCCCTCTAGTTGGACCCAACCAAATGTCATCAATCGAGTCTAATTGCACTACTATCCATAACAGCCAGCATCTACCAACTGTTTTGACTATTGCATTACTATCATGAGGAGCTTCTAGAAGCACCTCCAATAACAGATCCCTATTAACAAGCCCAGACATTGTAACCAAGCATAGTCCACTTTCTTGATGTGTCTATCTTCTAACCATGACTACTGTTAGACCCCTAAGTCCAGACTATGGAATCGTATGAGTGTTGATGAGCCTTAGCCAATGCTTGGCATGCAGGTCAACACAAGGAAGGCATGTTGATGAGGGAATATGACGAAGTCTTGCGAGTTGGTGAGCAAAACCTACTTGCAAAGTAGGCGAGGGATGCGGGAAGTATCGGCAAAGATTCAAAAGTAGGCGATATTCGATACGCGTGGGCACGCATAGGTGAGCATTGGCTAAAATCTTCGACGAGATGTTAGATTCGGATGTGAGGTCGCTTATAGTTGGTGAACTAAGTCAAGTGAGACATGAGGATGCATGAAGGCATGCAAGCAAGGAAAGGCAAATAAGCATTTGACTTCGACAAGGCAGGTCGAAGGTATGTAAAATATGCAAGGTTTTATACTAAGATTATGATTTGCACTTAGTCATAGAATGACGAGACTTCACCATGAGTGAGCTTAATCATAGAAGATGGACTTATCCATGGACGTGCATTGATGAAACTATGTGCGAATAGGCCTTAGTGACTTGGAAAACACATCAGCGGTGACGTGGCAACTATAAGCGATGTGGCGTATGATGACGTGGCGAGATCAACTTGAAGATGATATTAGAGATTCATCAAATCTAAGAGATAAAGACCATATGGAAGAATCATCTAAAGATAGCGAAGATCTTCAAGGATATGGATGCAATCTTCCAAGTTGGCAAGTAATTTTTTTATTAGATTCTGATATAATGTGGCTAATTAGAAGAGTCCTATGAAAAACAGGATGTCTTCCCATTAGTTAATGTGATGCAGTGTAATCTTTAGTTGATAGGATCAACTAGGATTATGGAGATCCTTAAAGATCTTGAACTTAGTTTCCAAGCAAGAGAAGCATATAAATAGCTAATTAGAGTTGAGAGCTAGAAATTATAATCATTGAGTCATTCACTCATTGAGATAAATCACTCAGAGGAGAGAGCTCTGAGATTTGAGACTCTCATTGTAAGGGTTTCAAGTAGGGAGTTCATTGTAGGTGCTTCAAGAAGGATGTATTTGTATCTTTTATTAACATTTTGTTGAGAGTTAATGAAAGATTAGCTTCAGTTATATATCTTGTTGCTTTCTTTACTCTGTTATACACTTATGTTATTTTGTGTGATAGAGAAACACTTCAAATACTTGTGCGCACGTGAGGTGTTCAAGGGCTAACGAAATTGTTCGGCGACATTCACATGAGAAGGCTGAATCTTGCTTAAGCAGACCGAAGCGAGATTTTCATACGAAAGTGGGCGCAATTTGTGGTAAAATTTTTAGTCCAAAGTAGACCTTTTTGACGACTGACATGCTTATACTAAACCTCCTCCCCACTAAGTGTTCATCCTAAGCACTTGTTCTAAAATCAAAACCTATTATTTCTAATTTATGCCCAATGTTTATACCTTTTCATATTTAATTTGAATCTAATTCAATGTTATATTTTGGATTTTTAATTTTCAATTCCAAACTTCAAGATAAATAACAATCAAATATATTTTAATCAATTTATAGAATTAAAGTCAGCTCTGATACTACTATTAGAAAATCAGGTTGGGATTTGATCCCACAAGTAGTGGAATAATTACAAAATCTTTTCGTATTTGATTTTCCAAAGCTAAGATCATCACAATTCTATAAAATGATTAACATATAAATCATAATAAATTGTAGATCTTAATTTGTACCTTATTTCAAAGTTTGATACTTTTCTTATAGCATTCTTCGAATCGTTTCTAAAACTATTTCATCTTAACCATTATAGCCGTACAAGTGTCCAGCCTATAAGTTGAGAGAACTCTACAATTATTACAAAAAGGGTTAGATAAGAAGTGCTAGCTCCAATAAAGCATATTCCTATTTATAATAAGGTTTGAATACTTTAGTAATTTGATTAAAATTAAATTCTAATTTCAATTAAACTTTAGTTAGAATTACAAATAATTCTAATTAAATACTAATTATACCCAAATAGGATCCAATATCTCAAATTGATCCTTATTAATTAAATATTTCATATTTAATCATAAGGTCTTCAAACTTTACAACCAAGTCTAACTTGATTAAAATATCTTTGCTCTTTTCAACATGCTCTTTATATGTGACCCATTAAGCTTTCAAATATGTTAGCAATAGATTATAACCTTAAATTATATTTAAGATTAGAGAAAAAAACTCCTTTAATTTTCTAATTAAACAATTAATATCTATAAATCAATATTGACATCTAGCAACATTTCATGACCACCTAAATATTTAAAAATGTCAAAGTAGTCTTCACTAACCTTTTAGTGCATGATTTTTCCATATAATTTAATCATTTCATCATATAATGTTCCAATTAGATAAAAAGGATGAAATTATTATCAAAAGTATGAAATTATTGTCTACTCTATTTTGAGTTCAATCATATTAGTTTTCCATCATTAGTTATTGATTCAATTAATAACATTTGCACACTATTTATAAAACATCATTCCACCTTAATCAAGGATTTTTCGGATCAGTACTAGTTGAGAATAATGCAACATTCTCCCTAATTAGTTCAAAGTGATAAATCATATTTTGATTACTTAACTACCTCTATATAGTTCATATTACTTCCAATGACTATCGATTGAACTATCCATGATTAAAATAGGTCATAAGTAGTCTCAAAATATGGTAATCCTGATACAAGATAACTTTGGAGATCTTAAGTCAAAAGATCACTTATACAGTCATCAAAATGAGAATTTCCATAGACATACAAGTAGTATTCCAAATGAATTTCTCATATAAGGTCAGTTTGGTGAACTTGTTTTCTAATAAGCCCCCATACATTTGTTTAAGTATCTCTATAATTTAGTATATGAGATCAATTACTTCCTTCATAAGAAAAAGACATGTTTCGTAGTATTTTTATGTAATACTAATGTTTAATCTTAATAGAACAATGACTACAAACAATTTATGGATAATACATAAATAGAATATGAATCTAATAATTATAATTTCATCATAATTTTATTTATAGTATATAATTATCACATATACTTTATCATATACATCTAAATATATACAAAATAAAGAATGCTTTTAATTTATTTTGTTACTAAACTATAACAAATCGATTGGCTATAGGACATAAACTAGTATTAAGAGCATAGGATGCTACTATACTACCATCTTCGTAATAATTTACTTTGGTGGCAAGCATTCCCTCATGTACCACTTCCTGGGTATATTAAGAATAAGTGGAGAATTGCAGTTCACCGTAAGGTCTTTCTTAATTTCTTATGTATCAATCTAACCAATTTTAACTAAGCAATTTGGTCCGTAAAGATTTGGTAGATGATTTTTTCTTTTTCTGATGCTAAATGCCAATCAATCTTTTTGGCCTCCATTATATCTACTGAATGAATCTATTTTGGAAATGTGAATCTTTTAGATAAAACATGCCATTGTTTTTCTGAGGTATCCCCCAATCGATGAGGCAAGAATTCATTCGAATACATGGTGTGTAGTAGAGTAACTCTTCCTTATCTTCTTTCTTTTGGTGCTACCTTATTCTCCATTTTTCTTTCTTTTTTTCAATAAGGTAGCCAAAAAGATTCATAAGCTTGTATTTGTTGTTGTTGCTCCAAAACTTGGAACATCTCTCTCTTTCTTTAGTTTGTGTCCCTCATTGAAAAAGCAAAGGAGTTTCACCTAGTTTATATACTAGAGTGTTTCTTGAGGCTTTGAATCAAAACTTTCTTTGTTTTGATTTGCTTGAAATTTGTCTTTCAAGTACTTTTTTTTCATTTGCTTGAAATTTGTCTTTATGGTCGGGTTGTCGAAGCCCTCAAAATAATTCTGATTCTCCAAACTTTTGTAGTAGCCATGGAACTAGGTCGAATCCCCAGAGAACTGAACACTAGTTTTTTAATTTCAAGAAATAAAATTAAATGGGGGTTTTTTATTAAATAACTGATAAACTGAAAATAAGACAAAAACAAATTAAATCAATTGAATTTAAAATTGAGAAGGTCAAAATTACTAAACTCTAATTCAATGGAAAGATCTCACCTAATTGTAACATTAATTATTGGTCTAAAAAGAATATTTTCACGATTCAAGTAGTTAGTTCGAAACATATTAAAATCTTAGTAATAAGTCTCAAATTTTTCTAAATTAATTTGTTCAAACCTAGCATCCAAACCCAAACTCATCATCTATTGAATGGGTGTGATAACATTCCATACCAAATAAATGATAGCAATAAGCTCTGTGAAAAAGATTAAACCCTGAATTAAATAATTGAGATAGCTGCAAATATTCAATTTAGTTTTCTTATTTATCATAAGTTAAATACAAAAATTCATAAATAACCTATTTGCTACTTGTACCCATTCTTCATGACAATTACTGATCACTGAATTCCTTGATAGCGATAGAATAATCAATATTAAATTAAATTATCATATTAATCAAATATTAATTATTCATGAAATAGGGGAACTCAAAACAAAAAATACTTGAATTAAAACATGAATAAAAGTTTGGAATGCAAAATCTCACTAGGTTACAATCAGAGTGTTAAATCCCCCTGAATCAAAACAATGAGTTTAGCTATACATGGCTTTTGCTCCAGTAACAAAAATAGAATAAAGACTAAAGAATTGCTAACGTAAGAGAAAACCTTTTTCTGTAGTGTGAAACATCCCTTATATAGGGTTTTCTAATATAATCCTAATATAACTGTAACATGTAAAGAAGTATATCTAAAGTGAATTCAAAATCAAACTCCTTCATGATAAGGATAAAGGGAAGTCTTCTAGTAAAATTCCAACTCTTCAAGTGATCAACCTTATCCACTACATCAATCTCTTCACTTTATCCAAAATTTTTCATTATCATCAATAGAGTCTCAATTTGATGCAATCTCTAATTTTTATCTCATAAAATAAAACAAACATTAATTTTAACATTTAAGCACAAAAATAAATGCAAAACAAAAGAGATAATATCAAATAATTAGTCAATATGAGATCTTATCAAATTCCCCCACACCGGACTCTCGCTTTTCCTTAAGCATACATCAATTCAATACATTAATCATCTTCATAATAACCTCTCATCTCTCTTAATGTTATCCAAAAATATCCAAAAGTTAATTCACATTTAAAGGTTAAAATAAAATAACGATCAAGAGAATAAGCACTCAGAGGACACATTGTTAAAACATAGCATCTCATCAATTCCATCAAAGTTAAATGAGCAAGACTTGACAACCTCACAAGGATTTCACTCTATACGCTCAATGTGTTTAGGATTTATTAAGCTCTCAAATCAAAACATAGCAAGTTATTTTCATAAGTTTGCTCATAAATCATATCTCCACCACTAAACAAAATAAACCTAATGTATAAATCAAAGGGACTTAATAAGGGTTGCAATGTGGCTTAGGTAAGGTATGACAAAAGGAAATTTTTGGCTAAATAAATTGAAGGGAAACATACAAACTTATCCACACAAGTATCAACTTAAATCAAAACTCACTTAATTCAAATAACATCTCTTTCAATCACTTTTTCTTTTTTTTTCTTTTCTTTTCTTTTCTTGTCTTGTCTTTTTTCATCTTTTTTCTTTTTCTCTTTTTTATAAAAGAATTTATTTTTTATTTTTAGTTTACTTCTACTACATTCTATAAAAAATCAAAACAATGCAACTTGAATCATCTAATTAACTTTTCATGGAAACAGTCAAAATCCTATGCAAATAAGCTCGATACAATTTCTTCAATTTAAAGGTTCAAAATTATTAAAGATATCAATAAAAAAAAGGGTAAATTCGACTTATAATAAGGTTATCATGTAAGAAAGAATGGTTAAGGCTCAAATTGTTTCTCTACGGATAAAAATTAAGGTAGGTTAAAAAATGGTTATCTTAAATGCCCTCATCATCTTTATACACAAATTCATCAAAAATGTGATCTTAACACGTATTCAAAAGTAGGTTCTAACATAGACAAGGTATGTTTAATAACATAACAAATATATATATATATGAGCACATGTGTGATGAATGCTCTTAGGCTTAAAGCTCACCTAGGTGTCAAAATCTGCATCAAGTCTTGCACACTTTCATTCAATAAAATTAATCAGATACTTGAGATAATTCAATGAAAGCGCTAATCATGCTTTTCTCTCTCATTTATTAGATCTTAAAACAAAAGTGTATCCTAACTTAAAAATTATTCATGAACAACAATTAGGAAATTATGAAGCTATTATGAGGAATAATTAATATATGAATCAACATATCATGAGTCCAAACAAAATCACAAAGTTCATCATAATATAAACATTTTCTTCCCCACAACTAAATCATACATTTTCCCTAATGTATGCATAAGATACTCACAATCAAATAAAGATAATCAAAGAAAATAAGCAATAGAGGACTCCCCTAAGATGTGAGCATTAGAAAGGGTGTGGACTATGGTGTTGGAGGGTTTAGAGGTACAACCCCCATGAATTGAAATAAATCATCCAAATTTTTTCCATTTTTTAAATTTTTCATTCTAATCTATCTAGTCAAGAATGATAACCCTGTCAGATCTGCGAATTCGAAAGATATAAAGTTGGGCAAAGGGTACTATGCTCTCGTTGTCTTGATGATAAACCTCTCTCGGTGTGACCACGACATGTTCTCTGTTGTTTTTCAATAAGACCCATCCTGCTTAAACAAATTCTATCCAAAGGTTCCATCTCACAGGCTATATGCATATCGGTGCCAGTCAGATCAAGCAAATTCAAATTAATAGCCAAATAATTGATAAGAAAATCGAGACATAAATGTTTGTTTGAAGACAAAACAGTGTTAAATTGCATCGCCAACCAAGCAACTAAATTGACACTCACTTTATTCACCATATACTAAAGAAAGAACAATTTAGCCTTAGTACATATACATGCAGTAGCTTTTCGGCCAGAATAACTATAAACTAAGAAATGATGCATATAAATCCACTCTATTTAATTGAGACCACTACCCTTAAATTGACTAAGATTATAAGGAAAAGGATCAAAAGGCATTGTTTTCCATACTTGAAAAGAGTTGAACTCACCATAGTCCACGATAAATTCTTTATAAAGAGTCGAATTAGCATAATCTTCATCTATTAACCCTAAGGATAAATTGAACTCAATGATAAGCTGTTTGAATTCGACTCCCATTAATCTGTATTGAATCACAATAGGACTACTTAAATTAAATTGGTCCGATTTGTCAAATTTAAAAGTATTGTATAACTCCCTAGTTAATTCAATAAAAATAGGACAACTAATCAATGCAAAGTACTTCCAACTCATATTGATAAGCAAATCATTAAATTTTTCCTTAATATCCAATTCTTCTAGGGAAAGGTAGTGCACATACTTACCTGTAACAATATTTCGAGTTTTAATAACATCATACCGTTGTCTTCGCTCTTTGGTGTTGAAAGTGAGATATTCTTGTAAACCCGACTCAACAAGTGGTAGAACAGAAGTATTTTTCGCAATTTGCCTATGTTTCCTTTAATTACCGGCTTTAAAGCTTTCATCAGATTTAGCATTCATTAGTGAGTTACCTTTTGCTGCAAACTTGGTAGTAGCTTTAGAACACCTCATTACCCTAAACAAGATAAAGAAAAATTACTTTAAAAAATATTAACAACAACTAAATAATAATTGAAATTAAACTAAAAGAAAGATTAAGTAAAAGTAAGTAAGAATTAAAAAAATAATTAAAAACTTAAAATAAAATAAAAGAAATAATTGGGACATGGGTGGAAGAAAATTAATGCTAGGTTATGTTATGCGTGAGCGCTGCTAGGTTGCGTGCGTGTGTGGAGAGCTGGTGAGGCTGAAAAGTTGTTGAGGGATGTGGGGTTGCAGGATGTGTTATGTGTGGAAGGATGTTTGCATTGCGATGTGAGTGGAGAGAGAGATGTAGTGGTGTGTGTTGTGGCGTGGGAGCATAAGGGGAAGAGAGCTATGTGGATAGGGGCTTATGTGAGGATGTGTAGGTGGAAAGTGACTACCGATGTGTTAGAGAGGCAAAGGCAGCGTGAGTGTGGGTGACTATGGGAGACTGCTACATGAGTGGAAGAGAGATGCATGGGTAGGGGCTCTTGCTAGTGAGGCTGCGATGTTGGGAGGAGAGCGTTGAGTGGAAACAGATGGTGTCTTGCAAAGAATAACTAATAGATTAGGTCTTTTAATTAAATAAATAAATAATTATGATTTTTATTTTTATTTTATTTTATTTTAAAATATTAAAGTATTGTTTAGTCCAATTCATATAGGTATTTTAGGTCATGTTTGCATTTATTTTGCATATTCATTCATTCATTTTAGTAGCATTTTTAGGTTTATTAATTTATTTTCATTGAGTTTATTATCTATTTTATTTTTCTGGTTTCTTTGTAAAAAGGATGGAGTTTGGCTTCAAATTAGGCCTAAGAAGTTGCCACTACAGTAGGTGAATAAAAGAACAAAAGGACAGCACAACAATAAGTTAACAGCCAAAATGACACAGTAAACAGTAGTTGGGAAGAGCCCAAAATGCAATGAGGGAGTGACGTTTTGCAGGGCAGAAAATATTTCTGAAGGGAAGCTTTTAATTTGGAGAATAAAACACATGCGGCAGCAGCATCCTAAAAAAACGACATAGTACAGCAGCTGGAGAAGACTAGCGGCAAAAAAAAGGGTTTTACTTAGAGAGGTTTTTAACTTTGGAAAGAACACATGCAGTAGCAGTAGAGGGTCGCAGAATATCGAAGCAAAGGAGAAGACTAAGGAGACAGCTGCGTTGGAGACTTGGACTGGTGCACGACCTGAAGGAGACTAAGTAGCTACTGCATTTGGAGACATCTGGACGCACGCGAAGGGAAGCCGCATGTAGAGAAGACCTGGACACGAAGATAAGACGCAGATTAGAGAAAAGAAGGAAAACACACAATAAAGAAATAGACCCACTCCAGACCTAGGTTTTTGACGTCTATGTTTAGATTTTCCAAGTTCTTCATTCCTTATTCTCTAATGTCTATTTTCCTTGATTTGATATTTATTTTGTTGAACATGAACATGATTAAGTAGATTTCGTGTTAGGTTTCAAAGATGGGATGTAGTTTTCGAATTTCTATATGATTTGATTTTGGATTTTATTCAATAAAATTGATCTGTGGCTTTTGATTCTTATTTTGAGTATTATTATGCTTGTTATGTGTAAGGCCTCACATAATTTGTGTCAAAATTATAGATCGAAGAATCGAAAGGTGCAAATCGGTAGTGGAAAACTAAAATTAAGAACTTGTAGGTTTAGACCTAGACACAGGCAAAAATCAGTGAGAGGAATTACCAACTAGATAAAAATCTTAATGGGTTTTAGTTAATTTCATGAGCCATGATAGTCAGGATTGATTTTAACTATAAGACTTCTTTGACATCTCGATAGAGAATCATAGATAATTTAGATCTAGTTTCCTTCAAAGTCTAGGGATCAAGTTTATTGAATAAAACAGAAGAGAATTATTAGAAGTCGATTACGAAACCAAATTTGAAACCTGTATTTTACATATCTGATTTATTCCTTTCAATCATAAATTGCACGATTATTCTGTTTGTTTTAGGATTAGTTTTAGCAATTCGTTAATTAATTAATTTCTCAATAATCAACATTTAACTGGTCAGCCCTAATAATTGAATGGTTTTAGCTTAGTAATTGTTCAGTAACTCCCTGTGGATCGATACTCTTACTTCCCTATTTACTTGCGTGACCCGTACTTGTGGACTTCGGACAAGTTTTGGCACCGTTACCGGGGAGTTTCCCTTTGCGAAATATTAGGCAACCAATTGTTTGGTTACTTTGGGCATTTTTTCATTATCATTAAAAATATAGTTGCCTGGAGACTTGTATTTATGTAATTAAATATTTTATCATCATCCAAACGGTTGCATAAGAGCCTATCAAACATTTTGTTGAACTTTAATTGTAAATAACAAAAAAATGTCAGGAAGTCAACCTTTTATTAATTGCCAGATCTTTTCGGCTGGAATCTCATGTATATTTTTAATGCGTCTGGACAGTACTGATTATATAGAGATGAAACCTAAATTTAATTGATGTCGAAGTTTTAGTATATACATTGTAGTAAAAAGGGAAATCAATTTTTCCCGAAGCCATAAACTACACTTTAAGTTATTTCTTTCAAAATTAAAAATTGATTAACAAGGAAACTTCCAAAGGAGAGGGACAAGATAAGTTTCATCTATTAGACTCCATCCATGATCGAATCACAAGCACAGCCAAAAACAATTTTTTTTTACAGATTTTAAACTGATCCCGACAATGAATTAACTTGAATAAAACAAAAAAAATGAATTATAAGAAATCGTACCTTGTTCGAGTTCCTGTTGAAAATCCTTTTAAACTTTTCTCGATTTGTCAACTAC
>JANZLD010000007.1:27971129-27986122 GCA_026413575.1 Erythroxylum carthagenense | reverse complement strand
ATAATTTTTGGTCGTTTTGCAGGATCCGCCGGAAGATTTTCCAAGTCAACTTCCAAAAATCTTTTCTTTGTTAAGAACTTATCCATATCTACAAAATTGTAATTGCATATCTAATTAGTATCCTTTGAAAATAAATTGATAGATAACTAACCAAACAGGGGCGACAAATCAATAAACTACAATTGACAAGTAAACTACAAAAAAGTGAAAAAGCTCGAACATTAATAAAAGATGTAACCTGAATAATGGATTTGGTGAAGTGGTAAAGCCGTAGAGCTTAGATTGGTGAAGTGGTAGAGGCGTAGAGCTTAGATTGGTAAAGTGGTAGAGTCGTAGAGCTTAGATCTATTAGTTACCTGTAAGGCTGTAAAACGAGACAGGAGAAAGAGACAGGAGAAAGAAGGAAAAAAAAACAGAAACCCTAAAAGACTAAAAATAAACAAGAGAAAGAGACGTGGTTAATAATTCAAGAGTTAAAACATTAGGCTCAAAAGTAGTCAAGTAGGCCCGTATGAATATCATATGGCATGCCATAATATTTTTTTGCCATAATAGGAAATATTGGCCCAGTGTAGGCAAATATCAACCTATGCAAAATTAAATTTAGTTATATACTATATAGCATCTGATTTTTTATTTTTGGGCAGTGTGGGTAGTTGCCCATAGTGCCCACACTGTCCCTTCGCCCCTAGTAATGGACTTAGTTTTAATACTATATATATGCGGATGGTTTGTAAAGCTACAATGTAAGTTTGGGTTTTATGAAACGAAATGAGGAATGTAGTTTGGTTTTAGAATTTGGTGACTTTTATGTATAATAGATGATGTCATGATTAATTTGGATACGTGTTTGCTCTAAAATGCCATTATTATAAGTTATGTATTGGAATTTTCACAGGGTGCTCTGGTATGTAATTTATGGTAGTGGGATGTTTCATAGCACCAATGAAGCAAATCCTTAGAATGCATATCACTAGAGATTGCTCTAAAAAGTTATTGTGGCTATCTTATGAGTGATACATTAGGAAAGTACTTAAGAGATTTAATATGGACAAAGCTAAACTAGTCAGTGTTCCAATTGGTAGACATTTTAAAATGAGTTAGAGACAAAATCCAACAAGTGATAGAGAAAAAGAAGAGACAAAAAAAGTCCCATATTCATCTGCAGTTGACAGTCTCATATATGTTATGATATGCGCTAGGCCCAATATTGCCCATGTAGTTAGCATTGTGAGTTGATTTTTGTCCAACCCCTATGAACGAACATTAGGCTGTTATAAAATGGATACTTTGATACCTTCAGGGACCATCTGAGAGGTTCTTATACTTTAGCATGGAAAGCCTATATTAGAAGAGCATATAGACACTTGGATAGCCATGGATATTGATTTGAAAAAGTCATCTTTATGATATTTGACTCCCTCTAAAAAGGAAATTGTGTCAATCAAAGCTTCAAAAAAGTGTGACACTTTCTACCTCAAATATTGAATACGTTGCAGTTACGAAAGCATGGAAGGAGATGTTATGGATGAAAAATTTTCTTTGTGAATTAGACCATGAACAAAATAAATATGTGGTATAATATAGCAATTAAAGTGCGATACAGTTGGCCAAGAATTTGACTTTCCATTTTTGTTCGAAGCATATTAATGGCCATTATCATTAAATACAACATACAATGGAAGAGAAGCTTCTACAACTCGAAAAAGTTCATATTAATGATAATTATTCAGATATAATGACCAAGGTGACACGGACTAATAAATTTGATGCTTATTGTGGAGGAGTTATTGTGGTGGTGCCCCCAATTATGTTAGGAAAGGAGAGATTTATTGGGGTCTCTTTATAATTGGTGGGACACTACAAATTTTAGTAAGCACTATCTCTCACTAATTTCAAAATTTTCAACTAGTTAATTATAGCAGTTGAGAGATGAATTTGGACAATTATACCACTTAGCATTTTCATTTAACCTCTACAAATATAGGACCTCAACGAGGGGTTTAGCATCCATGACACAATCAAGATATCCTCTTCAAGAGAGAACGAGAGAGCCATTTTAGAGGGAAGAAACTAGGGGTAATTCCTAATCTTTCGAGTTAAGAGTGATCCACCACAAATGCGTGAAGAAAATTTGAGTATTGAAATCCATCTAATAAGCTGAAAAATTGTGCGTTATCTTCTAATCTAACTAGAAGAGATTTTGCTGTAATCTTAGCATATTATCTTGGAAGTATTTTTTAAAATCTACGGTATTATAGTTTTTTCCTTTGTATTGAAAAGTTAAAAATTTGAATATAGTTTTGTATATTATTTTATTCATTTTAAAACATACAAAAATGAAAAAAAATGATTTTCTGCATTATCATCGATCCCATCTTTTTCCAATAATTTTTATCAGAAGATAATATATATAGTAGCAAAAACTCACCAGCTTTATGCGTACGTACGCTTAGGATGAGGTGATAAGCGGAGGACCAATGGTATTAATACTGTCCTATAATGCTTTGAGTTTCAGCATGTCTGGTGATTCATTCTTTTCACGTTAGCCGGCACCAAACCTACCTGTTCATGACAACTCACCTCTCAGCTTAACTCATAAGCATCAACGAGTGCTATTTTATACTTAATCCACGTTAAAACCTATTTAAAAATATAAGTTGGTCTTAGTTTATTGCTTTGATCCCTAATCCGATATGGCTGAAGGATAAATCATAAATTCAGAGATACTGTAATTATAAATTATTACAATAAAGACGATAATGAATATATGTGAAGGACAAATCATAATAGCTGTACTCGAATCTCTTAATGAATTTGAAAGGATCAATCTAAAATTGGCCTACATTACGTGGATGCTTTTTCAGACTATATGATTGGAGCCCATCTACACTTAGTGTCAAAGGTTAAAGAAATGTCAACTTTTGGCTTATCCGCTGTTTCAACTCTAAACGAAACGATACAAGTTTTTGAGAACATATTCTCTATTCAATATTATCCTGTCTTATTTTGTCCATAAAATCTTAATCATTTATTTTGTGAGACCCACACGGGATCCACGCGAAACCTATACAAAATTAACATAAATAGACGGCTGAGATTCATTGGATACAATAAAACACCATAATATTAGTCGGGAGATCTGGACTCTAAGTTTTTTATGCCGTTTCAAAATTATTCCAAGTAGATTTTTGTCAGTTGTTTACTACTAACGAAACGGTTGGTTGGAGCAGGCATGGGGTCTATCGTGTCGGTAAAAGACAAAGCTGAGTCTTAAAGGAAGAGAACATCCGCATGAACGTTTTAATAAGGTAAAATGGTGGTCAATCATTCCCTAGTATTATATAATTTGTTTTTGGATTCCACTTCCACCAACGCCATCAACAGCTCAGCAGTCAGCAGTCAGCAGTCAGCAGCCATTGGAGAAGGCCTTTAGAAAATAAAGAACCCATCCTCTCTTCAGAATTCTCAACACCCCATGGCTTTTCTGTGTTGGATGACCTCAACTTCTTCAACCATTTTCTTCCATTTAAAAACATTCTCATACGTGAGACTTACAAGCAACCAGTCATCCTTTCCTCAGCTGTGCCTACTTTGACACATTGGAACCATTCCATAAAACTCTGTCCTGCTCATTGGCGCACGTACCGAGAATGTTATGAAGAGGTTATTGTCAGCTTTGGCGATACACTCATACATGTAGTTCGTCTTATCATATCAGTAAGTTATACGACTAGTCGAGATCCAATCACTTACTAGACATGTTGGGAGTCTTATATTTGATTGTCCACAGACACGAAACCGAACATAGTTTACCAACGCGGGATGTTCTACTTTCATTACCAGAGCCAATGAATCAATGAAAATTTCATGGTCATGTCAACCGCACAATTTTAACTTGTGAAACTAAAGGAAAGCACATTTGTGACACTTGTACACCAATCTGTAAAATGCATGTCAGGGAAAAGCGATGCCAGCAGGATAAACTTGAGGAGTGGGACATTCCCTGGGACTAAAAAGATCCACTGATATTCCAAATTAAACAAAAAAGGTACAAATGGAAGGAGGAAGACTCAACCTCCTTCCATGAAGCTAGAATTCTGGAAAATCGCATCTATATTTGGATCCACCCAGCGTACAACCGCTGTTTAGTTGACTGACATCACCCCAGCAATAGCAGGGTAGCTTCTATACATGAGAACTCTATTATTAGCATATACTAGAGATGACAACGTCCCCCTGGCTGCTTCATTGGATCTTCTCAGGCATTCTTCTTCAAGTTTAAAAACCTCTACAGTCCTTTTGATTGCCTTAATAATGATTATGCATCTCCTGGTAAAGAACTGCGTTATGGTTTGTGTGTAAGATACAAAGCCCTAGGGCAGAATACTTGGACGAATGGCACAACCTCCTAGACTATCATGTACTACTCCATCCATATTGTGATGACCGCAAACACTCTTCTGGATTGGCATAGAAATAATCCTCCTCTTTTGGCCTGTCTGGAATGACCAACCGTTCAGTTGAGCTCCCCATTCGCTCTGCATGAGCTTGTTTTACAGAAAAGGAGAATTCATCCCAGGTCAATGATCCGTTACTGTATCTGTCTATTAGATCAACCAAAAGCCTTCTGTCGAGTAGAATTGTCTTCTTGAAGCCAAGGAATCTGATGCTCATTAAGAAAACAGAAACAAGGTAAGTATTATCCCGATTGTCAGATATGCAAGGGAGAATCACTGTCAAATTCCTCATTACAAAGAAGAAAACCAGATGGCTAGCACATCGTGAGACACATTAAAAACCTCCTCATCAATACATTAGTTCCAAAAACTATCTGAAAATTGTTGAAATCGAAAAAGCTTTAGGTTAAATATATATTTCGCAGCCAGAATAATGAACTCTGTCTGGAATTAGGGGCATACACAAGTTTTTGTCCTCTGACTGAGATAGAAAGTTAAAACTGGAAGGAAATGAATCGCAAAGATCATTTATCTGAAGTCAAAAGAAAAACACAGATCAGTTTCACCATAGCTGAAAAAATCACATGCAAACATCATATTGACTTATTGGTGGAAATATACCTTCGGTGCCCTTCAACAACTTTAGCCATGTTTCCATCATAGGTGGGAACAAATATATCACTTTCTAAAGAAACCAGATAATCTAGTGCCGCCATCTGGGAGGAATGGTTCTGGAAGAAACTAAGGTCTGACGGTTCCAATAGTGTTTCCTTCCTGACCTGTTTCACGACAATTCAAAAGCAACTAGTTAAAAAAGGTTAGTGTCAACAATTTGCACATGTTTGAACACTTAAATAGAAGTCCAGGTTACTAACCAGTCTGGGAAAATCTGCAGCAAGGCTAGCCATTCTCCTTTCTCCGCCATATATCTCACCAGCGGCTATATAGATCTGCATAGTTGAGTCAATGTCCAGAGCCCTCAATGTAAGGGCTGTCTCTTCTGGTGTTAAAGGGCATAATCCATCCTTCCTTTTCAAGTCAGAATTTATTATTTTCTCCTTCCACCAGGGATAAGCATATCTGTTGAAATAAGTAAATTACCAATTCAACAAACACTGAGATAATACTTCATGCAATTGGTATTGATAGCGAAGAAAGAAATACACAAAGCTCACCTCATTCTTGTCAATTCTTCTACTTCATCCTTGTTGCAACCTTGAGTACATCCAGAAAATGCCAACATGTCCATTTCATATCTAAGGTGAAGCACCAGGAAAGGACCATTTTGCCTTAAAAGTCTAATTACTCTCTTACCCAATTCCTCAATCTGAGAAGTGAATCTCAGAGCACTAAAGTTTACACGACAACGCAGCTTCTGAATCTCCAGTGGTTGATGATTATTGGCTAATCGAGCATCAGTTCTGTTTAGATGCACAACTTTGTATTTCCGTATCAAAGGAAGAATCTGCGTGCATAATGAAAAGGAACCAAAAAGAAAAAATCAAAATGAGACAAATAAATATGTAAAAGATTATATGTCAAAAGGCTAAAGTGGCTGAAGTGGCACCACACGTTATAGGTTTAATTAAGGTTGAGAAAGTAGATGCAAAATGATAGCAGTGATGGTCGGCATTTATGGAATAGAAAGAAGGACTTTTCATAAAAGAACCAACCAGATTATGATAGTACGAAATATCTGACCAACTAACTGGTGCCATGGTATAAGTCATCCCTAGTTCCACTCTTCTCTTCAGTCTAGGAGGCAATTCTTTCAATATTCGGACCTCATCTCTCAATGACGAGATAAAATGATCCACATCAAATATGTCTTGGAATTCACTGCCATGAGGTAAAAACAAAAGGACGAGTTATCAGACAAAGGTAAGAAAATTACAAAATTTCAAAATCAGAGATAATATTTCAATTTAAACAGACATGTTATCGAAATTGACCTCTTATGAAAACTTTTAGCAAGATAGGAATCGTGAAATTTTTAGTTTTGCAACGTTGATAGGTAATGACATATTCTCTAGCTGCAAAAATGCATGTAAAGATAAGTTGACGCACCTTGGATCAGCCCAAAATGAGGTTTTATCCAGTTCTGGGACTATAAGAGTGACGTTTAGATGTCTGGCAATCGCTACCATATCGCAAATCTGTAAAGAAGTACATGATTAAACTAAACGATCATTAGATAAGAAACATACGAAGATTGAGTAGTATCAAACGGTCCAACCATCCATTAAGAAGATGTGGAAACCATGGCAAATTAAGCTTAGCAAATGACTCACCGCTGCCCTCATTTGATTGAGACCTCCATTGCATGAAACCATCAGATATCCATTGTTCTTATACACCCCTAGGAAAAACAAACCAACAATCCGATTCATCACCAGAAACAAAGAGAGAAAATAACGAAGTAATTCAATACAAGAAAAAAAAAAAGAAGAAGAAGCCAGCGAGTTTGAAACACGCTGATTAAATGCAATATGTACTAGTTAAACTCTGAGAGACATTTTGCAATACCATCGCTTTGTTAAAATGAACACTTGTCACAATGAAAAAGGATTTTATCCAGCTCCAAAAGCAATCTACCCATAAACACCAATTTGGGGCGTCACGCCCCTCATAATAAAAAAAAAAACAAAAATAAATTTTTTATCCTTGATCTGAACACGAATGACCACTCACTCTTTGGTGTCAAAAGGAGGGCGGGCACGGTGGGGACTTTCTCTTGCAAGGCGGAGATGGCGGATACTTCATGAGAGAAACAAGAAGGCCAACCCTTCAAAACCCTCGGGCCCCACATCTCACCGATCGTCGTCAACTGAACGATGCAAGTCCACAATAGCACCGACGTGGTGGCACGTATCATCCAAAGCTTCATTTTGGATCGTGATATAGTCTTCACCTTCTCCACACCTTTCACCAACCCCATCTATTCTCGTTATCTCTTTCACCCCTCTCTAACCTGCACATTTGCATAATACACACATGCACATTACCAGCTGTTTCCCCAATTTCTCTGAATCAATGTAGGCTTAAATAAAAGCCCAAGCTTCAACCAAACTACACCTGGCACCAAACTGTAACCCAAAAAAGATCGAAACTTCCCTTCCTTGCCCTGTTTCCCCTATTCAGAATCTTCAAGATCCCAAGACCAAAAAAATTCCCAAATATAGAACCCCCCAAAAATGGCACCGAGAATAACCCAATTTTAATTCAGATCGCGAGAACAAAATTAACAAAACAATCCCCAAAAGTTGAAAATGTTCACTTCATACGCAACTCACGAAAACCCTACTTCACTCTCTCATTACCCAAAATATCATCCACCTCAATTCCCCACGATCTCTTAAAAAATTCCCGGCGAGACAATCGAATCACAACCCGCCGGAAATTCTCGCCGGCGGCTACCAAACCATGTGATCAAAAATCGAGAAGAAGAGGAGAAAGAAAGAGAAGTTGGGGAATTTATTACAAAAACACCAACAATGGTCGCGACGTGGTCGTTCTAAGAGGAAAAGAAAAAAAAAAAAGAAGAAGCTAATGAATGGGAAACCAGACACCGCCTGTCATCACTCCCCTCGCATTCGGATGTTTTACAAGTATTTTTTAATTTAAAAAAACAAACATTCTTAATTGAGCTAATTTAACCCTTGCAGGGGTGAATTTCGCCCACTTCATGAGTGGCAGCAGATAGCCGGGACCACTGGAGTAAATCTCTCACGCTACGGGGCTTTCTTCAAGCCGTGGATTGAAGACACGTCGATGTTTCATTAACTCTGTTGTCGATGCGCCGACAATATGTCGCGGTAGTTTCGCCGGAAATTGAACACTAAACAAGAGTTAGTCAAACTAAGTTGGTAATGGTGCCATTATACTGTCAAACTTTGGAATTTAATGATGGGAGTCATTTTGGGTCAGTCTCCATATCTTTGTGGATGCGTAACTTATTTTTTTTTGTAAACGTTGTGTTTTTAGATAAGAATCTCATCAGAGGGATAAAGTGGAAAACAATTTTAGCATCTCGCTTTCTATTTTTAGTATAAATATAATTAACGCTGTGTAATTAATAAAGTAATATTCCGTTCACATTGAAAATGAACATGACACTGTCAATACCGATGTAAAAAAATTACATTATCCGTTGCATAAATAAATCACGTTATCTTACTATGTAATTATTTTATATTAATAATCAACTAGTGAGATATTACATTTAATGATAATTTAATTTATTTACTTTGACATTTATGTAATGAATAATTTGTTTGTAACCAAGGTAATCAAATTATAAAGTTTTTATAAATATCAAATTAAATAATAATAATAATTAGTTATTTATCGTGATTAATTGATATACTTTGTTAGAAATGATTTGTATATCCAAAGATAACAAACATATAATTATCAATAATGTAAACATAATAGTAATCATTAGTTTATTTTATTTTGTATGTGGATATGATAGTTGATTATATTTATGCGTTTAAGTTATGACTCAAAGAATTAATGCATATGCATTAATATATTTTACAACATCTAAATTATGTTGCTATTCACTAGAAAGTTTAATCTATTATGAAGTTTAATGGGCTTAATTTTACTAAACCATGTGAATAAGTTTAGTACAACCTAAGAATCCCACTTAGCACTCCAAACCAAGATGTTGTTGCTCTTGCTAGTACTAATAATGCTAAAGAAAAATCTTTCTGTGAACTGTGGGAATAATAAAATATGTGAATGACTATAACCAGCAATATCAAGGCTATGGGAATATCTTAAGATTGTTGAAGATATTTCTTAGTCTAACTTTGCTAATAAGTCACATGTTGAGTACGCTAACTACTATAAGGTTTAATGGTGCTCATACTATGCATGAGCATATCACTAAAATGACAAATACAACAACAACATTAAGATCTATAGGAATGGAAGTAAGTGAAGGTTAATATATAATTAGCTGCAATTAGTAAAAAGGAAAGAAAGTTGAAAGAAAGTGATGTCTAGTGATTTAGTTTGTTTTAAATTAAATTTAGTGAAAATTCCTTATATTACTTGGTGGATTGATTCTGGATGTACTACTTATATTACCAATTCGATGTAAGGATTACTTACAATCCAAACTATAAATCCAAATGAAAAGTTTGTCTCTATATGAAATCGAGTCAAAGCTCCAATTAAAAATGTTAGAACCTATCGTTTGATTTTAGACATTAGACATCATTAAGACCTTTTCCAAACTCTTTATGTTCCTTCTATTTCTCAAAACCTAATTTCTTTGTCAAAACTTGATATTGTTGGATGTTCTTTTAAACTTGATAATGGATGGTTCAGTTTGTTCAAATATATTTGCCTTAGTGGTTATGGTGTCATTTAAATGGATTATATAAATTAAAACTTGATAATCTTTTTTTAAAAACTCTATTGATCTTGTATTATAATGTTAGTACTAAACAAGGTTTTATAAATGAAACTTCAACTTACTTGTGACATAAGTATTTGAATCATATATCTAAAGAAAGAATGGTTATATTAGTAAAGAATGAAATATTTCTAGTTTTAGATTTATTGGACATTTATATGGATTGCATTAAATGAAAAAATATATAATGCACAATTAAGAAAGAAGTTACAAGAAACACATAACTACTTAAATACACATTGATATGTATAAGCCTTTCAACATTCTTTTTTGTTTAGTGAAGAAAAATGTTTATAACTTTTATTGATGAATTTTCACATTATGACTATTTATATGTTGTATAAAAATTGCAATCAATAGACGCCTTAAAGGTGTTCCTTAATGAGGTAGTAAGATAAATAAAAAATTGAAAATTATCAAACCTAATAAAGGTTCTGAATATTATGGGAGATATGATGTCCTAGTCCAATTGCTAAATTTATTGAAAAGCGCAGAATTTGTGCTTAAAACACAATGTGAGGTACACCAAAATAAAATAATGTAGCTAAAAGACTTAATTATACTTTAATGGACATAGTTAAGAGTATGATGAATCATTGTTCTTTACCCTTATCATTGTGGATGTATCTTTTAAAAACTAACATTCATTTATTAAATAAAGTTCTTAGTAAAGCAGTTTCTAAGATACCTTTTAAACTATGCATATGAAGGAAATCTAGTTAAAGCACCTACATGTTTATGGTTGCCCGATAGAAGTAACAATCTAATTCAAGAACAACCACTGGATTCTTCATTTGTTACCCAAAAATGTATAAAAGATACAGATTTTATCATCCTAACCATAGTAAGAAGTATGGGATATTGTTAAATCCCTAAAGAGTTGTAAGACAGTCAAGTGTAAATATGTCTTTAAGACCAAACGTGACTTTAATGTTAATATCAAACAAGATAAAGCTAAACTTGTAGCAATAATTACAGTCAAAAGGTTAGTATTGATTATAATGAGACATTTTTTCTTGTTTTGAGAAAGGATTTATTCAAAATTATTATGGAATGGTATCTCATTGTGATTTATAACTCCATTAAATGGATGTGGAAACCACCTTTCTAAATGGGACTTTAGAGGAAGGAATTCATATGGATTAATCTGAGGGCACATTGAAGGAAAGAAAATATATGTTATGTAAATTTAAGAAATCAACATATGGACTTAAGCAAGCTTCTAGATAATGGTATCTCAATTTTAATGATATCATTATTTCTTTTGGACATGAAGAAAACGCCATTGATCGATGTATATATCTAAAAGGCTAGTGGGAACAAATTTATGTTTCTAGTACTATATGTTGATGACATCTTATTTACTATTAATGATCTTAATTTATTACACAATACCAAGAAGTTCCTCTCTAAAAATTTTGACATTAAAAATATGGTTGAGGCATCTTATGTGATACGAATGAAGATATTTTCTAATAAATCACAAGGAATATTAGGATTGTCTTAAAAAACACATATTAACAAAATTTAAGAGAGATACAAAATCAAAAAGTGCTATGCAAGTGTTGCTCCAAGTCAAAAAGGATATAAATTTAGTCTTAAGTAATGTCCAAAAATGAATTTGAACGCAATAAAGTGGAAAATTTCCTATACATTTATTATTAGGAGTTTAATGTATGCTTGTACCTTCAATAGACCAGACATTAGTTTTACTATTAGAATGCTAAGTAGATATCAAAAGTAATACTCTAATAGTAAAAAGTTGCAAAAAAAGTATTCAAACATTTAAGGAATAAAAAATTATATAATCACTTATAGGAGATTTAATCATCTTGAGATAATTGGATACTCAGACTTGGACTATATTGGATGTATTAATACAAGAAGATCTACATTTGGTTATTTGTTTCTTTTAGCTAGAGAAGCAATTTCATAGAAGAGTGCGAAACTTTCCATCTTTATAGCATGCAATATAAAAGTTGAGTTTTTGGCATGCTATAAGGCCATTATTTATGGCTTATGGTTGTGCAACTTTATTTGAGGACTTGGGATTATCGACAATATTGCCAAATCATTTAAAATTTATTGTAATAATTCTAAAATATTCTTCTTTTTAAAAAATGACAAGTATTCAAATGATGATAAACATATGGAAATAAAAAACTTTGTTGTTAAAGAAAAAGTTCAAAAACAAAGAGTGTCAATCAAACATATTAGTATAAAAGCATTATCACCAAAGATGTTTAATGAACATGTCAAAAGAATGGGCATTACTTGGTTCCATGATCGAACAAAATGTTATTACTTATGTATTTTATGCATTTGACACTTTAAACTGATTTATGTATTGTTTTTGATATTTAAGTATCTTTTTTTGTTAGTATATATACATGAATGATTATGTAAATTTTATTACAAAAAAGATTATTTTAATTTTAATAGGATTTGTCTTTTACAAAAACATTATTATTGAACCATTACGATATATATCATTATAGATCATATAAGTTTAAAACTACTCTTGTGATACATAGAAGGGAGTACAACAACAATAATAATAACAACAACATTCTAGTAAATGCCTTGTTGAACATAGGGTCTAGATAGCTTCAAAAGTGTGCGGTCTTATTCCTAACTGGTAGAGATATTGTTTCCGATAGACTAATAAATGATGCATATTAAAATAATAAAGCAATAATAATAAATAATAAAATTAAAATTAAAATTAAAATATACATAAAAGATGATGATGATGACCACGATGGTAATCATGATGATGATGATGATGATGTACAAATAGAAATATAAAATAAGTAAGATAATAAATAATATAATAAATATGGAACAAGTAATGAATAAAAAATAAAAGATAAAATAAATAAATAAATAATAAATACACAAATAAGAAATTAAACAAGTAAATAAATAAAATAAGCAATCTATTATAAGATATTGTTTAGACTAAGTAAGAAAATGTTTAAGTTAAATTATTAAGAGGGAAGTACTAAATATTAACATTTTAGGCTAAATATAAGAGATAATGGTTGAAAGAAAAAGTTTAAAAGACCTATGAAAAAAAGACCTCTTGATATGAGATCCTTTATCTGTATTCTACTATACCAAAGTTTTCCATTTAAGGCCATATCTTTCATAAGTTCTAGCATAATTAAATCATTCTTGATACATAGAAGGGAGTATGCCATATTAAAAGATGTACAAATGTTATGATTATCTCTATTTTTTGCTTGATTATGATTATATTATGACAAAAAGAAGAATTCACTTTTATTATATGCATATTTTGTTATATTACTAAACCATGCTTATGTATATGACCTAGTGAGAGACTATTAGATAATGTCATTAAATACCCCATATTTTGTGGTTTAATTATATAAGTACTTAATCCAATTAGTCATTGTAAAAGAGATAATCTATAAATAAAATAATTATTATTTAATTTTTACATTGATGTAGCATGAAATAAGAGAAAATTAGTTTTTAAAAAGGTGTCTTCTAAGTTTTAACGAGTTAGTTCTCTCCCTCCCTATTTAAGTTCAATTTTATTTCACTAAAAAGCTCTACAAAAGGAAAAAAAAAGGTTAAGAGCCAGATAATCGAAATCTTGTTTTGTTATAAGTTTATCTTGACTAAAATTCAAAAAGATCCTTTTACTGCATCATAAATAATAGAACTTGTTTATTTTGCAAGAATTATTAGATTCTAAAAATCTAGAAATTATAAATTTACAATATACAATATTATATATAGTAACTACAAAAAAACGAAAATATGTACAAATACGTTCCACCATTTCAACCTCCTAATGGATGGAACCTCAAAATTGTTCTAGATATCAATATATTGCAAATACAAAAGGCAAAAGGGTCACCTTTAAACTTAAGTTTTTCGCCAATTAATAAGTTTAACCCTAACATTTCAGAGAGAACAATTATAGCCCTAACATTTAGAAAGTATTAATATTGAACTCCACTATAACGAAAAAATTAACTTCGTCTGTTAAGTGTGAAGTTAGCGTTAACTTGGTAATTTTTTAATTTTTTAATTTTTTGCGGGCCTCAAGTGCCATGTCATTACTGATGTGCCAAGGTGGGACCCAAAATTTTAAAGAAATTTGACAAAAGGGTCAGTCAATTTGATCATAAATTGTACATCATTCGATAAGTTTAATACTAACATTTACGGGAGAACACTTAAAACCCTAACTTTTGGAAATTGTTAAAATTTAACTTCATTACAACGAAATTACTAACAACTTGATGATGTCGCTGACTTGACATTTTTTAACATTTTTATTTTATTTTATTTTATTTTATAATTATTTTATAACAAAATTACTATGTAGAAAAATTAAAATACTTGAATTTAGTCAAGTTTAAAATAAATTTATTTTATTATCAATGCAAATTATTTTGATACCAATTCTTATTTCATTATAACATTCTAATAAAATATTTAGCAAATTAGATATTCGTTCTTATTTATTAATATTATTATTATTCTTCTTCTAATAATAATAATAATAATAACAAGAACAAGAACAATAACAATAATAAAAAAATAACAAAAACATGCAAGTCAATGACGTCATCAAGCTATTAGTAATTCTATTATAATGGGGTCAGATTTTAACATTTTCTAAAAGTTAAGGTCTTAAGTGTTCTTTCTAAAATATTATGGTTAAATTTGTGACAAAAAAAATAACAAAAACATGCAAATCAATGACGTCATCAAGCTGTTAGTAATTCTATTATAATGGGGTCAGATTTTAACATTTTCTAAAAGTTAAGGTTTTAAGTGTTCTCTCTAAAATGTTATGGTTAAATTTGTGGAATGATGTAAAACTTAGAGTCAAAATCAACCCTTTTGTCAATTTTTTAAAAAAACGTGGATCTCACCTTGCCACATCAGACGCGGTACATGGGGCCCATAAAAAATAAAATATTAAAAAATAACCAGGTCAATATTGATCTGGTACTTAACAGACATGATTGTTATAAAAGATAAAAATAATATGGTGTACCACTAATTGTAGATGCACCATTTCATAGTTAGTGTACATATGGATTGGTTTGGTTTTACCT
>JANZLD010000007.1:27838762-27848957 GCA_026413575.1 Erythroxylum carthagenense | reverse complement strand
TGCTAGTGCAATAATTGCCGAATTATCCAATTATTCATAACTAAATAATGCATGAGCATGCCAAATATGAATGCAATTTACTGTACCCATCCCATCAGTGACGGGATGTTACAGTGTTTTTCATATGCGATTTTGATATTATCTTTTGGGGTCGAAAGTGAATATCTCTATAGACGATGTAGTATTGAGATACCTCTTTTCTAAGAAAGATATGAAATTGAGACTTTTGTGATGGGTGTTGCTTCTATAAGAATTTGACATAGAGATTAGGGATAAGAAGGGAGTAAAACATTTGGTGTTAATCACCTATCTTGCTTTAAAAGAGGGTAGATGCAATAGGGTGAAGAAATCAATGAGTAATTTCCTAATGATTCTTTAATAATGGTACGCTACTTATTTGTTTAATAGCATACTAATATAGCAAATTATGTTGTAGGTGGTATCCGTCCCCTTAATTTGTCTTAACAACAAATGAAGAGATTCTTATATGATTGTACTTATTATTTATGGGCAGAACCTGCATTATATAAAATTTATGTCAATGGATTAATTAGGAGATGTGTTTTGGAGGAGGAGATGTTAGAAATATTAACTTATTGTCATAATTCTACTTATATAAGGCATTATGGAGTGAATAAGATGATAGCTTAAGTATTGGAATGTAGATTATAGTTTCCTAACTTTTTTAAAGATGCTCATGAGTACTTAATGCAGTATTGTAGATGCCAAAGAGTGGGGAGTATTTAAAGAGAGATGAGATGCCCCTTTCTAATATTTTTGAGCTTAAAGTCTTTGATCTAATAGGATTGGATTGTATAGAACCTTTCCATCTTCCATGGGGAACACATAAATACTTATTAGGGTACATTATATCTCAAGATAGTTTGAAGCAATGGAAACTCCAACTAATGATGGTAAAGTGGTGTAAAATTTTATCAAAAGGATATTTAGTTTATTTGGAGTTCCAAAATCAATCATAAGTGATAAAGGAGCAGACTATTTTAATAAGTCACTGGAATCTCTTTGAGGTATAGAGTCTATCATCAAGTGGCCAAGCCCTATCATCAACAAAAAATGGTCAAGTAGAGGTTGTTAACTGAGAGTTAAAGAAAATATTAGAGAAGATAGTTAATTGTTCGAGGAAATAGTTAATTGTTTGAGGAAGGATTGGGCATTAAAGTTTGATGATGCTTATGGAAAAGATTGACACTTACCCGAGGAGTTGGAACATAGTGCATATTAGGTGATTAAGAAATTAAAATTTGAATGAAAGGCAACTAGTGAGACTCCTACAACTTAATGAACTAGAAGAGTTAATATTTAATGCTTATGAGAATTCCAAATTGTATAAGGAAAAAGTGAAAAGATGGCTTAATTCTCATACTAAAAATAAGAAGTTCAAGATAAGATATTTGGTTTTGCTATTTATCTCCAGATTGAAGTTATATCTGGGAAAGCTTAAATCACGTTAGAATAGTCCTTTCAAGGCTACCCAAGTGTTCAAACATGGAGCTTTAGAGTTGGAGAATGATAAAGAGGAAACATTCAAGGTTAATGGCTATAGATGCTAGCTATATTTTGAAGGAATATACTATCAAAAAAGGGAAGTAGTTTCTTTTCTTTCCTCTGGTTGAAAAATTAAGATGGAATGGTCAAACTAGTGACCTTAAAATTAACATATTATTGTTTAGATAGGTTTTCATAAGACCCTTTGTCATAATCGTCTAAGTCCGCAGGTCCAAAGCTTCTGTCATAATCATGCATTTTTATATAATCATAAAAGACAAGTTACTTATCCACGATTGTGCAAGTGTGAATAATAGCCCCCAAACCCCATTATAGATATGGATTACTAACAAATGGATTGAATGAATTAGATCTTGAAAGGCCAATCATTAATATAAATAGCAAGAAAAGAAAGTTAAGTGACCAAAATCCATCTTATTTATGGAATTGTGGTTAGGTCATATCAATGAAACTAGAATCACAAAGTTACAAAAAGAAGAATACTTGGATCCTTTTGATTATGAATCATATGAAACTTATGAATCCTCTTTATTAGGAAAGATGACTAAACTATCCTTTAGTGGAAAGGGAGTACATGTCATTGAGTTACTAGAGCTTATATATTCAAATGCATATGGCCCTATGTCTACTTATGCTAAAGGTGGATTCTCATATTTCATTATGTTTATAGATGAACATTCTAGATATGGTTATCTGTACTTAATGAAACAAAAGTCTAAATCATTTTTCAAATAATTTAAACTTGAGGTTAAGAAACAAACTAGTAAAAGTATTAAGACACTTAGATTAGGTTAAGGTGGTGAATGCTTCGACCATAAGTTTCTTAGTTACTTAAAAGAGAATGGTATTCACTCACAATGGACTCCTTCTAGAACTCCATAACATAATGGATTATCTGAGAGGGCAAATCACACTTTATTACATATGGTACATTTCCTGATGAGTCATGTAGTCCTTTATGTCTCCTTTTAGGGATATGCCATTAAAACTGATACTTACCTTCTAAATAGAGTTCCATCCAAATCAGTTGATAAGACACCATATGAGATATGGATTGATAGTAGACCAAGGTTGTCATACTTAAAGATTTTAGGATGAGATGCTTATTTAAGCATGAAATATCTGATAAGCTTTAAACTAAAATCAGATAAAAGAAATTTTGTGGGGTATTTAAAGGAAAGTATTAAATATCAATTTTATCATCCTCTTGAACAAAAGATGTTTGTCTCAAGACATGCTACATTCTTAAAAATAAAATTTATTCTCAAAGAAATTTGTGTGAGGAAAAATTTAAAGAAGTTCAAGAGCCACAAATTCATATCCAAATGGAATAAAAACCTCAAATTGATACATTTGATGTATAACTGAGAGTTCAAAAGACAGATAGTCTGTGATGCACTAGGTGGATATATCATCCACCATTAGTTTAGATCTACAAATTGAAAAGGGGAAGGATAATATACCATTCATACATGATGAGTCTTCTACTTTTAAAGAAGCAATGTCTAATATTAATTCTTTAAAATGGCATAAAGTCTTAAGATCTGAAATGGAATCTATGTACATTAACCAAGTATGGACTTTGATGGATGCACTTGATGGAACTGTACCTATTGGATGCAAATGGGTTTTTAAGAGAAAAACTAACATGGATGGTAATGTGCATACGTAAAAAGCAAGTTTAGTGGTTAAAGGTTACAAATAAAAAAAAGGAGTTAATTTTGATGAAACCTTTTCTCCAGTAGCTATGCTTAAACCCATAAGGTTCTTATTGTCTATAGTTTCATATCATGATTATGAAATCTGGTAGATGGATGTCAAAAGAGCATTTCTCGTTCAGAATTTGTTGGAGGATGTGTAGATGACACAAATATAGGGTTTTGAACCCAAGAGATTTCTTAATCAAGTATACAAGTTGCAAAAGTCTATTTATGGACTTAAAAAAATGTCATGTAGTTGGAATATCTATTTGATGAGATAATCCAAGAGTTTGATTTTATAAAAAATATGGATTAACCATGTGTCTATTAGAAGGCTAGTAGGAGTGCGGTAGTTTTCTTAGTGCTATATGTAGATGGCATATTGCTAAATGGAAATGACACACTAATGCTCCAATCTTTAAAGATTTGGTTATCCATGAACTTCTCTATGAAGGATGTGGGAGAAGTGGTCTATATTCTAGGAGTAAAGATCTATAAAGATAGATCAAACAGGTTGCTTGGGTTATCTCAATCCACATACATAGACAAAGTGTTAAAGAGGTTTATTATGGAGAATTCTAAAAAGGGATTCTTAACTATATCACATGGGATTTCTCTCTCACAAAGTTTGTGTCCTAAGACATAAGAAAACAAAGATAAAATGGCTTATGTTCAATATAGATTAATCATGTATACGATGTTATATATTAGACCGTATGCCTTTATGCTTTGAGCATAACCAGTAGGATCAAGGATTTGGTAAATATGCTTGAGATGCACGAAGTGGATGATGAAGCTTTGCCTTTACTTAAGTCTTGTAGATCTCAAAGAGACTAGTGCATTTGGTGTGGGAACTCGAACGAAGCTGTACTTTGCAATGCAACAACTAAGGAGAGGAGACTTATCTTATATACAACATGTCTTCTTCGTGTGTTTCAGTGTAAATACTTGCTTTTGAAACCCCAGGGCATAGGTGAGTTGATAAGGGGCTTTCCTAGATTAAGTGAGGTTGTGGGTTCGAACCGCTTTCATGTATGCAACCGTTTAAAACTTGGGGCCAAAGTTTTGCCTCCTGCAAGGGACCTACCTTGCTCGAGCGAGGATTAGTCTAGGAGTGGATGGCTTAAAAGTGTCTTCCCATAGTTGGGATTCTCCTAGGACACCTCGTAGGTTAAAAAAAAACTTGCTTTTAAATCTTTGATTGTTTCTTATTAGTTATTACAACTCTGTGAGACGTAGAATTTTACGGTGTCTAATTTTATCTGTTGGTATAAGAGAAAGTATACTGATGGTGAAGTGGATGTCTAATTTAGATTCATCGAGTTTCACTTGTTTATGGCTCATCAAAAATCAGGCCCTAGACTGGCTTGCTTTCTAGAAGAAATAAGACATCTAGAATTGTGGGCATATGTTGCTTAAATCTAGGTCCATTTGCTACTTGTTTTGAATTGCACCTTATTTATGGAACTCAATGGCTTCGTCAGTCCACAATGTAAGATTTAGGACGTACAAAAAAGTTTTCTCCAAGTATACATGTATTTGGCATACATTAGTTACAAAAGGCATTACTGTAATTTAGGAGGGGAAAAAAGAAAACACATGCCTACTCTATGGTGGGCTTTTATAGATATCTAAGGTAGCACAGTCATAGTGATAGTGTGTCTTGTTGTAAGATATAATGCGCTTAAATCCAGGGCAGAAATTTTTTTTTTGATGCAATGTAAATGTATATTGCACAAAAGAATGGTTGTACAAAATTCAATGGGGCATACCCCAGTCTATGGTGTCTTCAGCAATCAATAACAGCTAGGGGCACCCATGTGTAGAGATCCTCTACACAAGTAAATCCCAAACTCCCAATACACCCATAATGTTCCTTACCATCTATATAAGGCCTATATATATATGGACAAAACAAAGGGCCCCAGACCACACAGCTCCCACATGAAGCCACTTGAGCAGTCACCAGTCCCCTAACCAAAAACCCCCAGGAATACTAGCAGGAAACAAGGCTATGAGGGCCATCACAAAACAAGAGCAAGAGCGTCATTGAATTAGCCCCACCCCTGTACACCCAGAATAGTTGTCTAAATAGTCAAAACATAGCAAAAGCACAAAGAGAGAGTCAACCACCCAAGTAGAAAATTCAAAAAGCAGCCTCTACGACCCAAAGCAGCCCCATCACGCCAATGCAGCAAAACCATTATAAGCAAACTACAAACCCGCAGTCTAGACCTACATTTTCCACGCTATAGAGGCACAATCAACACAACCAACACCTGACAATATATAAATGTTAAGATGCCTCAGGCATGCAAATTCTCTCAGTTTCTGCATGCAGGAGGAATCCTAGTGGATGAAACCATAGCTTCACCATGGGGGGCAACTGCAGCTACCCCTAGACATGGGCAAGTAACAAGATAAGGGGCAAGGCCCATAAACCAAAAACATGCACTCTCCAACAGAGTAATTCTGGCACACATTGATCACCTATACAGTCAAAAACACATGCGCAGGATCACATCCAAATAGTGCACCAATATGTGACCATATAACCAACAATCAGAATGTAAGAAGGTCTCTAGGATATAATTTATATAAAATGCTATAGAGAGTTGTTTGGATACGCAAGATCACATCCGAAGAAGAAATGGTCGCAGATTCCATCTGAACCAGATTGCGTGTATTCCAAATTGTATAAACTGTGCACAGGGGGCCCAGGCGAACGGCTTTGCTTCTCCATCCAGCCCCTACAAACTCCTGCCTGATCCACCAAATAGCCCGACCTAAAGATGACATTGGGCGAACCAGCCCTAGCCACTGTCGAATGGCATGCCATACAGCCCTAGTATAGGCACAATGAAAAAATAAATGCTCAGCACTCTCGTCATCAATATGGCATAAGACACACGACCGATCAATATCCAAAAACTGCAGATTATCTTTAGTGGGCAACCGATTCCAAGGACTTAACCAAGTAATAAAGGAATATTTAGGAGGAATATAGTTCCTCCATATGAAGGACATCCAAGGTTTTCTAGAGGTTGAAGAGCGCAAGATATCGTAGACCTTTTTTTAAGGTAGCGCACCATTCACACATAATCTCTGCATGGCCTGAACTACCTCCAAAGGCCCACCCAATTTGTCAACCAACTTGTCACAGATCAATGCTAGCTTCTTCAATAGCGGGGAATCTCACAGGTGCAGGGACCACTCCCACACAAGCGTACCCCGGAGATACTCTTCATGAATCCACCGCACCCATAAGGCATCTTTTTTAGCATGTATATTCCAAAGAACCTTAGCTAGGAGAGCATGATTCCAGACTTTACAGTTCTTCAACCCCAATCTACCTTCGCCTTTCGGTTTACAGATAGTATCCCAAGCAACTCTATAGTGTCGTTCGCCCTATAAGAATAACTGATAGATGGAAATAATCCTATCAAGTATAGTTTAGGGAATAGGGAAGGCCTGTAGCCAAAACAGTAGCACTCCTTGAATAATGAAATTAATGAGTTCAAGGCGACCGGAAAAAGAAAGTGACTGCCCTCTCCAAGCCAGCAAGAAAGCTTCCACAAACTGGATTAATACCGAGAATTGAGCGACTGAGACTCTCATAGGAGCAAGTGGGATACCGAGATAGCGAACAGGAAACTCTCTTAATGAATAGCCCACAAGTTGTCGGAGAAACTCCTTGTCATACTCCGCCACTCCTGCTATCTAAATGTAGGACTTCGACACACTGATCTGTAAATCAGAGACCGTTGCCAAATCTTGCAGGGCCCCCACCAAAACTCTAAGTGAAGCTTGGTCCCCTTGGGAGAAGAGCATTAAGTCATCAACAAACGCAAAATGCGTGATGCCCAACTTTTTGCACCGCGGATGATACTAGAATGGAGGAAGGCGGCTTCGAGCATTCAATACCTAGGAAAGGTATTCCTAACCAAGCAAGAATAACGTAGGGGACATGGAATCCCCCTGGTGTAAACCCCGTCGACCTTTAAACCAGCCATGCATTGTACCATTCATCGAAATTGAGTATGAGGTAGTTTGTACACATTCCAAGACCCATCCAACAAATTGAGAAGGGATCCCCAAACAGACCAACATAGTCTGAAGGAACTACCACTCCACCATGTCATATGCTTTTGTTATATCAGCTTTGAGCATACACCTCGGGGAGATTCGTTTGTGAGTGTACCTACGGACCAAATCCTGAGCAAGAAATACATTATCCATTATAGACCGACCAGGGATAAAGGCTGATTGGGCTAGATCAACTAAAGGCGTAAGAACCTTCATCATGCGCTCATTTAAAAACGTAGTTATCACTTTATAAATCAAATTAAGATAGGAAATAGGCCAAAAGTTTGTCACCTTCAAGGAAGAAGTCTTTTTCGGTATTAAAGTGAGGATGCAATGATTAATTTGTGTCAGCAGTTGACCTGAAGAAAAGAACTCCTACACGGCAGCTACCAGACTGGTCCCTACATTCCAATTGTGCTTGAAGAATGCCGATGTATAACCATCCGGGCTGGCTTTATCATCCCCGATATCAAATAAGGCCTGTTTAATCTCTGCTTTCCGAATAGGAGACACCAGCTCAAATTGCGCTTGTGCAGCGGGTCGGGGGCTCGAAGTGACAATGTTGGAATCTAGTGTGTCTACCGACCTGGAAGTGCCAAGGAGGTCTTGATAAAATTTCAAGCAACAAGTCACTACTTTTGTCAAGGACGTGGTAGGATTCCCATCCTCTCAAAGGATATGTGAAATAGTATTACGTTTCCCACATTTCCGAGCCACTGAATGAAAGTATTTGGTATTCTTATCAGCCCCCATAAGGTGTGTACATTTGGCCTTCTGGCTATAGAAAGCCCGCTCAGCCTAGAGAAGAAATGTAGCCTTCTTCCGTTTAAGCTGTACCGCTAAACTAAGGTTAGCATCAACAAGAGTTGCAAGAGAACACTGATATGTAAGCTGGAACTATTCCTGAGCACATTTCGCCTTAGCAGAGATATCGCTATATGCCATAACATTGAAATTGATGAAACAGGCACTGAAAAACCAGGGCAAAGATGTTACGTTTATGTTATATTGATTATTTCTATCGGAGAGAGAAAGAGTGCTACATTATGCCATACCTCTATCGAGGGAGAAAAAGTGCTACATCATGCCTCTTGTTCAGGAGTCAAGATTCTCTGTTTAATGTTATTCTATTTAACTCTATCCAGTTAAGTCTAACTTGACAAGCAAGAGGTATTATGTAGCACTCTTTCTCTCTATGATAGAGGCATAATGTAGCACTCTTAACTTGCACTTGCATCGTCACCATTGTACACTTGTATCACGCTTGACATAAGTGTCACAGGCTTGGCATATTATTTTTTTATTTTAATTTTAATTACACTATTATTAGTTTAATAAAAAAAATCAATTTTAACTTTAGTAACGCTACTATTAATTTTATAAAAACTTAAATTAAAATAATAAAAAATAAAAAACAAATTGAATAAGTTTGTATTTATGTCATAGGCGTGCATTAGACATAACACTTAAGTCATGTCTATGATACATTTTTTCATTTTTTGTTTTTTATTAATTTATTAAAATTGTTTAATTGATTTACAAATTATAAATGATTTATTAAATTTGTAACATCCCATCATCGATGGGAAGGTTGTATTGGTAAATTGGGACAGGCTAGGTTGTTACACTGCATATGTGATATGAGCATTCATTTGACTCCTAATTTTAGAGGAATGAGTCTTTTAGCTCATGCACTTATATGTACATGCATTCATGGCATTTCCGGCATTTAATTGTGAATATGATCTGTTTTGTAAATTTTGAGACAATTGTGCTTAAGAATTGGAATTGGAACTGTTTTAGAGTGATTGTCACTTGATAGTGACCCTTAGAAATTTTCTGAATAATTCGGGAGAAAATGTCCAGACCGAAAATCTTCCGAGTGATGGACTGATTGATTGTATAGTACTTGAATAACTGTCCAACGGCCATGGAAAAGTAGATATATGATTTCAGGAATTTTGATATGTCGAGCCATTGGAATTTGAAACGAATTTGACTGGAATTTATTTTGAACAGAGAAAGAATCTAAATTTGTTGAGGAAATGACATGTAGCATAGTTGATTGACCTAAATGCCTTAGGTTTTAGAACTTGGCAGAAAGCATTCTCCTCCATCCTAGGGCATGCGATTTTCTTCTCCATTTGATCGATTCTCCTTCTTCCTCTTTGTGTGATTTCTCGTTGGCCACTTGCTTGCTTCTCCTTGTTGTTAAGACAACCCTAGACCTTGGAGAAAAGATGAGTTGTGTGAGGAGAAGAGAGTATCGTGGGTGATAGAGAAAAGTGAAAGGGTTAGAGAAATTTTCGGAAGTTCTCGAAGGAGAGCTTGTTTTGGTAAGTAAATTGGTTATATGTTGTTTATTAGTGAGTTTTATGCATTTATTGTGTTTAATGTGAAGTATTGGGGTAGTTGTGTTGAGTTATGGTTAAAATTTAGAGAGAGAAAGGTAAAAAGGAATTGGAGAAGATGATCTAGGGCCGCACGTCGCGACGAGAGGATAATTGAATACCGCGACGAGCGTACGCCGCAACGAGCGTAAACGCTGCGACCAGCGTTCGCCGCGACGAGCGGGACGTCGCGACAAGCCACTGTGTAGACGCCGCGGCAAGCGTCTTTTCACACCGCTGCAAGAGCTCTGAGGCCGCGGCGAGGACCATCTTTCTGAATTGGTTTATTTTAGTTTTGGGGCATAACTAATGATGTAGACCTCCAATTTAGGTGATTCTTAATTCGTTATAAACTAGAGAAAGAGGTCTACAATTGATGTGAAGAAAGAAAGTTTGAAATCAAATGAGTGAGATATTAAATATTGAAAGAAAGTTGAATATGGTTTCCTATTGCAACCTAAGGATTTTCATGACAATTGGAGTATAATTTTG
>JANZLD010000007.1:27723602-27736151 GCA_026413575.1 Erythroxylum carthagenense | reverse complement strand
GAATACATGCAGGCCATAAAGGTCAAAGTTGATGAACTTGCCTTTCTCAAAGTGCCAATGGACCAAGAAGATGTCACTGACAAGGTTCTTGAAGGACTTGGTGATGGCTTCGAGGAAGTTGTCTGCACTATCAATGGTAGAGACCTGCCTATCGCGTATGATGAGCTGCATGACAGACTCATCATTGCTGAATCTCAGCTTCCTACCAATTCCACAAACCAATTCCCTGCCACAACTAATTATTCAAACCGTTCAGGTGGAAAACGAAATTATTCTAATCAGCAAAATCAGCAGGGGCATCAGTGGTGTCCACAGTATTACCAGAACAATGCTCATTCTCAATTTCACCACCCCAACTCTACCACCACTCGACCACCATACAATCAACCACAAGCCATGTCAAATCAGTCCTATCCTAGCAATTGGACTCAGCCTAATTCTCAGTATCAGCCACGACCATGCCTGGGAAAGTGTCAAATCTGCAGCCAACAGGATCATGCTGCCAAGTGTTGCCCTTCATTCCGGATTGTTCCCGCTGGACCTACCGCACCACTGCCATGAACCAATTATGCTGCAACTCCGAACCAGGGACAATGGATTCTTGATTCTAGGGCATCCTACCATGTCACCACTGACTTGCAAAACCTTGCTATGCACAGTCCCTACACAGGAACTAAGGATATTATGCTAGGTGATGACTTAGGCCTCAATATCAACCATACAGGAAGTGGTACCATTCAAGCGGATGATACATCTTTAAAATTGGAAAATGTTTGATGTGTGCCCAACATGAAAAAGAATTTGATATCAGTTTATCAATTCTGTGTTTCCAATAATGCGATTGTACAATTCTCACCTTTTTCTTTTCTTGTGAAGGAGCTAACAACAGGGAGACCACTTCTTAGGGGCAAACCTAGAAACGAATTGTATGAATGGCCAGCCACTCCATCCACCAAACTGGCCCTCACCACTTCCACTGCAATCCCAACCGATTGGCACTCAAGGTTGGGACATCCTGCCAAACAGATAATCCATACATTTTATCTCATCACAGTAATCTTTCTAATTCTAGTTTAATTCATGTCAGTACTCACTGTAATGCATGTTTGACAAATAAAAGCCACAAATTGCCATTTTCCACTTCTACTCTTGTGTCTACTAAGCCATTAGATATTATTTTCTCAGATGTTTGGACTTCCCCTGTCTACTCATATGATAATTGCAAATATTATGTCATCTTTGTGGACCATTTCACAAAATATACCTGGATTTATTATTTGCAAAGAAATCTGATATGTATACTGTGTTTATCAAATTTAAAGCTATTGTTGAAAAATATTTTGAGACTCCTATCAAAACACTTTATACAGAAAATTGGGTGGGGGATATTGCCCTTTCCAATTTCCTATCTACCAATGGGATTTCTTTTCGAACCACACCACCACATACACCAGAACACAATGGCACAACCGAAAGGAAAAATAGACACATTGTTGAGACAAGTCTAACCCTACTAAGCCATGCCTTAATGCCCACTATCTACTGGCCTCAAGCCTTTTCCACAGTAGTATATCTAATTAACAGGATGCCTACCGACACTCAAAATGTTTAGTCCATATCAATGTCTGTTCCGCATAAATCCCAATTATTCTAAACTCAGAATTTTTGGTTGTTTGTGTTACCCATGGTTAAAACCCTACACATCAAACAAAACAGAACCAAAGTCAAAGCCATGTGTGTTTGTAGGATACTCACTTACACAAAGCAGATATCACTACCTTGACCTCGACACATCTCGCCTTTATACCTCGTGCCATGTCCACTTTGCCGAAACAGTCTTCCCTTTTGCCAGCAAAGCCAAAGAACCCAAAACATCATCATTCGATACCTCCGCCACATGGATTCCACCAATACTAACTCTGCCTACACCACCGAGTACCCATCAGGCTGAGCCCTCCGATCCTATAGGTTCAGCACCTGAAAATGTGGCACAAAGTGTTGTCAGTGAACCTTCTAGAGATGAAAATGGTGCAGCTCATGTACAAACATCAGCTCCAGCACCAGCACACTCGATGATTACTCGAGCAAAGAACAATATCCACAAGCCAATTCAAAACTTAAGTCTCACGGCTCAGCTACAAGGTAAAGCATATTCTGAACCTACTTGTATTTCGTAGGCATTAAAAGATCAAAATTGGTGCACAGCTTGTTCTGCAAAATTTAATGCATTAGTACGAAATGGTACTTGGGAGCTGGTTCCTCCCGATGCTTCGCAAAACCTTGTCGACTGCAAATGGGTCTTTCGGATCAAACGACATTCCGATGGGTCCATTGATAAATACAAGGCACAGCTCATCGCAAAGGGGTTCCATTAGCGTCCTGGCATTGACTATACTGAAACTTTCAGCCCTGTTGTCAAACCAACAACAATCAGAATCATACTTAGCATTGCTATTACAAAAGGATGGGAACTTCGACAACTAGACGTCAATAATGCATTTCTTCAAGGACCACTGACAGAGAATGTTTTCATGACACAACCTAAAGGATTTATTGATGTTGACAAGCCAAACTATGTCTGTAAACTAAAGAAAGCTATATATGGACTCAAACAGGCACCGATAGCATGGTACCAAGCTCTTCGGACGTTTTTAATTCAAACTAGCTTCACAACTTAGTATTTAGATGCCTCCCTTTTCAACGTCAGACGAAATATGGCACAATCATACTTATAGTTTATGTGGATGACATTATTGTTACAGGAAACAACATAAAACTCATCAATCACTATGTCAATCTATTAGCTTAAAAATTCTCCATTAAGGATTTAGGGTCCCTCTCATATTTCCTAGGAATAAAAGTGGTTTGGAATAAACAAGGAATTTTGCTTTCTCAAAGGAAGAACATCACCGATTTACTATATGAGACAAAGATGAAAGATGCAAAACTAGTGCTCACTCCCATAGCCAGTCACTCGACACTCACACTCAATTCAGGCGACAAATTGCCAGATGCAAGTGAATGTAGAAAAATCATTGGCAGCTTACAATACTTACTATTGACACGTCCCGATATAGCTTTCGCAGTGAATAAATTATCCCAATTTAATCACTGCCTGACAACTGAGCATTGGTTGGCTGCAAAAAGACTTTTTTGATATTTAGCAGGGGCAATTGACGAAGGGGTTTAGCTCTTCCGAGACTCCAATGCCAACCTTCATGCCTTCACTGATCAAATGAACGAATCTGTCATCGAAACTTTTTCCGATGTTGACTGGGGGGGTGATAAGGACGACTATCGATCAACTGGGGCATTCATTGTCTTTCTCGAGAAAAACCCAGTCTCCTGGAGCTCAAAGAAATAGAGATCAGTGGCAAAATCATCAACAGAGGCAGAATATAAAGCAGTAGCTAACACTGCAGCTGAGCTAAATTGGATACGAAATTTACTTACTGAGCTTAAAATTGACTTATCCCACTCTCCGATCATCTACTGCAATAACATCGAAGCTACACAATTGAGCTTGAATCCAGTGTTTCACTCCCGGATGAAACACGTAGCTATCGACTTTCATTTCATCAGGGATCAAGTTCAATCTGGTGTGCTCCAAGTTTCCCATGTCTCCGCCATCGACCAAGCCACTGACCAAGCCGCCGATAGCCTCACCAAACCACTTCCCCGTTTGTTGTTCCTTTGTTAGAAGATCAAGCTTGGCATTCGAAGACAATAGCCAACTTGAGGGGCCATATTAGAGACAAAGCAACTTGTTCACTGATTGGGCCAAGCCTAACATCTCAACTTCAGTCAATGGAGTCAATGGAAGACTAATTCAAAGCTAATCTGATTTGATACTATCTGTTATAACCTTCCGAATATACTTCTGCTACACAAAGATAGGAATCGATAGTTTCACTTTCAAATTTAGTTTATCTTATCACTTGTAATTGTATATATACAATACAATCATACGTTAATAAAATTATCCATTATCTCTAAACCTTATATATTAGTGATCTAAGTAGAGGAAGAGATGTGTCGAATGTCATAATATTAGTTATCTGAGTAGAGGAAGAGATGTGTTGAATGAGTATAGCTTTGGCAGCAACTAAATCAGAAACAAAATGAATGTCAATTTCAATATGCTTTGTGCCAGTATGAGAGACCAAATTTGAGGCAAGAAAAGTAGCATCAAGATTATCACACCGGAGGGTAAGTGAGAGACTCGCGATACTCAATTCACTAAGAAGGGCAATAATCCAACATAGTTATGTAGAAATAAGTGTAACGCTTCGGTACTCAGCTTTAGTGCTAGATCGAGCAATAGTATATTTGTAACAGCCCGTTACCTATGTTAGGGGCTATAATTGTGAATTATGAGAAATTAGAAAAATGCACATCATGCATAATTAATAATGACACACAAGTTTATTTTGTACATTCATATGATTGTACATGCATTCATTGGCATTTTCGTGTAAATTGGTTTATAAACGAAAATTGTGGATTTATTTGGAATGTGTTAAATATGATTTGATAATTTTTGTACATTTCGGGTATTTTAGAAATTTTTGGTGAATTATTTTTGAGTTGAAATTTATTCGGAGAATAATCTAATTATTTTGAAAATTTTGGTTAAAGTGAGAAAATAAAAAAACTAAAATTTGGACTAATTATGTGGTGACATGTGGCAACAATACATATGTGACAAATGACAAATTGCTATTGTGAAAAATGGTGAACCGATGAAGACAATAGCACATGTGAAGGACATGCAATAAACCCACGTATTATTTTGTTTTTAGTTAGAAAGAGTTACAGTAGCTTTCGATCATCTGAAGTATTCTTTGCTTGGTTTTCTCCATCACCGAACATTGAGTTGCTCTTGTTGATTGTCATTGAGATATTATTACTACTGGGAATAATTGAATCCAGTAAGTAGTTTTGATAATGTTCATTTTCTAGTGTAACTGTATACATGCATGCATGGGTTTTAAAATGGTAGTTATGGTGATGTACTGTTCATGTATGATGTGTTAACATAAGAGTTTTTTTTAATGGGTTTGTATTTAAGGGAACAAGCTTGAGAGATGCAATGCTCGGGGAACTAAGATGTTCATGTAACATTTATATGGACATGAGTTTTTGCTTATATGAATAAGTCTGAAAAATAAATTAAAAATGATACTGACATCTGTGAGTTAAGGAACAAGGTTAGGAAGCTGATGAGTATATGCATATACTCTGTTTTGGTTTTGAGAAAACCGAAACTGTACATGCATGCATTTATGTCTGTTGTGTATCGGTAGATGAATTTAATGATATGAGATGACAATTTGGATGAAGTTATTGTTGGATATTAAAATGCATGCAGAAACATATATGCAATTAAACATGCTTTGTTCTTGTTATATATATATGCGTCAATGTCTGGGTAGTGTGGTGATGGATGTATGTGAGATAGAGTTAAAGAAAACATAGAGGTGTTGTGTTTTAAGGAGTAAGATGATAGAAAACGTGAACTGAGAAGGGAAGGAAAAATAAATGAAAAAGTGCAGGAAAAAAATGCAGAAAATAAAATAAGTGCAGACAGTGTTGTACACAAGGGTTGAAGATGATGAATAGTGTTGAAAACTTTTTGGTTTTGGTATTTATAACTAATGTTGTATTTTGAGTTGTTTTAGCATAAGATAAGTTGCAAATGAAAGAGACAATGAGAGGGTATAAATGAAAGATGATAGGGTAAGTGGAAGAGAGGAAGAAGAGTGAAGAAAATTTGCAGTTTTGGTGATCTGGGTTGGTGAAGAAGATGAAATTAACGTGCTAGAGAGAGAAAAGGTATGGGTTAGTTGTGTGGGATAAAAACTAGAGTTTTTCATTGAGCAGCCCTCAGTCTTTTGCCTATAACTATTTCATCTGAACTCCAAATAACTTGAAACTTGAACCAATAGATTCCTAAGACATTTTTCTTTCTTTCCATAAAAATTTAGAGTTAGATGAAATGATCTGAAAGTGATTGATAGTATGAAAGTGTGGAAGTCTGCTAGAATGTTCTGAATTGTAAAATTTTCATGATCTGCTTCGGTTTTCAAATTATAACTTGAGATGTAGATTTCTGAATGAGTTCATTTTTGATTCATATTAAACTAGAGACATATGTCTACAATTTTTGTGAAGAGGTTGAATTTTAATTCTATCTCTTTGATTTTCAAAATTGGCATGGAACTAAGTTTTAGCTTAGGTTGTAGCACTACCAGGGATAGAAATCATATCCTGTGATTATTGAATAAACTGTATTGATTTGGGCCGAATTAAGCTGAGTTATCTTCATCAAAGTTGTAGCTTATTCTCTTAGCTTTAAATTGGTATAAAGTTTGAAATTTTTGGATGTTTGAGTTGAAAGATATGAGTTGAACAATTAGAGGATATGATCATGTTCTAGCCAAAAGTTCAAATGTGCACAATCAGAGGTATTTTGTGAATAAATCATTGAATACTGAATCAAATTGGATTATCTTGGAGTTTTTAGAAGCTTAAGACACTGTAGAAAAAATTTCCAGAAGGAAGTATTGCCTAATTTTGTCATTTATCCTACCAGATTAATTATGCAAAGTTGATCCGAAAATATATGGGTAGAAAATCTGATGTGGTCACTTAGGTTATGAAATTGATTTCATTTTTTTTATTTTGGTCCAAATTATAAGTACCATATGATATTAATGAGGTCTTTGACATCTAATCAATTTGATGATAAGAGTTGCAATAAGATACCCGGAATTGTCATTGAACATGCATTGTGCATACTTTCTATATATTGATGTGCATAAAAGAAACACTTGTATATTGGAGCAAAAATGTGATATTTGTGAATGTGTTGTGTATGTTTTAGAGGAGCTAAGTGGATGACAGACAGACATTGCCAAACCATCCAGGCAATAGCATATTGGAGCGTTCTGTGAGCCAACCTAGATGATTTTCTAGGATTGATTTGATTTGAATTTAATTTAATTTATTACACTTCCAATATTATTGAACTGTTTGTGAGTTGTTTCTGGATTTCGAACTTGAGGTCCGAGGAGTTCAATAGTTGGGAATGTATTGGGAGTATTTTGATTTGATATGAATTTTGACATTTGATTCTTAACGAAAGTTGAATGCTGGACTTAGGTCTGATGACTATGAAATCTTGCCTGAACATTTGTATAAGATTGTGATGTATGAGATTTCTGAAATTGTTGCATTTCATATAATGCATGCTCAAATAAAGGCACTGTGACTTGAGTTGCCAGTATGAAGAGCTTCCACGTAGAGCTTTGCTCCGTGATTCTGTTTGGCTGAGCCCTATGGGCCAGTATTTGTATAAGTTTGTGATAGGCACTCGGTCACAACAATAAGAAAGAATGTGAATCTCATGCATATAACATTTAATGATTTGTAAAGATGAAACGAATGATAAATTATTATGATCTATTTGTTGTACTTGGCCATGTGGATTGTGAGATTATATGATATATCATGTTGTGTGAATATTTGGCTTATATACATGATCTGAATGAATATATGTGAAATATGTGGTATGTGTTTGTAATCCGGTGAAATCATCAATGATGGTTCACTCATTAAGTTCGCAAAACTCATAAAAATTGCAACGTGGTTTTTCAGGTACGAGACAGGAAACTTAGTTCTTAGACAGGACTAAAGGACCTTTTGGATTTTGTTATGGATCAGAGGTCTATTAGCTAACTCCAGGAGTATCGTGTCTTGTATTTTGTTGTATTTTCGTTAGAACCTATGTGAGGTCATATAAATATTTGTCTAAAGGAAAGAGTGAAAACTTGTTTGGATTAGTGTAATGAATAGTTTTAAAATTTAGTGACTTTCGATTATGTTAGATGATGCCATGTATAATTTAGTTTTGCTTTTGCTCTAACATGGCATTATCATAGGATATGTTCTTGAATATGGTTGAATGTTTGGGTATGTATCATGTGGTAGTGGGATGTTGCAAGATTACTTATTGGCACTCCATGAAATAAGATTAGGACCAAGAAAGATACAATAACCAAATGTAGACCGTCGATCATCAATACAACCAGCCCAATCAGCATCATAAAAGGCTTACACAAAAAGGTTGGAAGATTTAGTGAAGTGAAGGCCATGAGAGGGTGTGGATTGAAAATATTGTAGAATCCATTTCATCGTGGACTAGTGAATGCCAGTAGGACATTGTAAAAATTGAGATACCTTATTGACTGCAAATTGAATATCAGGATATGTGAGACAAACATATTGAAAGGTACCAACAGTACTGCGATATTCAGCAACATCAGAGAGAGGAACACCATGATTTTTGCATAAGGGGAGAGATTGAGTGAAGGGTGTATGAATTGGTTTAGATTTATCAAAATTAGTATGAAGAAGAAGATCTTTGGTGTATTGTGTTTAGGTGAGAAGAAGATCAAGAGAAGTGGGGTGAGCTTCGATACTAAGAAAGTGATTAAGCAAACCTAAATCTTTTATGGAAAAAGTATGGAAAAAGTATAGTGAAGATAAAAGATAAGTTTTGTAATGAAAGATGGGAAATACCAGTTACGAAGATATCATCCACATAAATTAAGAAAGGTGGCGTGAGAGCTAATTTTATGAATGAAGAGAAAGGTATCGAATTTTGAGGGTGTAAATTGGAGATTAAGAAATTTTTGACTTAGGCGATGAAACTAGCTCAAGGAGCCTGTTTGAGATCATATAAGGCTTTATAGAGTGCACAAATATAGTTAGGATGATGAAGATTTGTAAAGCTAGGAGGTTGAGACATGTAAACAGATTCTTGTAAGTAACTATGAAGAAAAACATTATTAACATCACGTTAGCAAATAGACCAATTATAGAACATGGCCAAGGTGATGATGGGAATAGTTATAGGTTTAACAATAAGATTGAAAGCAGTAGTATAATCAACTCCTAAGGTTTGATGGTAACTTTTGGCTACAAGATGAGCTTTGTAGCACTCAAGAGAGCCATTAGGATTCCATTTAGTGCGAAAAACACATTTTTTTATAGCGAACAATATTTGTGTTAGGTGGGAGAGGAATACGAGTCCATGTGGCATTAATATGGAAAGCACTAAACTCTTCAAGCATAGCTTGATGTTAGTGAGAAAATTTGTTAGCTTGAGCAAAGGATGCGGGATCAAAATGAGTGTTTGGTGTGTTGAAAGTGTAAGTGATGTATTAAAAAAAGGTATAAGGGGTACGAGTGTGATCTCAGGTATGTGTGATCCTAGGATGAAGAGGAGGATGTGATGTGGTTGTGGTAAGGGGGAAGAGGAAATAGAAGGTATATGAGGAAGAGGTAAAGGTAAAGAAATAGGAGAGGAAAAAGGTGAGGTAGAGGATGACACAAAGAAATTTTTGTAGAGAAAGAGATGTTTAAGGAAGCGAACATGATGAGAAATATAAAGTTAGGAGGTAATAGGATTAAAGCATCAATAACCCATATACTGGGAGGCATAGTCAAGAAAAACACATTATAAAGATTTTAGTGTAAGTTTGTCTAGGTAAGTGGAGCCCAAAAACGGAAAACATGCACAACCAAAGATCCAAACATGAGTGAGGTCATGTTGAATACAATAAAGGAGGTTATGAGGAGATTTGTGATGAATAACAAGAGTGGGTAAGAGATTTACAAGGTAAATAGCAATAGTGAAGGCTTCATACTAAAGAAACATAGGAAAGGAGGCACGAAGAAGGAGGATAAGTCTAGTTTCAGTGAAGTGACAACTTTTTTGCTTAGCAAGACCATTTTTTGGGTGTATAAGGACAATAAATACGAAGAGTGATTCCAATGGAAACAATATAGTGAGCAAAGGCATCATTGGTGAGCTCAAGAACTCAATCGCATTGAAAAGTTTGCATGATAATGGAGAAGAGATTTTCAACAGTGGTTTTAAAGGATTGAAAACAAAACAAGACATGATTTTTATGGCTTAGAGGAAAAATCCAAGTAAAACAACTAAAGTTATCCACAAAGATAATAAAATATTGATAACCAGAGTGCGAAGAGACAGGAAGGACCCCAAATATCATAGTGAATTAGTTATACAGGTTTGACAGAAACTTAAGAAGACATAGGAAATGAAAGACGAACACTTTTGCCTTGAAGACAAGAAGTACATAGATTAGTGACATTTTTAAAAGACAAATCTAATCTAGATAATGTAGAGTGACATAGATGGCCAAGACATTGATATCATAAATTTATTAAAATAGAGGCAACTATGAGGGCAACCAGATTCGTTTAGTGTGTTGGAATCTTTATTAGATAGAGGTTGTTATAGATGGGGCTCTAGTAAACCATGATCTTAGATCAAGGTCTTCATAACATAACCAGATGGATTAAATTCAATGAAATAGGAATTATCAGTCACAAATTTGGCAATAGATAAGAGATTAGTAGTGATGTGAGGAATAATCAATATATCATGAAGGTGAAGAGTACAAGAAAAATTGGGAAGTGTTAAGGTACTAGTAGATGAAATAGGAAGAGTGTGTACATTATCAACAACTTGATTAGATCCTTCATATGGTGTGACATATTCTACAATATGAGAATGTAGAGCAATATGAGTAGTAACACTAGTATCGAATAACCATTTAGTGACATCATTGTTGGTGAAAGGAGTGAGGTCATGATTGGGATGGATATTTATGGTGAATAAAGTGTTGGTAAGTTTATTAGTAGGGTGGCGGAAACCAATGGAATGTTTCCGAGATTTAGAATACCAAAAAAAACAATGAGTAGCAATATGCCTTCATTTCCAGCAAATTTGACATTGGATAGGTAACTTATAATATTGAAATTGGACTTAAGACAAGAGGAATTATGTGAAGCTTGGGTCTAGAATGGGAATTGGGTTAAGGTGAAAGAGGATTGTGACTAGTGCGCTTTATGAAATTGTATAGGTTGATCAAAGCGTTGTCTATAAGGTGGGCTGTTAATTTAGCCAAATCCGAAGTGTGGTCCATCAGCTTGCATCTTTGCCCAAATGAGTTAGGGTTGCCAGAGAAATGGTTAGAGAAGGGGGGTCCTCTATGTCCCCTGCCACTGCCTCTGTAATGAATGGAGTGATTTGTGGTCAAGAATGCAGCAAGTTCAAAATCCAATAGCAGCGATACTTGGAAGGAGAGGAATCGCTGCTTATAAAGCAAGAGTGTTGCTCTGAGTTCTGCAAATGTGATGGTGGTTAGGTGATTTTTGTTTGTTGTTATAAACAACTCAAAATTTGTGGGTAGTCTATTTAAAGTGAAGAGGATGAGATTGTCATTCCAGATGGTGTCACCATTCACAACGAGTTCTTCAACATTGGTGGAGATGACGTTAAGGTAGTTAATGATGGCGTTGGAACCCTTCTTGATGATGTGAAGCTTACGGTGGAGGAGAGACTATTGAGAGGTAGATTGGAGCATGAAGTGTTCTTCAATCCTGATCCAGAGAGAGTGTTTGGTGCTGTGTTGGTAGGCGAGTCACATTGTGGAGCTAGATAGAGTGATCCAGTGAGGAAGCAGTATACAAGTTTATCCAATTTCTTCCATCTGGTATAATCAGTGGATTAAGAAGTAGAGGTGTCATTCGAAGGAGCAATGGTTCCACCAACATATCCTAAAATATCAGAGGTAAGTAGACTAACTCTAGTATGTTTTGCCATAACAAATAATCCATAAAGTCTAACGGTGTGGTTAGAAAATTAATAATCTAGTTGAATAATAATGTAGGTAGGCTGCCATGTTCTTGACTGTGAAATTCTAGTTGTGTTGTGTTGATTCTGTTGATATGTGGTTGTGTATATGTCACTAATATGTGATATGTCCCAGAAGTGAAAGAGAATGTTGCAAAAATGAACTTGCGGTGTGTTAATTGTAGTGTTGAGTCGTTATGAGGATATGTATGTATGAAATATTTTGAATTTGCGGATTGTGTTTGACTAAAAGAATGCTAGATTTCAAGGAATTTGGAAGTAGGTTGTGATACCATGATATAATAATAGAATCATATGAATAAAGAGATGTTGTATTGAATTGTAATGTTTACAAAGAGATATCCTTTAATATACAAGTTAACGATATTGATAACTAGATAAGGATAAATAAATGAATGATAAGCACAAATAAAATATACAACAATGATTGGTTAAAACTTGTAAAAAATAACAACAAGAATATAAAATATTTGATGGTTGAGATTCTAAGGGGGCGGTTGGTTAGCGTGGCGAATGATAATAGGAATGAGAATGGATATTATCATTATAACTATGATGATTGGTTTAGAGAAATGAATCATTACTATTACGATTAATAGTGGTTAATTTGTAAAAAATATTGAAATTAATTAATTACAATATTTTAATTAATGAATGAATTATATTTTAATATATTGTAACTAATTAATTAATTATAGTGTAATTAATTAATAATAATATTGTAATTAATAATATTTTAATTAATTAAATAATTACAATATTTTAATCAATGAATGAATTATGTTTTAATTAATTAA
>JANZLD010000007.1:27679678-27694281 GCA_026413575.1 Erythroxylum carthagenense | reverse complement strand
CATCTTAAAGAAAAGACAAAATAAGATAAGACAAAATATGTAATAGGATTATTTAGAACCCTAATGTGAAGTTTGACTCATCCAAGTCCAATGGCCCAAATTTCAATCCTAAAATAATATACCCAATATTATAGTGCTATTGGATAACAATTTTCGCTACCGAAAATCAACCGATTCGCCGCTTGACGATTTTTCCGGTCCGGGAATTTTCTCCGAAAAGTCCCAGAAAAATTCCTAAAAATCCCTTAAAATATAAAACACTCAATGGCGCACTCAGAATAATTTTTTCAAACCCGATAATCCCGTTAATCACAATAAAATTACATTAGGCACGAAAACCGGGAATGTCATGTATGCATGTACAGTAAGTTCCTGTACACAATTGTGACTATGTAGCAATCCTATTATGCATGAGCAGTCCTATGAAATCCCAATCTAGCACATCCTATGCTAATTTACTATTCTACCCTTCCAATTGAGGGTGGGATGTTACAATTCTATACTGTCTGTCCTTTAGGTGAAATGCATGATACGTGTTGTTCATCTAATTCACTAATCCATACTGCATTTGGGAAATCATTCAGTGCATCCTTTGCTAGTTTAGTTAAAGTCAAAAAGTTTTTGGAAGAGAGTATTAATAAACTAACTCCTGAGAGAAGATCTTTCACTGTTTCACTTGATACCATCAAATGTTTAAGGAGCCTTCTTGGGAACCTAGGCATTGGGAACTCCTTTACCTTATCTACCGAGTCTCAATTCAATTGGAATATAAAAAATAATTATTTCGTTTTCTTTTCAAAGAAATAGGCCTGAAACTTTATTTATTGTTTTATCTGTTTTGTCTGTAAGAATTGTTTGACTTCTGATTAAAATCTTGTATTACTTACCATACATCATTATATTATATTCTGGGAAAAATAGCCCCGTAACTTCAGGAGAAGGGGTGCCTCCTCACAAAGGAGGTTGCAGTGACCAGGCCCGGGCGAGGATCCGAACAAAATCGATGAAACGAAAGAGATCCGAATGAATAGAAAGGAAAAAACAAAGGATGAATTCCATTTTCCCTTTAAAGAGACATACTATCAAAATATTGTGTCAAATGCTTGTCAAAAGCATCTGTAACTAATCGTGTCGGAGATTTTGGTTTATTAGTAGGAATTTTAGGCCTTTTTTGGATAACGGGTATATTAATATTTATCTTTTTCTGTAAGAATCATATACATTATATTACAAACTTCATGTTAAAACTATTTGAAAATTTTGTGAAACCATATAAAATTGACAAACCATATACTTTAAAAGATAAAAATAAAAAGCATAAACCTATGTAATATTAATTAATTTTGAGTTTATAGTTTCATAAATTATAGAAATGATTTGACTTTTTCATTGTTAAATTTATTTTTACACTTATAATCATTTTCAATAATATTAAAATTTAATTTTCTCAATATAATGTTCAGTCACAAAATTATCAAGTCAAAGTTAGTGAATTCATAATTATAAATAAGAGAATAATTTTTTTTATTTAAGCTTTTATCGATGATTTAAAAAATTCGTTGCCAAAAGTCTAGCTTTTTGTGTGGTATCTAAATTCATCACCAAAGGCTCACACTTTGGTGATGAAAATACTAAAATATCGCAAAAGGATTTGACAAAGATTTTGTAAAACTTTGTGAAATGGTAAGCCTTCGGTGAAGTTTTTAAAAATTGTCACCAAAAGTTGACTTTTAGTGTCGATTTTGAAATCGTTGTCAAATAAAACATAGACAAATCTAGACTTTGTTGTAGTGATAATCAGGTCAATTTAGTGAACTTATTCTCTAATAAGCACCCACATGTTTGTTTAAGTATTTCTATATTTCAATTTATAAGATCAATTACTTAAAAAAAAACATAACATGTGCTAGTTTTATTGTATTATCAATATTTCGTCTTAATGAAATTACAACTAAGAACAATTTAAGAATAATATATAAATGCAAATTGCATTTTACAATTATGAACTTATCATAATTTTAATTGTACACTAGTTATTTTGGAAATTTTATCTTTAATATTACAATATCAAATGCAATTAATAAAATTAAAAAATGTCTTTATTAATTAAAATAATAATATCGTTCATAAAATTTCAATCAACCGATTAGAATAAACTAACAATATTCTTGAAATATATGGCAATACAATGTTGCCATGACCATGAAAGCATTCACTTAAAGATTATCATGATGGTGCAACTCATGCAGATAAAGGAGTCGTAATTTGTAAACAGGTAAGCGAATCTTTATATGAACTCCAAAGTGAAAATTACGTGATAATTAAGGCTTTTATAAATGTTTTTGTTTGTGTCTTAAAACATATATTCATGGTTTTAGGGGTACATGCCATTAATTTCTTTGAATGGTCTGCATTGTTACAAACAAAATTTATGAGGAGAAGAGAAGCAAAAAGGAGGAAAGGAGGAGAGAGTGATAAAAGAATGAGAAGGATGAGGAAAATTATTCTCCTTTTCATTCATTCTGTTTCTTTCATTCATAAGCCTTACATCACAGTTATACCTTTCCTAGGATTTAGAGCTAATGATTGGCTGTACATCCAAAAAGATTATAATAGAAAATTGTTTAGCTTATAAAAAAACTCCCTCGTCTAAGAAAGTTTTTTTTCTGACCCTTTGCTCTCATCCTGTTGCGATGGTTTCACTCGTAACATTACTCGGTTCCTCATAAACAACCTTGTCCTCAAGGTTGAAGCCAGGTTTGTTGCTTTCTATGTCATTTAACCATTCCCATATAGCCTCTGCTTCGAGCAAGTGTCTCTATTTGATCAAAAGCTGTGTCAACTCTTCACCATATAACTTGACTTGGCGAGCATGTAGTACCTTCTCTGGTTTGAGAATTGGTTGCCCATCTATGGTAAGGGTGGGAAAGGGAGTGGGGGATAAGTACACATCACCTTTGAAAGCTTTTAAAAGAGAAACTTGAAACAATGGATGGATTTTAGAATCAGGAGAAAGTGAGAACTCATAAGTAACACTACCAATACGTTTAACAATTTGATAGTGAGAGCTCATAAGTAACACTACCAATACGTTCAACAATTTGATAGGGCCCAAATACTTCTTCACTAGCTTCTGTGATGTGCACTGACTACCGACTGCTGACGATAAGGTTGCAACTTCGCGAGCACCCAATCCCTGATAGCAAACTGCTTCTCACAACAATGGCGGTCAGCCTGCATTTTCATTTAATTTTGCTCCCTCTCCAAATTGACCTTCATTCGAGCTAAGAGTGCTTGTCTCTCCAATAAGCAATCCTCCAATTGGGCAATCTTAGTACTACAAGGCAAGTAAGAAGTAATGGTGGGAATACTTTGCCTTGAAAGGGTTCATATCAATAGAGGAATGCCAAGACATGTTATATGACCATTCTGCTCAGTGCAAGATATTGGCCTAAGTTTGTGGATGCTCATTTGAGAACCATCGGAGATAGGTTTTGAGACAGCGGCTAAGAACATCAAACTGCCCATCCGTTTAGGGATGATAGCACTAGTTAATTTGAGTTTAGCACCTTGCAAATGGAATAATTCCTTCCAAAATTTGCTAAGAAAGATTCAATCCTGATCACTAATAATGGATCTCAACAAGCCATGAAGTCGACCAATTTCTTGGGAAAAAGAAGTAGCAAGTTATGGCATCGTAACATCGATCCCTAAAGCAACAAAATGGGTGTACTTAGATAATCGATCAACAACGACCGATATGTTAGTCTTCCCTAAGGCAACAAAATGGGTATACTTAGATAATCGATCAACAATCACCCATATGTTAGTCTTCCCATTGGAAGGTGGAAGGTGGGTAATGAAATTCGTGGCAATGTCTTGCCAAATGTGGGATGGCAGGGGTTGAAGGAGACCAGCATGTTTACTAGGGAGGTATTTGACCTCCTAGCAGGTTCGAAAAAATGTAACGAAATTAGCGACTTACTTTCACATATGATTCCAAATAGCAAATAGTCACTACGCAAATGGGCAGTGATAATCCAAATAAGTATAATGCCCACATAATTTAGAATTAAGGATTATTTATATAGATGTATAAATGAATATTGTTAAAGTTAAAATTTTGAGGGAAAAATTAGAAATGTGTTATTATGGATAAAATTTTGTGAGAGAAAAGAGGTAAAAATATAATAGTTCGAATGTTTAGAATGAATTAATAAAATAAGTAAGTTAAAAATAATAATTAAGAAATAAATGAAATTTTGTAAACATATAATAACGAAGGAATTAAAAAGATAAATGGATAACATATGTGAGTGAAAATTGTTAAATTTATATACAATTTTGTAAATGAAAAGAGGAAAAGATAAAATAGTTTAGTAAAAGTGGACAAAAAAGGTGTAAATAAATGTGTTATAATATTTTAGTAGAGAGATAAAAAATAAAGAGAAATTTTTAAAAAAAGTATGCAAATATAAAGAGCTACAACGCGATTATCATTCAAAATTTTTAAGGAGTCATAGATGTGACTTGTTAAGTCACACTCGAGATCGATCAAGAAAATAAAAATAAAAATTTAAGAGAATTGAGGAATATTTATAAATATGTTATGTTATGAATGGTTAAAGATGTATAAATAATATTGTAAAAGTTTAAAATTTGCAAAAATTTTGAAATTTGTGATTGTGGATAAAATTATTTGTGAGAAAATAGGTTAAAATATAAGAGGTAGAATATCTAAAGTGAATTAAGAAATTAGTTAGTAAAAATTAAGAATGAAAAAATAAAGTAAAATTTGGAAATGTATAGTATAATGTATATGTTATAAATGGATGAAATATGTAAGTGAATATTTTTAAGTTTATACATAATAAATAAATTTATTATCATATTTTAGTAAAAAGTTTGAAAAATTAAAAAATAAAATATCATGAGTCACGCACACTCGTGAGTGAAAATTAAATCCCTAAAAACCTAATCTTTCAATCCATTTTCAATTGAGCCGTACAAGTAGATATCATGCCCACGAGACGTAGCAACAGTGGACCAGTGAAGACTTAACCCAAGTGACCTTCGCAACGCACCAGACGACATTTTCACGTACCCAGCAACGTCAGCCAAGTTTGAGAAAAACGATTTCGCGTCACCCACATTTTATTCAAACAACCTCCGTTTTGATCCTTTTCAATTCTTATGGACTCCAATCCTAATTTTGGAACTTTTTATCGTATTTTGAACTTATTTGGTAACTTTTCGGTAGCCCCAAAGAATTTTCAGATTGAATTCGAAAATCACTGAATGTCACCAAAATCGTCCGGTGTTCCTAGATCTCCAAAGTACATTTTGGGGCTTTTAAAGCTTGTTCGAACTTATTCTATAGCTTTTCAGAGTTTTTAGAAATTTTATGAAAACTTTCCCGTAGAATATAGAACCATTTCTAGTTTATTCGTGATCTCTGTTACAACTAATATACCATAAATAGATCATATTGTATAAAATACATGTACAACACATTATCTACCATAATAATCGAACTAGGGTGTTACACCGTTGTATAAGTGTTGATGTTTTGACGATGCGTTATATCAATGGGTGATGCGAAGGAGATAGATGTCACAATCATGCATGCATAATTAAAATTAATTAATATATATAAAAAGGTGAAGTCTGGCAGTTGCACAATCGTGCTTGTTGAAAGGTGAAGTCTAGTAAACAGAGAGGAGGCAGTCCAGTCATTGCACGATCGTGATAAGTTTGTGTACTCTTCATTCTTTTGGCCATAACTTCTTCTCCAGACCTGCGATTGACTTGAAATTTCAACTGCAAGGTCCTCATACATTGTCCTTCCTCTCCACCAGATTTCATTGCCATGTAAAATCTTAGATCTGAAGATAACCGTGACTTGCATTTGACCATGTTTTTCCACATGCATGCTTATCGTTAATTAATCACTCAAATTCTAGAACTTCAACAAGAACATGTTTTTTGTCATTTTTAATTAAATATAATCAATTGATTGATTAAATCTTTTCTCATGTTATCGCCTTCGTCACACTTGTGACTTAATCGTCCTAACTGTGAGTCTCATGAACTTATTCAGTCATAGCTGTGACTTATATTTATTAAATACATTGGCGTGATTTAAGTGTCACGCTTGTGGCAAATATATTTCTTTTTTCATTCTTTAATTAAATATATTTAATTTATAACTAATTAATTAATTTACATATAATTAGTGCATATATTTTTTTTGTCATTTTTAGTAAAATTAGTTAGTAAAATTTTGGAATAAAAATAAAAATAGGAAATGTATAGTGTAATGTATTTGTCATAAATGGATAAAATATACAAAATAAATCCAAATATTATAATATCTAAGTAAAAAACACATATCAACAATCATGGGTGTAACTTATTAAGTCACGCCTGTGACTGAAATAAAATAAGTTAAAATTTTGTATAATCAATTAAATCTTTTAGTTAATTAAAATAAAAAAATTAAATAAGTCACTGGATGTAACATGTTATATCATTTAATGTATAAATGAATATTGCATAATTTAAAATTTTGTGATAAAATTATGAATATTTTGAAATGTATACTTAGAAAGGAATTATGATAGAATTATTAAAAATATACAAGCTAGAATATTAAAAATGAATTAGTAAAATTTGGAAGGAAAAATAAAAAGTAGGAAATATATAGTGTAATCTGTTCGTTATAAATGGATAAAATATACAAAGTAAATATAAATATTATAAACATTATATCAGTAGTCATAGGTATGACTTATTAAGTGATGCCCATAACTGAAACAAAATAAGTTAAAATTTTTAATCAATTTAATATTTTAGTTAATTAAAATAACGAAAAAAGTCACTAGGATTAATCTGTTATATTATTTAATGTATAAATGAATATTGTGTAATTTAAAATTTTGTGATAAAATTTTAAATATTTAAATTTTGAAATGTATAAGAAAGGAATTAACAAGGTTAAAATTTGTTAATGTGATCGAATTACAAAAATATGTAATTTAGAATATTAAAAATGAAAAAATAAAAATTTTCAGTAAAAATTTGGAATGAAAAGTAAATTTTTTTGGAAATGTATAGTGTGATGTATTTGTTATAACAAAAAAAGGCCATTGGGTGTGACTTATAAAGTCACATAAGTCACACCTATGAGTGAGTTTAGAATTTTAAGTTAACCCTATTGTTAGTTGCAGAAGTAGAAATCACGCTTATTCCACCTTAGAAATTACGACTGTTCTCTCATCTTCTTCTTGGATTGAGATTTGTTCTCTAGTGAACGAGCAGTTGAAAAACCCTAGTGTCCGAATCTTGTATTTCTTCAGATCTAGAGTTGGGACTTTAGATCTTGAGTCGGGTTGTTGTCATTCTGTGTGGCTTTTGGGTATCACCGTTTGTCGTTGTTGCCTTATGTCGCCGCCTCCCTTACAAGTTGCTTAGAATTATAGGTAATCTTTTATATCATTAAACATATTTTGGTATTTGCTTTTTTTTTTAATGATTTTAACATAACAAAGTTTGAGTTAAATATAACAGAGTTTTATAATTTCATGAGGGTTTAATTTTTACATTTAGTAAAATGTATTTAGTTAATTTCTTGTTTTGAATTGGGATGATGCTTCGTTTTTCATATACAATCCCTTTATACTGTTAAGCATTTCTTTTTTTTTGGCTTTAAGTTGATATGATTTGAATAAGATACAACAAAAATTTTAACTTTATCCTGCGACTTGGTTCTTTTTTTCTTGGTTTTTATACTCGGCTAAGAATTGTATTATGTTAACAATTTGTTCTGAGTTGGTTACTTGCTATTGCTTTGTTTTTTAATAACATAATTGTTAAATTGTAAGAATTGTGTTTAATTATTTGGCATTAATAAAATTATAGATATAAATTTTGTTAATAGATTTTATTAAATAAATGGAAAGAAATAAAAATAAGAATAATAAAAATTGTATAAAATTTGAACTTTGATTGTTGTGTGAAAAAAAAAGGATTGGCAAAGGAATGAGCATGTAAATGAGTTATTAATGAGATAGAAATGAGAATTATGGTATGAGAATCAATTAAAAAGCAGGTACAATGGTTTTTAAAACTTTGATTTTAGAATATAGTCAAGTTTAGTTTTTAATGAATTGTTAGTTCATTATTAAATAATTCAAGTTTGATATTATATAAAACATTTTGATATAGTATAAAACTAAGCAAATTTACAAACACTTAATAAAAGATAACACAAAAGATTATTTAATCTTTTTCTTTTTAATCCTTTAGTTTATTATTATTTATTAAACGGCGTATATTTAAGTAGAATGTTTGTTCATTGTATGAGGATTTCATGTTTGCTTATTATATTTAGCCTCTGTAAATCTAATTAAGTAATGATTGTTTCGTTTGGTTTGAGATTTACCAGAATATTTTGATTTTTGATTGTTACTTAAATTATGTCTCGTGTGAGATTAAGAGCATCTTCATCTTCTGAAGCAGACGATGTGCCTATTTTAGATAATCCTTGTGTTCAATTTAACACTCGAGAGAGCCAGTTAAGGTATGTGACTTTAAAAGATCGTTCGATTATGTCGAATAGAATTATTAATTACAGAGCTATAATTGAATTAGGAATTGCAGACCGAGTTAATGAATTGTTGTATAACATATGATGGGACAAATTTGCAAAATTTAGAAAAAATTCATATATTGAATTAACTTTAGAATTTTTGTCAACTTTACAATTGAGCTTTAACGAAGATGGCGTTGTGATTAATCTGATATTTAGATTGATGAATATATCGTGTGGTCTTGCTTTATATGACTTGAATAGTTCCACATGGCGATTTATATAGTTATCATGATGAATTTAGGCCTAAAGAATTTTGGAATGAAATTACAAATTCAACAAACATTTTCTCTCAGAGTAGGTCTAAAGCGTTCGCTTTAGTGAACCCTAGCTTTCATTATAGGTCTAAATCGTCTGCTTTAGTGGACCCTAGCTTTCATTATCTTCATAGGTTTTTAACTTGTATGATATTTGGTAGAGGAGATAGCCAAGGTGCAGTTTCTAAAGCAGAATTTTTTGTGTTGTGTTGTATGGTACATGCTAAACACTTTAATGCTGGTAGGTGGTTAAGTATGTATAGTTGTTGGGGCATTTATTTCCCAAATTGCAGAGTATTTTGGTTTACTGACTAAGAGATCAAGTATGTAGTTAGTTTTAGGGAATTCTAGTTTAGATTTGCAGTCCTTGGTGTCTATGAAGATTGTTAGGCGGCAAGGTGATCGTTATGTTGTTGTTAATGATGAGATAGTAGAAGCTTTAAGTAGTAAGCACAGTCATGGTGAAGTAGGTGAAGGTACACAAGGGGTTGACATTTTCCACGTGAAGGTATGCACTTTAACGTTGCACCTAATTCTATTGAATATCAATCATTAACCAATCAATTTATTGTATTTGAACGGCCAACGAATGAGAGATTGGACAAGATTGAGGCTAATATTGCGGAGATTAGGAATTTCCTTGCGATTTTAAATCTTAGCTCGAGAAAGCGTCCACCTTCATCTTAGTATTGTATTTCTATCTTTTCTTTTATTATTTTAATTGTTTGTCATTAAATTATTTTTAGTTTTATTGTTTCTCTTAATTAATGTTTAATGTTGTTTGCATGTTAGATCTTTTATTTTAATTTCCTATAATGTCGACTATGATTGTTGTACATTTTGTGTTTGTTTTTTTTGTTTAATAGTTAAAGATGTTTGATTATTGACTAAACTTTATCGAGATTATAAATGCATAATATGAGTAAATAAATATATTTGCATGCACAAATTGATTGACTTGGATTTTAATTGAAAGGATATTAACTTATTTTGATAGATGAATGAGACTTTTCTTCAGTAAGAATTTGAGACCAATTAAAGGTATTCGTTGTTGAGAGTATTCTTTCATGGTTAAGCAAATCTAGAACTTGCTTGCAAATACGAGTCGAGATTACATAATCTTATGCAAACATTAAAGTGATGAAGGCGTTTAGGATTTAACTTGAGATCTTAAAAAGCCACCATCATATTATCCTCAGTGAGCCCGTTTGAGCTTACATGGAGCCTTTTTTTGGTTAAAACTGGAAACATAAGCTTTGACCTTTACTGTTCATCTGTTTTGATTACACCCCCTATAAGGGCAAGCTGAGCATTTAAAAAGTATTTATATTGTTGTATACAGGGAAAATAAGCAAATCATATCAAGTTAAGAAGAAAGAGAAAAAGGGGAAAAAAAAGAAAGAGAAGGAGAAAATGGAATGGTAAAAAAGAAAAAAGGAAGAGAAAAAAGAAAATGAAGGGAAAGGGGAGAAGGAAAAGGTAAGGGAGATTGGTAGGGTTATGTTTGAAATTGAAAAGAAAAGATTCAATGTTTTGTATTTTATTGGTTTGTATCATTTTAAATGCTCAATTAATCCTATGGTTTAAAGCCTGGTTTTATCTTTTCGATACCTTTACCTTGGCCTCATTACAACCAAAATAAAGACCTTCGAATTAATGTTTGTGTTAGATATTTAGTAGTGAAGATTGGATTATCTAGCAAGCTTATGGTTGATGCTTAACATGAAATGAAAAATGAGTGAATATTTATGACCTTTAAGTGTTTGAAAGAAGGGAAAGTGGAGTGAGTGTCTATCACACTTGTTAATAGTCTTTTAGTTGATGTACTTTTTAATTATGGTTATGCATGTGAAGAATAGTTTGTTCACAAATTATTATGAGTTTTAAAATCTTAGGTTGTGTTCATTGAATTGGTCTTTAACATCTTTAATTATTAAATGAGAAATAATTTATTGCTATTATGTTAATTTGTTTTTTTTGGTGTTTGTGTTTTTATGGTTAAGTGTTTTTAGTTTTGGTCGAGTAGAATTTTAGTTTAAGGTATTGTTGTGATAGTCGTAAGTCATGTGATCCAATTTTTTTTCTTTTTTTAAGTTCATGTTATTGTTCATTATTGAATATTATTAATTATTGATTATTTATGTAATTATTGTAACTTTTAAGTCTCTTTAATAATGTTCTTGTGCTTGTTATATGAGGCAGTCTCTAGTTGTAGTTGTTATACAAGGCATGCTAATGCTTCTGAGGATGCAAAATTAGAGAAAAAATAAGAAAGAGGAGAAAATTTGAGGGTCATTAGATGGTTGAGAAGTTGGATGGTGTAAATGGGACTGTTGACAAACAGGATGGTAGTAAGAAGAAGAAGAAAAGCAAAGACAAGGATATACATGATGTGTGAATGTTAAGAAGAAAAAAACAATAATTAATATAAGTGTTTTGTGTACGCATATGTGAGTTTAGATTAACATTTTTTTGTTATGTGGAAATGTTTAATTTGTGAGTGGAAGTTGTTGTTTCTTGAATAGTTTTATTTTTATGAGTTGATTGTAGAATTTGATGTTTATGTAGTATTTCATGTTTTTGTGCTTAAGGTTTTAGCGCAATGTTTATGTTTAATTGATAGTTGCTATATATATAGGGATTTATGGCTAAGATGAAATAAATTGATCATTTAATTTATAATTAATATTATTTATTATTTGGTAATTCAACTTAAATCTAGTTGAGTTGTCACTTCCGCGACTAATTAAGTCATAGGCATGATTTGGATGCACGACTGTGACTTGAGAAGTCATAGGCACGCATTTATTTTAATAATCATTAATACCTAACGGGTGTGACTCAAGATGTCACACCCATGAGACAAATATTTTTATAATTTCATGTCTGCAAATAAATAATAATAACTTGTCATGGAATATTTAACAATGTTAATATCATGCTCACGGGTATGACTTAATATTTCACAATTGTGAGTTTTTTCACTCATGTGTGTAAATAATAAGAACATGCACGGTTGTGACTTATCTACTCACAATGTCATTATGTACAGTTAATAACATGAATGAAAACATCTAATAATTTATAAAAATTAATAATATTTAACAACAAATAAAATTATAATTAACAATCAAATAAAAATTATTCAATAATATTTATTAAATATTTGTCTCAAGCGATAAGGTATAAGGTAGATTTTAATCAATTAATTAATTATAGTTTAATTGATTAATTAATTACTTATCGTTTAGTCACTTAAATAATTATTTTTAAATGAATTTATTTTATTGATATATATTCTCCACTTATCTTATTTAAATAGAGCGTCACAAATAAAATAAATGTTTTTGTTAACAGTTCCCAAATATTTACCTTTTTAATTAGTTATGTGATGCACCTCTTTGCTTAAGCTAAATATGCTCTTTGCTCTTCTTCTCTTCTTTTGTATGAAGAGTGTGCATTTAATGAAGTTACCATTTGCAAATATAAAATAGCATATTTATAGAACTAATTGATGATCTCCCTAGTGTTTTTAAAAAGAAGATTAAAGTTTTGAGAAAAAAGATTAAAGTTTTGAAAAAAAAAATAGAGCAGAACATAGCGTTATTTTCATTTTTAATTTACAATTTGACGCTATTAGACATGAAATCCCTCATTATGAGAATTTGACTAAAAAATCAAAACAACGAAAACTTACATTTGATTCATTATCAGTTATTGTTCTTGACTATGTAAGTTGGTTCTTAAGTATGCAAAAATGAATTTGTTTAACACCGAATCATAATCAGTAAATAATTTCTAAATCCTATTAATTAAGAGCACTTTTATTAAATGACAAATATAGAATTAATATCGAGGTACATTTTATGATTGAGAGAAAAAGATTTGGACCAACTGATTGTTTGTGTTGGGTCCCGATCTCGTGACCGGATCCCAATCGGAAAAGCAGAAACAGAAACGAAAAACAAATGCGAAAAGCGGATCGAAACCGAATCGAACGAACGAAATCGAAAACCAAAGCGAAAGAAACGAAACGAACACGAAGCTAATCGGACTGAATACGAATCAAAAACGAAAGCGAAAACCGAAGCATATCGGAAATCGCAACGAAACGAAATCAAAACGCGAATGCATCAAAGTAAAACAAATAACGAAGCGGAATCGAAATACAGAATCAGATCACAAAATACAGAAACAAAATCAGAAAGCGAATTCAAAATCGAAACAAACAAACAAAGGCGGAACAAAAACTGAATCTGACATCCGAACACAATTATCGAAGAAAAGGTCGCGTTGGATACCTTAGACTAAACTATCCGAAATCGGTCTAAAATTTTTTTCTTTCTTTCTTTCTTATCTTAATTTATTCCATCACATATAAAACAAAACAATTCTTCCCATCTATAGAAAATCATCCTCCAAAACTTAGACAATCATACAAATCCCATAATCCATCTGTCAAACATCTTAATCTTATTTTTAATCTTTATTCAATTAAATATTTAACAAAAATCAGGCAGCATAACAACTGCATTTCATTAAACCCAAAACCTACAAAGTGTAAAACTCACTTCTATAATTCCCAATCAATCACACAACCATCAAAATCCACTGGACCCTCCGTCCGGGATCTCAGCATATACAAACATAAACTTATATCTAGTACATCACATATCAGAAATCATCCATTTTCAATCCATAGTTTTCAGAATTACAATACATCACACTCATTTTTATACACAATTTCATAATCCATCACAATTCATATACAATTTCATAAATCAAATCCTTATACAACTCATAGTGGCATTTTCAGGCCATAAATACAACATCAATTTATATAACCCATGAATATGAAGACGTGCACAAATCGAACAAAAACATCTTGACATTCTTTCATCCGATCTCCTGCTCGAATACCTGAAGATGGGGATGAAAGGAGGGGAGGGGGTGAGCTAAAAGCTCGTGGATAATATGTTTATAAATTGAAAGATAAGCAAAAACATTTGGAAAATCTTTTTGCCATTCATTTCAAAAGTTTCTCAGAAGAAAATTTTGCAATTTCTTATTTCTCAATCTTTTTAAAACATTGCTAGAATAATTTCAATAATATTACTGCGGAAAAATCCATAAATAGCTTATTTCTAAAAAAATTTCACATGTCTCACTTTTCATGAACAAAAAGCAAAATCGTGTAAATCTTAATTTCTTTCATATTTCTTAAACATCGATCAAAATCATGCAATGCATCACACTTATAAACAAAAAAACACATAACACATCAAATGGTTTGGTTCGCTCCAAAACAGAATTTACTGCACATTCCAGCATAGCGGTCCTGTGCAGCTGTGAACGGAACGTACTACACCTTCCCGCATAGCAGTCCGGTGTAGCCATGACTTATGGGAGTCCAAGATCGGAACTCCAGTGCCACTAGTGGGCAGCCGGGAGAAGGCTTTAAAAACAGACAAGTGCGCACTCGTCCCATTTATGGGACCAGACCAAACCCACATCAACACATAATCAAAAACAAAAATTCGGATTGTCCGAAGGCACATTTCGAAAATCTTGATTTTCAAAATTTTCATATCATATCAATACTTGAAACATTCACATTTCCACATATCACATCAATTCATATAGCAAATCATATTCAATCTCAATTCATAAATTTAATCACATATCAACCAAATTCA
>JANZLD010000007.1:27653450-27669008 GCA_026413575.1 Erythroxylum carthagenense | reverse complement strand
AAAACACAAGTATCACATTGTAAATGAGTACTAGAAAATTTAGGAAACAATAATTTGAGATAACCGTGAGAGGGATGTCCCAAACGGCGGTGCCACAACCAACTTTGACGATTATCAGACCCATGTGCTAAGAATGCTGTGCCCTTTGGCGAGACCTCGTCAACATAGTACAACCCATTTCTCTCAGTTCCACGCCTAATAATCTCCTTCGAACGGATATCCTGCAAGATACAAAATGTAGGGTACATTAGGACAGTACAATTTAACTCTTTCGATACATGACTAATAGACAAGAGTTTATATGACAATGAAGGTACAAATAAACAATTCGACAGCTTAAGGGTCGGTGTTAGTTCTACAGTGCCGGCCCCCTCTACTGGGGCCAATTCTCCACTGGCCGTCTGAATAAACTGTTTCCGTGGCACGGTATAATCAACAAAATCATTCTTGTCATAAGTAACTGTATCTGTTGCCCCACAATCAAAGACCCACTGATCACTTTTGGGACCATCCTGAATAACATTCACAGAAGCATAATTTGGTAAGTCAGCAGATCTTGATAATTTTACCAAAGGGTATTTTGGTAAATTTGTCGAAGGATAGTCCTGTAATTTCTGTTGACCACATGAACTATGACAAAATGGTGGGCACAATTAGTCAAATTCAAACTTGTAGGGTCAGAACCACAATTATTGTAACTTCTAAGGACTTCTTTGTCAATTTCCAGAAAATTAGGGGAAAAAACGCAAAACTTGAAAAAAGAGGGGTTCTGGGACAATTTAAAAATTTGAACCCCCCTTATACCTGATGTCGAGTTAGGGTTCTCATTTCCATCTCTTCCCTTGTTTGAGCCGCCGCCGCCTCCTCCATTCTGGATTCCTTCTCTCCCTCGACCGATTGCTACAAAACCATGGTTGCCTCCTTCCTTCTCGGCCACGACGGTAGTCTCCAGACTTCCCGTGGCTATGGCGACTGTCCCCCTCTTCTTCTCGGCCTTCCCTGAATCGGATCGCCTTTCCCGATGCTCCCACCATTCAGGATACCCGACGATATGGTAGCAATCCCGCTTGAGATGACCCTTAACCCCACAGTGGTCGCACTTTTTGTCTGTTCGGCGTCGGGATGATGGCTCGGTCGGAGTATTTTCAGTTGACTCTGACCGGCGCATCTCTGTCCGTCCCTGTCCTTGTTTCTGGTCCCCTCGGTGTTGTCCCTGTCCTTTGATAATCAGGCCAGTACCAATCCCCAATGATGGGTTGTGCTCGGTTGGAGCCACCGTTGAGCCGAATATGTTCTTCCTGGCGGCTTCCCGACGCACCGTCGCGTAGGCAGCATCTACTGAGGGAAGAGTCGTCGAACGGAGTATATCCCGGGTGATACTGTCAAAATCATTAGTAAGCCCTGCTAAAAACTTAAACAATCTGTGAGTTTCTTGCAATTCATTATATGTATTAATATCTGTGGGAGATGTCATCGGATTTGGTTGTCTCCGATCTATTTCCATCCATAAACTCTTACATATACCATAATACTCTTCCAGTGTGAGCTGCCCTTATTGGATTCTATCTACCCTTGTCATCAGGTCAAATATCTGGAGGCTATCTTCTTCGGATTGGTATGTTGTGGCCAGTCCCTGCCACAGGTCTCTAGCAGTCGGATAATAGATGAATTGGTGGACTATCGAGGAATCAATTGCCTGTGTAATCCAGGAAAAAACCTGAAGATCCCTCTGTTTCCACGTCTGATATTCCACATCTGTTTGTGCAGGAGGTTCTGGCTGTCCAGTGAGATGACTAAGGCGCCCCCTTCCTCCAATTGCAATTTCCAGCATTCGTGCCCATAGCACATAATTATGGCTGGTTAATTTGATATCTATTGTAACTGGTTGATCGTTTGTATCTGGTTTGGGTTTGTCGTGTGTTTGCAGCAATTTTGCAATGTGCTGGGACAATATTGTAGCTGCTTCGGTTAATGCAGGTGACGATGTTGACTCGTCGTCACCCATCAGTCGAGTTTTCTAAAGAAGAACAGTAGGATTGTAAATCGGCTCTGATACCAACTTGAATCAGAGAATCAGTAATTTCATTGATTGTATTGTTATTTTACAGTATACAGAAACTCCTAATATATAGAGATAATTACACGATGTATCCCTGTAAATTAGGGAATAATTATGGAAGATATCCCTGATATCCCTAATTTACAGGGATAATAATCTATACAAATTTTATCTATATCTCTAACACCATTGCATCAAGATAACGTCGTTTCATGTCCCTTGGACCACTAACAAATGAAGCTAGGAGTATAACTCGAGGGCCAATTTTAGAACCTTCTGTTTGACCACTGACAATTGTAGCATCTCTATCCTTATCTCATTTTTTTTCTTTGGAAATCAATTCTAGATGTTTCGATCTTCATGTAAGCTCTCACAACAAATTGTTACAATAGTCTTAAGCTATGGAGCAACATAGATTCATGTTGTTTTCTTATTTGGATCCGATAATAATAATATTCTCTGGCAGAGATAGTACCATCTTCACAAAAATCTTGATCAACAACTAATAGTAAAAACAAATAAATTTGATCAATTTAATTGCAAAAAGAAACAACTTATTTAAAGTGAAAAAGGAAAAAATAAACTTGCCTGTGTTTTCCATAGTAAATAATTCAGATGCATCAGTAAAAGTGTTAAAATTAACATTAGATTCTTCATCTAAAATGTTGCTTTTGTTTCTCTTTGAAATTAACCACTTAATTCTACGATGCCATCTAAATTCACTATGAGGAAATAAAAGAGGATATTGAAGGGCGTCATAACAAGCATAATAAGACTGGATTCTATAACTAGTGCCTGAGTGAGTATAGACTTGGATGTGAGGACATTTTTCAATTTTTTCATCATTGATCTCAGTCTATATAGCAACCACTTGTGATGCACTAGGAAGATTGTAAGCATGCTAATCAAGGTTTGGATAACACCTCAGAACAATTGTGTGATCCTCAAGTGTTGGAATGTCCCTGAGACTTCTAAAGAATTTAGCGTAGGGATTATCTTGTAGAATTGTCATAATCACATTTAATGTATCCTCACGAAGTTTATCACAGTTTTTAGTCATTTTCAATTCCTCATCAGTATCAAAGAAATAGAGCTAGATACCAGATACCTTATCAGTTGTTGAAAGTAAGCTGTCAAGGAAATGATAAACTTAACCTTGAACACGGAATGTATAAGTGCCTTTTTTATTTTTTGTGAGTTCTCGATCATACCTAGCTCTATATGAAGTAAATGCCACATTCTTATTATATGTACGAACATTCTTCCTGAAATGTTCAGATTCTTCATCATCACTAATAAATAATCATTTTAAAGCATATGGCATTTGAGGAACAGCAATGGAAATTTCTCCTGATGAATAACAGAGTGATGGGAGTTCCAGATGAAATCTCTTTACTCTATAATGTTCACAATTCGGAACTACACAAAGATATAAGGGCTTAACAGATAAATTATGCAAAGATGCTAATTTTGATGAAGAACGATGACAATTTATCCCTTGAAAGATTAAAAAGAAAGTAGATAACTTTATACACTAATAATTAAAAAATGGAAGGAATACATGTAAACAGATTTATACCTTGTTCTTCAAAACATATCATTGAGCTAGGTTGAGTCAAAGAAAAAGGTAAAGTTGGACAATCTACATTATGACATGTGATATTAGATGCTGGAACTGTACATGTATGAGGAATTGCTTTTAGTTGGACAGAGGAATGAATTGCATTGACAGGATCAACATTAAAATTGATTGATCGATTCTGTGCTAGTTGACTACTAGGTTGAAGAATAAAAAGTTGGTCTATAGAGGATTCTCTATCAATGGTGGAATGGAAAGGTTGACCACCGACAGTTTGATAAAAAGAAGGCAAAGCAACATTTCATTTTTTTTGCAGCACGAGCTTCTCTACGTCGCTTCAGTAATTCAATTTTTTCTTTTACTGGTATTTCAGAATACTTTTGATGTCTCTTGGCATTTTTATCCAGCTCTGAATGGAAGAAAAAAGTGGAACGAAGCTAAAAACAACTAATACTAATTTTTAAAAAATTATGAATCATTTATTTAACAACATCTGCCTTCTTTATATATAAATTAAGATTATATTATGTAAATATTAGAATATCTAGGCTAGAAATATTTACGTTACTTTAACTGAAGATATATATAAATGTAATATATATATATACAATTAATATTAATATTACATATATATATATATTAAACAATGTTTTATACACAATATAATAACAATAAAGGATAAGATCTGAGATAAATAGTGTGATGGATGTAATTCGTATTCTCAACTTTGTTAAAAACTCCATCTAATTGACGTTTAGGATTTTCCTATAAAAGTTGATAAAAAAGATATAAAACAATTAATTTTATATTTAACACAATATTATATTCATGATTATGCGACAGATGTAACATATATGTGTTGTCAAGTCTATTGAGAAGTTGATGGAAGTAAAGCGGTAGAAAAATGAATATCATAGGTGTGACATGTTAAGTCACATCCGTGAGACTTTGCCTGACTGTTAGTCATGCCCGTAAGGGAGTCAGGCCAAAAAACAGTAAAATATAGAAAACAACTTCATTATATATTTCATACAAGACAACAACAAGGAACGACGAATGAAGATAATATGTTAAAATGAATGTCAGGGATCAATGTCTCTAAGTCATGCAGATGACAAAGCCACACCGAAAAACAGTAAAATATGGAAAATAACTTCATTATATATTTCATACAAGATAATAACAAAGAATCACGAATTAACAGAACAAAACATAATGTGTTAAATGTAATTTTTCTTGTGTGCTATATTAAACATCGATAAAAATTTTAATAAACTGAACGAGATAAGAAGAGTAATGAAGAACTTACAGAAAGTTACAACTCTTGTTTACTGAAATAGAAAAGATACGATGCATTGAATATATGGCTTTTATAGTTTAGACATGAAGGAATGGCTTCTGAGAACATAACATTTATATGCTTAAAAAAGGAATCATTTAGACTCAGTTTGATTGAAAAATGTTCAGAAAATAAATAATTATCTTGTCATATCTTTTAATTAAACATAATCTCTTATTGGTGGCTACAAGATTATAAAAGGGTGACAAGAAAATGTCCTGACAAAATTTACAGCGAAAAGTTATATTCTTATGGCGGAAACAGGTTATAAGTGTATTTGATTTATGAATAGGTGGAACGTCATGAAAATGTACAAGAAATTTATTAATTACAATGTATTAATATTAAATTTTGTAGGGAAGATATTTGGTTTGCTTGAAAACAATTTCGTTTTTATATATATTGAAGATTTTATATGTATTGAAGATGCGAGGAAATTAAAGAATCATGATCACAATTAATTTAATTTGAATCAATATTTAATGATATATTTTAAAATTTTAGGTTTAAACTTGTCAGGACCTAAAAATAAAAATAATTCATGTTTTAATTATAAAAAATTGACAACGGTCAAATGTAACAAGCGAAAAGGATAAAATTATATGTGCACCTCATTTTATCTTAGGACCATATTACGATATCGAGAAATATAAGTTAAGAAAAATCATTTCTAATCATTTACACAATTAAAAAGGGAAAAGTAAGGCTACAGATAATTATATCAATGTTATCTTATAGATAATTATAATATAATGTAAATGGACAAAATATAATGTAATATAAAATAGTAATATACAAAATCTGATAAATCCTTAGAGTACTAAGATCATCAGTGTCTTGAAAAACATTCAAGGCAAGGAAAACTATGCCAAGGAATTGCTGTGATGAAATGCTTCTCATAATAAGGATGCTTTATGTTGACAACTGCTGCATTTAATAGCAAGATAAAAATAATTAGGATAAGGCAAACTGTGCTAGGGAATTGAGTGTTGTTTTCTTGAGATTGATTGTGCACGATCATGACAGAAACATTAGTCTTTAGGGATCCACGATTGTGACAAAATCAATAGCAACCATCAGTCTTCTGGGATGCACGATCAAATATGATCGTGACAGAACTATCAACCGTTAGGGGTTGCACGATCGTGTAGGGCGAGCAGTAGATCTCACCCATCCCCTTTAAAGACCCTAAAACACATATATCACGTGCATATCAAACACATAGAAAACACATTTTCTCTCATCTCTACACACCCTTCTCTCCAGTTTCGGCTTGCACAATCTTTCTTCAAGAGATTTTGCTTATTTTCTTCCAAGTTTCCACCAAATCTTATAAGTTTGCTTAGATTTTTCATAAAAAATCTTCAGTTTTATGCAAATTTGTTTTGTTTTTCTTTTTCTTTTCCCCTCCATCCCCCCATTTTCGCAAGTTTCTCTCTCTAAAGGCTGTATGCATTTTTTCCTCAAACTTGTCGCGTTTCTTTTGGTAATTTTTGTAGGTTTTCACGCCATTATGCCTCTAAGCACCAAGAAAGTTGTCGAAACCATCTAAGCTGGTGGGAGGCCAAATTGCTGTAGACATTGCAGCTGACTGTAATGCCCTTTTTCCCATTTACTCCAAGAAAGAAGGACATGTATTCTCTTTTAAAAACTAGATCCATTATTACACCACGATATTTCAATTTTGATTTGTTAGAAGAAATAGGGTTGAAGGATAAATTGATGAATTTTTGTAATAAAGGTGGCTGGGGACAATTTTTGCATATAGATTACCCCATTTTTCATGAACTAACACTTAAGTTTTTTACTTCCTTGAGGTTTGAATCGAGTAAATCTAGTAAATTTTGATTTGTTAGAAGAAATAGGGTTGAAGGATAAATTGATGAATTTTTGTAATAAAGGTGGCTGGGGACAATTTTTGCATATAGATTACCCCATTTTTCATGAACTAACACTTAAGTTTTTTACTTCCTTGAGGTTTGAATCGAGTAAATCTAGTAAATTTTGGTTTAAACTATAAGGTCAGCCTCATAGCTTAGATGAGAAGTTATTACACCAACTTTTTGGTTTTTCTAAGCCACAGGTAGAAGATTCCCATCAAGACTTCTCATCTACCATTTATTGGAAGTATTTAACTAACTTGCCTGATTTTTAATGCTCACAATGCATCGAACACTCTCATTCTTAGTCCTGAACGGTTACTGTTGCACAAATTCATATGCTATGTTGTGTTTGTTAAAACTCAAGCAATAAATGCTCCACTATGGAGTTGTTGTTATTATGGTGCATATATGAAAAGATTAAGCCTAACATGTTCTCTTATTTTTCTTAATCTTTGACCCAATCTATGGCAAAGAAGGGAACATCCCTAAAAAAGGGTTATTTAGCCACTACTTTGGCCTAGTATTTTAAGATTGATCTTACTAAACTAACCGCTATTTCTTATAAGTATTTTGATGCACCATACTTAAGATGTGCAGAGATATACTACACTATAATATGGAGCTCTGAGATCCTCAGACATGCACTACAGTCAAGCACAAGTTTTCAGGCGGAGCTTCTAGTTCCAAGGTTTCTGTGGACTCATTGAATCAAGTGAGGAATTAGAGGGGCCAACGGGTTGGGAGAGAGTAGACACACTCCTGGGCAATAGCAACAGAAAGACACAACAATAACTCGACCAAATGAAAGAGCAAATGCAACTGATAGCCCACCAACAGCGATACTTGGAAAGAAAATCCACAATTCTTGAGAGAAGCAAGGACTCCACATGCCATCTCTAGCCCCATCGCCTCCACCCTCTCCATAAGCTTTCTAAACTCTCTCTTTGGTTGTTTTTGTTTTCTTTATTTATTTGTTTGCTCATTTGTTTCTAATTCTTTTGTGACTATGCATTGGTAATTATTTTGTGTTGTGGTTTTTGACTTTAGTAATTGTGTTCTTTGTTTGTAGTTATCTCATTAAAAATTGAGGACAATGTGTCTTTCAAGTGTGGGGAGGTAGTTTGGTAGCTAATTATTTGATGTTTATGTTTGCATTGCATTTTGCCTGTCTTTTAGGTTACATATTAGGTTGCTAGTTCTAGGTTTATCATTTTTCCTGAATTTCAATCATCGAGATAGAAGCTATTGCCTTGAGATTCTATCATAGTATTCAGAATAGGATTGAGTCACACGCTTGAAGATTGAATTAGGCCACTTGGATAGAAGGTAAACCATGCGGTTTGGCTGAAGTAGTTGGTTACATAGTCTTACTTAGAAATTAATATTTGAGTGATTAGGTGATTTGTAGAAACATGATGGATTTTCATTTGAGCCTAAGTGAGGAGTTGAGCTTATATGACTTTATTACATAATCATATATTTCTTTGAATGTGTGATACTCCCATAGGTAGTACCCCTAGAACTTGCCCTGAACCAATTTGAATATACTATATGTATGCTAAACAGAAATGATTAAGGCCCTCCTTCTTTTATCCCTTGACTTAAAGAACAACCTATGTCACTGTCCCTTACAAACCCTTTTGAGCCTTTAACCTTTTTGTTTATAGAAAACACCTCATTTTAAACCTTAAATCCCATTAGCCTACCATATCACATGTTTAATAGATTGCTAAGTTGCATTAGTTTGGGATTTATGACTAAAATCTTTCTTTTTCTGAGACACTTTGAGTAGCTTTCTTTGTACCTCTACTTCTAGAGCACATTACATCTAGCTGCTAATGCTAGTTTTTGTTTCTTGATTTTTATGGAAAAAAAACAAAAATCAAAAATTAAAAAAATAAAAACAAAAAACAAAAAACAAAAAAAGAAGAGAGAATGGAAAAGAATAATATATAGTACAATAAGAAGTGCAGAATAGTTAGTTATATCCATTTGCATGTCTCATAAATCATTTTGTGTCTCTTTGCATACTTAGTATTCTACGAATGCTTATGATGAGCCCTCAAACCTTTTTGACATACCTTAAACCCTAGCCCCATTACAACCCTTAGCCTTTTGATCTATTTCTGCATGTAATCACTGTGGAGAAGAATTGGTGTATTTGCAAGCCTATGATAGTGTACTTTCCTATAGGGAGTCTTGAGTGAACATTTAAGTGAAATGAACGAATTCCATGAGGAAAATCTATTTTAAGTCTATGCTTGCCTTCAATAGATAGTGTTAGAACTTGAGTTTGATTATGTATGCCGATGAAAACTAGTCATGATGTGTGTAGTAATTAAACATTCGAGTGGCCAAAGTTTGAAAGATTGCATGCTCTTAATCCTTGGGAAGATGAATTGATAGAGTGGATTGGTTGTGTTTGATTTTGCTTGAGGACAAGCAAAGATTTAAGTTTGGGGAAGTTGATAAATGTGTTTTTAGGTTATCATTCTAGTGTGTTTCCATCTGTTTTAAGTGCTTGTGTGTGTGTTTTAGTTCTAATTTATTTGATCTTTAGCATATTTTGCATCTTTTCTTGATTTTTGAAGTGCTTAGTTGATACTTTACATTATCTAGCATTTGAGGGTAGTTTTAGAGCCTATTTATAGGATGGAATGATGCACCTAGTTGATGAATTGTGCAGGTATCAGATTTGTAGCTGTGGATGCAATATAGGTGATTTAATGGCACCACTGGATAGCCTTAGAGAATTCAGATGACAATGAAATATGATGGAGAGGAAGTACAATGTGTGAGGAGCTTGTAGTTCAAATTTTAAGTCAATCGGAAGTCCGAAGAAGAAGTTATGGACAAAAGAATGAAGATTATAGAAAACCATAGATTTTGCCGGATTGTTCATGATTATGACCAATTAAATACTTTGTAGTTGTTCTTGAATTATTTGTGGAACTCTTGTTGTTTTGGATGCAATGACAGATGTTTGTTATATTTACTGTGCTTATACCAGTCAATAAATAAATAGAAATTTTTAATAATGTTAATAATTAATAGTAACATGTAAAATCAGTGTATAGTCAAGAATAGTAAATAATTAATAATAAAAAAGTAATAATTAAATGTTAATAGTTAAGAATTAATTAATCAATTAATAATTAATAATATTTTAATATATCTATTAATTAATTATATTTTAATTAATGATAGTTAAATATATTTTAAGTATATTTAATTAAAAATGGAAAAATAAATTTGTCACAGGCATTAATTATAACATAAAAATAATTAATTGCTAATAATTAATAAGTAATTAATAAATTTATTATATTTTAATAAATCAATTAATTTAATTATATGTTAATTATTAGTAATTAAATTTTAATTAGTTAATTAGCTATACTTTAAGTATATTTAATTAAGAAATGAATAAATAAGAACGAAGAGTGTAGAAAGTTATTAGACAGAAGTGCATGATCGTGCTTGTGCACGATGGTGCAATGGTAGGATGGCCTCCTCTCTGTCACGATCGTGCGTGTGCACGATTGTGTAACTATATATGATTAGCTCAAGCACGATCGTGCAACTACTAGACTTCACCTTTCTATCACCCTCATGCTCAAGCACGAGGATGATAGGTAAAACTTGCCAGGGTCAAATTAAACATAGGATTTTTAAGTAGTTTGGCCATCCCTTTGCTATATATTGTGTGGTCATCCATCCCATTGTTATTAAGTACTAGATTAATATATTAAGTATATTAATTAGTTACAACTACACATGCGTGGTTATGACTTGTTAAGTCACAACCGTGCATCCTGAAAGCTTGTCACTAATATATATATACCTAGCGTTAATATATAATATTAATATGTAGTAACTAATAATATAATAATTTTCATAACAACCAATAGGTATATATATTAACAACTAATAATATAAAATAACAATTAATAATACAGGGTTATGATTAAGATTTAAATTTAATATTAGCATATAAAAAATAACAACAATGAACAATTAATTTAAAATAATTACACAGTCAACAAAAAAATTATTTTGTGTATTTATGTAACTATTATGACTAAGTCTATATACTGAAGATTCATTGGCGGCCATTTTAATATTAACTTATTATTATTCATTATCAATTATTATTAGCTCTTCACGGCTATGACTAATAAGTCACAATTATGAATTGCATATTAATTATTATAATATTATTATTAAGTACTATATATTAATATTAAGTATATTAATTAATTATAATTAACAAGTCACAGTCGTACCTAAGTCACACCTATACAAAACACAAAACATAAGAAAAGAAAAAATTTAACATGAGTCACCGCTGTGACTAAATAAATCAGAGGTGTGACAATAAGAGGTAAGGCGTAAAGAATGGGAAGCTTGTAACTAATATATATATGCCTAGCATTAATATATAATATTAATATATAGTAACTAATAATATAATAACTTGTCACAACCACGAATAGGTATATGTATTAAAGACATTAATATATAAAACTTAAAAAAATTAACAAATTAATAATACAGGGTTATGATTAAGATTTAAATTTAATATTAATATATAAAAATTAACAACAATGAATAATTAATTTAAAATAATTACAGAAAATATTTTGTATATTTATGTAACTGTTATGACTAAGTCCATATATCAAAGAGTGACAGGCGTTCGTTTTATTATTATTATTATTATTATTATTATTATTATTATTATTATTATTATTATTATTATTATTTTTGTGGTTGTTGTTGTTGTTATTATTACTATTATTATTAATTACTATATATTAATATTAAGTACATTAATTAATTATAATTATGCATAGACGGCTGTGAGTTGCTAAGTGAGTATGAGTCATGGCTATGAATTACTAAGTCTATATAATGAAGAGTCATAGGCAGGAGTTTTAATATTAATTTATTATTATTAATTATTAATTATTATTAGCTCTTCACAACTTTGACTAATAAGTCACAACTGTGGATTGCATATTAATTACTATTATATTATTATTAGGTACTATATATTAATATTAAGTATATTAATTTATTGTAATTATACATGCACGGTTGTAACTTGCTAAATCACAATCGTACCTGCGCATGAGTCATGCGTATGACAATTTAAGTCACAAGCGTGACCAGAGTATAATGCGTAAAAATTAAAGTCTTTCATCGAATAGACGATGGGATGGAAACATGGTCACTAAACGTCATCGCTTTCAAACAAAACACAAAGCATAAGAAAAGGAAAAAAAGGATAACATGAGTCACAGGCATGACAGTGAGAGATAAGGTGTAAAGAATGGGAAGCCTGTGACTAATATATATACCTAGCATTAACATATAATATTAATATATAGTAACTAATAATACAATAACTTGTCACAAATTAATATATAAAACTTAAAAATTAACAATTAATAATACTGGGTTATGATTAAGATGTAAATTTAATATTAGTATTTAATTAACAACAATGACCAATTAATTTAAAATAATTACAGAAAATATTTTGTGTATTTATGTAACTGTGATGACTAAGTTTATATATCAAAGAGTTATAGGCATGCGTTTTAATATTAACTTATTATTATTAATTATTATATTATTATTATTATTAAGTACTATATATTAATATTAAGTATATTAATTAATAATAATTATACATGGACGACTGTGAGTTGTTAAGTGAGGATGAGTCATAGCTATGACTGTGACGTTCATGAAATAGACGGTGGGATGGAAATGCGGCGGCTCTTAGTAAATGGTAAGTTCATTATAAACATGGTCTTTCAAAAAATGAAAATAAATATAGACACTAATTATATTTTAATTAATTAATTAGTTATAAAATAATTATATTTAAATAAAAATGAAAAGAAATATATTTGTCACGCCTATAAGATGTATGGTCAGTATATACTCAACAACAGTAAATAATTAATAATAACAAAAGTAATAATTAATTGTTAATAATTAATAATTAATTAATCAATCAAAAATATTTTAATAAATCAATTATTTAATTATTATGTAACTGTTGTGACAAAGTCCATATGTCAAAGAGTGATCATAGGCGTGCGTTTCAATGTTAACTTATTATTTATATTAATATTAAATATATTAATTAATTATAACTATACATGGACGACTGTGAGTTGTTAAGTGAGCATGAGTCATGGCTGTGCAATTTAAGTCACAATATAATGCGTAAAAATCAGAGTCATTCATGAATCGGACCGTGAGATGAAAACTTGGTCGTTCTTAGTAGATGATGAATACATTATAAACATCGTCGCTTTGAAACAAAGCACAAAATATAAGAAAATGGCATGAGTCACGACTGTGACTAAATAAGTAATAGCGTGACAGTCAGACGAATAATAATGAGTAAAGAATGGGAGCCGCCGGATGAAAGTAACGATGGGATGGAATTGTATGGTCGTCCATCCCATTCATCTTATTCATCTTTAGTATACATACACTTAATAAGTGCATTATAAATGTTACCGCTTTGAAACAAAATACAAAATATAAGAAAATGGCATGAGTCACGGCTATAACTAAATAAGTGACAAACGTGACAGTCAGACGGAATAATAATGAGGAGTAAAGAATAGGAGCCAATGGATGAAAGAGACGATGGGATAAAATGATGTAGTCGTCCATTCCATTCATCCTTAGTATATATATACTTAATAAGTGCATTATAAACGTCGCCGCTTTGAAACAAAGCACAAAACATAAGAAAATGACATGAGTTACAGCAGTGATTAAATAAGTCATTGGCGTGACAATCAGACGAAATAATAATGAGTAAAGAATGAGAACTGTCGAATGAAAGGGACAGTAGGATAGAATGACATGGTCGTCCATCGTATTCGTCTTATTACATATATTCTTAATAAAAGTTTGGATGAAAGCTTAGCTAATGTCTTAGCAACTCCTACATGGTCCCCATAAAAAGTACAATGATACTCATGCAAAAGTTGTTGCTGCAGCTCATGACCATCGGGAATAACAATTTGCACTTGCCTTAAGATAAGACCATCTTGAATATTAAAATTTGGGAAGTCACTTAGGTGGTGTTGGACGTTATTAAAAAACATCCGAACAGGACCAGTGGAATAGTAATGAAGAAGCCAATCAAGAAAAGATAAGACAGTATCGAAAATAGCCAAATAACTGCTGCCACCCTGATGAGTTCGTGAAAGGGCACCAATAACATTGTTGTGTCTTCTAGTTTTGTAAAGAATGGTATATTGGTACCCAAGAAGTTTAGAGAGCCAATATTGTTGCTCGGGAGTTGGTATGGTTTCGTTCATAAGGTTATGAAGGCTCTGTTGGTCGGTATAAATGGTGAAGCGCCAACCTAGCAAATATTGGTGCCACTTTTGCACTACTTTGGTAATGGCAAATATTTCCCGAGTGTAGCTGGAGGAAGCTCGCATCTGGAGGCTCAACATGTGATTGAAGAAGGCAATTGGGTGGCCAGATTGAGAGAGAATAGCACTGATATTAGAAGCATCAATTTCTAAGATAAATGACATATCAAAATCTAGTAATGTTAGTACTAGGGCAGTAGTAAGTGCGACCTTCATGGCATCAAATGCAACAATAGCCTCGACATACCACACAAACAGATCCTTTTTAAACAGATGTATTAAAGGAGAGGCAATGGTAGCATAAACTTCAACAAATTTACGGTAATAGCCAGTGAGGCCCAAGAATAGCCTTTAACAAATTAGGGGTTGCAATAGGTAGAGGGACCAAATTGCATTTCCAAGGAGGCACAGGGTCATTTAATGGATGGATAAATGGAGAGGAACACAGAATAACTCACGAAAATGGGCATAGGAGAATTGATCCGAACTAAAGGTATCTTAATCCTTTAATTACTGGTTCCTGTGCATCCACTGAAACCATAAAGGGCTTCACCTGTCGTATGAAAAGTTGCAACTGACAGTCGTTGGCTAGGTGGGATGGAGTAAATGTTAGTTTATGCCCTACAGTCAATCGCTTTAGTTGTAGTTTAGTGACAAATTATTTAAAAGCATTCTTTATTTTATACATATTTAGATATATATGATAAAGTCCATGAGATAATTGTACATTGCAAATAAAATTATAATTATGAGATTCATTTTACATTTATGTATTATTCCTAAATATTGCTAGTCATTGTTCTATTAAGATTGGATATTAATAGAATGTAAAAAGACTAGCACATGTTTTGTTTTTCCTTATAAAGGAAATAGTCGATCTCATAGGCTGAAGTATAGAGATACTTAAACAACGTGTAGGTGCTTGCTAGAGAACAAGTTCACTGAACAGACCCGATATGAGAAATCTATTTGGAATATTACATGTATGTCTATGGAATTCTCATTGTGATGATTGTATAAGTGATCATTTGATTTGAGGTCATCAAAGTTATCTTATATGTCGACTGCTATGTTTTGATACTACTTATGATCTATTTAATCATAGGACGTTTAATCGGTAGTCATTGGATGTAGCATGAACTATATGAAGATAGTTAAATTGTTGGATCCCATATTCGGAACCCAACTACTTATACATATTCCCTCAATACGTACACATGATTCCTTATGAACTCTTATCACCCGTTACCGAATATCAAATCTCTAATTCGAAAATCCCG
>JANZLD010000007.1:27503607-27514764 GCA_026413575.1 Erythroxylum carthagenense | reverse complement strand
GGTGAACAAGGCGACTTATCAGTACCGAGCAAGCATAAGTCGACTTACACATGGTACAAGTCGACTTACCACTTACACAAATCGCATGAGTTTGATGATCATGATGCATTCCATTCCGGACTCCATAAGAGGTGGAACTCCTGATGAAGCTGATGCTAAGAGTTTCCTTAAGCAAATTTCGGACCGATTCGCTGCAAACGAAAAGGTTGAAACAAGCACTGTACTAACCAAGCTTGTTTCAATGCGCTACAAGGAAAAAGGAAATATTAAGGATTACATAATGGAAATGTCTAATCTTGTCACAAAGCTGAGGGCACTTAAGTTAGAGTTGTCTGATGGCATATTCGTACACTTGATTTTGATTTTCCTTCTTGCACAATTCAGTTAGTTCAAAGTCTCCTATAATACTCAAAAGGAGAAATGGACCCTAAATGAGCTTATAGCTCAATGTGTGCAAGAAGAGGAGAGCGAGAAGACTGAAAGCGCTCATTTAGCAACAACTTCTCAGAGAAATTACAATAAGAGGAAAAGGAAGAAAGGTAAAGAAATTGCAAACTCTGGAATAGTGCAAGATGCATAAAAGAAACAAAATACGACTATTCTATGTTTCTTATGTAAGAAACCAGGTCACGTAAAGAAAGAATATACCAAGTACGCCAACTGGCATGTTAAGAAAGGTATATTTCTTAACTTTGTTCGTTCTAAAGTTAATTTGGCTTTAGTACCAATTGACACTTGGTGGATGGATACTAGTGCTACCACTCACATAAGTGTCACTATGCAGAATTGCCTCAGGAGTTGAAAGCCAACTGATGGTGAAAAATACATCTATGTGGGAAATGGCAACACAGCTACTGTTGAAGCTATTAGTTATTTTAGAATTTAGTTAGAGTATAGTGTTTATTTGGATTTAGATGAAACTTTTGTTGTGCCGTCGTTTAGAAGGAACTTAATTTCTGTTTCTAATTTGGACAACTCTGGTTACTTTTGTCTATTTGAAAATGGCAAATGTGTTGTTTCTCTAAATTCTCAAGTTGTAGCCATTAGTACTCATGTTGACAAACTATACAAACTAGATTCTAAGACAATTAATCATTATGAAAATCTACACTCAAGTAACATTGGTATTAAAAGAAACATAACGTCATTCAATTCGAAGCCTTTGAAAATCAGTAGCATGAGCAAAGGGGATGATGTCTAACCAATCATACCCAGGTCTTCTCATCATTGTCGATAGTGTGTTGGATGTGAGGATAAATAAATTCATGTAACATCATCATTTGTTTTAGAATCCAAGAACTATCCCATGAATATTTAGCCTGCCAAAAATTAACACATTTCAAATAGAATTCGTGAATCCATTTTGTCCATAACGCATTGTTGTCCATGTATATTAGCCATAGTCACTTACATATAAAACCTGATGCATATTAAAGATTGAGATAATTCCAAAACCACCATTCTTTTTAGGCTTCATAACCTCACACCATTTAACTCGAGCATTCGTGTAGTTACTAACCTGTCCTAACTAAAGAAAGGATTTCATTATTTGGTTAACTTTTTAATTACTTTTTGAGGCAAAGCAATATGAGCAACTTAATCTAGAAGAAGACTAGTAAGTACTGAAAAAGTTTCTGGCTATTTCCATGATATTGTCCAATTCAACATGCTCAAACCCCCTATTATCTTGTAACTTCAAAATTTTATTGGTATTTTTGTAAGCCAATATGGCATCACCCTCTTTTAGCCAAGTTATATAAGATTCCTGTATCAAGACTGAGATGTGAAAGGCAAGAGCAGTTTGATAGTCGAGGAGGTATGTCATCTCTACTTGTTTAAGTTTTGGTTTAGAAGGCTAATCATAATAAGCATTTTGAGCAATTAAGAGCTTTACCTTAAGTGTTTGAAGGTTAGAATTCCTACCTCGCAAGAATTGCTTGACATCCACTCTCATTAGTTTCAGCTTCTGTATAAATTGAAGTGCTTTAAATCCATTCACCTTAGTGTTTCAACAGCTGCGAAAAAATAACGAAAAAACCCTCCATGTTTGCAATAGCAGTAAAACACCTAAATGGAGTACCTTTTAAATGCAAATCTACCAGCCTTAATATTAGTATAAGAGAATGATCCGAAGTCAAAATTTCTCTAAAGTGAACGAAAGAATATGGAAACTGATTTAACCAAATAGAATTCATGATTGTTCGATCCATTTTTTTGTGAATGAGCATACTTCCACTTTAGTTATTAGATTATGTAAAGTAAAATCCCTCACGATTTTACTCTTCCCACCCTTAGGAAAACGCGTTTGAGGTGAAGAGGTATCTATACCCTTATAAGGCGTACTTCGTTCTCCTCTCTAACTGATGTGGGATTTCTCATAATCCACACCTCTAGGACCCAACCCTTTTTAGGGGCCAATGTCTTATGCTGGCATATCAGTTCAGGAACCGACTCTGATATCATTTGTAACTGTCCAGACCACTCAATCACAAATATTGTCTGCTTTGGGCTACCCTTCGGGTCAAGCACTTCACAGTTTTGCTTTTCTCACCCTTGGGAAAACGCGTTTTGTGGGGGAGAGACATCCATATCCTTATAAGGCATACTTCGTTTTCCTCTCTAACCGATATAGGATCTTACACTCTCCATCCCTTTTTAGGGGCCAGCCCTCTTTAGGGCCCAACCTAGCTGGCACAATGATTGGGGTACTGGTTCTGATATCATTTGTAACAGCTTAGACCATCTGCCCACAAATATTGTTCACCCATAAATATTATTCACTTTGGGTTGTCCCTATGGTCAAATCCCTTACGGTTTTGCTCTTCTTATCCTTGAAAAAACGCATCTATGGCGGAGAGGTGTTTATACTCTTATAAGGCATACTTCGTTATCCTCTCCAATCGATTTGGGATCCCACACTTACCATTAATTATTAGTAAACTCAAAGTCAGCTATTAGCATACCATAGAAATTTTCACAATTCAATAAATCAACAAAACAATTGCATAATAAAAGATTAATCTATGAAAGGTTTAGGGGGATTCAAAACCTAGATACTAATTCTCAATTTTAGTAATTTTTTAAGTGAATTCTTAGCTCTCTGTTCAATCTTGTTTTCTGCTTTTTTTATTTGTTTAAGTTTTATTTTCTTAAATTTAAGAATCACAATCAATCTGTAGATCAGATAATAGGATAATGGTAACTACTAGTAATCACTGTCCTCATAGGATTAACCTGTACCTGTTGGTACTAGTTATAGTTACAACGTGCCATTTGCAATTATTTCATAATTAACTAATTTAGAAAAAGTCAATCATTAACCAAAACCAAGATCTCTTTTGTAGCAAGATTCCTTTTGTCAATACATGTAAGACCTAATGAATTTTCAGACATATGAAGAGTACACAAGATTATTGTATCTTGTATAAGAAAGATGGAGATTACAAGTTGGTTATTACAATACTGAATATGCAGGTGATCATAATATTAGATATTCTACTACCAAGTATGTTTTATGCTTAGATCAGGAACAATTTCTTGGTGTGGCAAAAGAAAGTTAGTAATGGCTTATTCAATTGTTGAAGGAATTGCATAAGCAATTATGACAGTAAATCAGTATTACGTTTGTCGAAGAATTAAAATTTTTATAAAAAAATAAATTATATAAAGGTGCATATCATTTTATCAAAGAAAATATTCTAAAAAAAGAGAATAAGCTTATGCATATTCAGACAAAAGATTAAGTTATAGATTTGTTCATAAAAGGCTTATGTGGTGAGAAGTTTGAAAGCTTTTGTTGTCAGCTCGACATGGTTAAAAAATGAAAGCTAGTGTTGAGGGTGATTGTTAAACTCTAACACAGGCTTGTGAAGCAATTGGTTTAAAAGATTTAGTTGACTGAGTTTATTGGTTAATTGTTAGTTTAATTTCTTAGTTTTCTCTATTTACTTGCTTAGTGAGTTAGTTTGTTACAGCTTGGTTTTAGCTTATTTGTTTTGGTAAAGTTGTCATTCTTTTCCTATTTTTCTAGTTGAGTCTTTTTGGTGAAATTAGTGGTCTGCTGAAAAGAAGAAGAATGTGATATCGAGTTTGTTTCATGTATGCCTATGTAAGGCTTTCCTGTTACATCAAATAAATGGGTTCCTTCGCGCATCTGATTTGTTGTTTTGGAGAGTTCAGTTCAGCTTCTTAAATTCAGTCCTTTGCTCATTGATATTCAACATTTCCTCCTTGAGAACTGGTGCGTTAGAGATTAAAGATCTTACAAAGGGTTCCAATTCTTTTAAATGTACACGAGGAAATGTTTGTGGCTGGTCGTCTTTCGAGTGACTGGCAAAAGCATGGGTCATAAATCAAGTTGTGCGTGTTTTCGGAAAGCTAGTCAAGAATGATATCTGTTGGTTAGGTTCTAAATCGCTCTTGGCCTTTCAAAAACTATTTCTAAAGCTCTTTGTTATATTTATGAATGCCCATTGTTCGGTCTCAATTGTCTGAGGTTACATATAAAACACAAGTACTAAGTTGAATTGTGTGAGCATTTTCATTATTAACTATAATTAAATGCCGGTTGATATGTTGCCATTCATATATTCAAGACATCAACCATTCTGAAAAGTAGCATTTTCGAGGATGTGGAATATCAACAATTACAAAGGTAATATATTATTATAAACTATTATCATCACAAAAGTTGTTTAAATTTAAATAATAATGTTGAAATATAAAGAGTGAGAGTTTGTCCCATATTAGAGAAAGAGAGGAAAGAAGAGTAATATATAAGTCTAGTGGGATACTCTACCTATCACCAATTGGTTTTATGATGGAACCTCAATTAGACTTATATGTAGTCTAACTTTCCTTCTCGTATGGACCCGTAGATCTATTATAAATTCTAACATGGTATCAAAGCAGGTTGCTCTTAAATTAGTCGTTAACACCTTAAAATGATAGATTATGTCACGTGTTAGACCCACACGTGAAGGGGTGTGTTGAAATATAAAAAGTGAGAGTTTGTCCCATATTAGAGAAAGAGAGGAAAGAAGAGTAACATATAAGTCTAGTGGGATACTCTACCTATCACCAATTAATTTTAAGATGGAACCTCAGTTAGACTTATATATAATCTAATTTTCCTTCTCGTATGGGCTTGTAGATCTATTGTAAATTCTAACAAATAATCACCATTAAATGTAAAGATAAAGATAAAATAACTCATGAGGGAGAATATCAAAGTTAAATTAGTTAATATTTATTTTCAAATGTCATGTTTGCCCAGATATTTTATTCTACTTCAACAAGCACAAGCACACAGCCATGATAACATTCAACAATCATGAACAAATTTTACATAACACGTGAAACAGCCAAGTTGAAAGAAAACATAAAACAATCGTAGAGCCAACACAAAGGACGTTCCACGAGAGGTGAAACACTTGGTGAATTCAACCGAGTCGACCATCATCGCCGCATGGCAATGTTGCTCGCCCTCCTCACGCACACAATCCTAGCCCTGATGCCATTGTCAATAGATCAGTTAAATATCTTAACCTCACATACTTTGATTTTTTATTTCAATTATTATAGTTTAAAAATTATTACTTATATGACAACGAAAATTAAAAATAAAAATAAAAAAAAGCTGTCTCGCAATTAAGGTTTGAATACCGTGAAAAAGCCCGAACCCTTCAACTTCTCCTCCATGATTTGGTTCAGACGAGCTGCCATTTCAGCAGTTAAGTAGTTCTCCCAATCTCCTACCTTACCCTTCCTGAAGAATGCATTGTTTTTTATACTAATACCTGAGCCAGAGCGATGCTCTCCATTTTTATTCACCTCCAGGTTGCTCAGATTCTCAAAATCACACATGTCTATGATCTTTTGGACTACTCCTGTTTCCTCTTCAGTAAAAGGGTAGCCAATGAACTCAGCTAATTTCTTCACGTAGAAGGTTGTTTCTTTCTTCAACTCCTCGAACTTCAAGATCAATATCCTTTCTGGGAACTCTAGGCTCGCCCTCCAGTACCCTAAAACGTGGTCCCAGCAAGGTCCATAGTTCATAATCCCTTTGCAGTACATCTCAAAAGCCTCTTCTAAACGAAGAGGCTCAGCGTTTTTGGAAGAAAGCTTCTTCGCCATGAAGAACCAGTATGAAACAAATGCGTCCCTGGGGTCTCTGCATATGTAAACTATCTTACAGCCCGAGTTAGTAACTGATGTAGGCAAAGAAGTGTATGGCATGTGCGTAGCTACTAGTGGCATTTCCATGTCCCTGTTGTTCGAGTTCTCTGAAAGATCAAACTCAATGAAAGGTATGCAATCATGGGGCAGCTTCTTGAGCAAAGGGCTAGTCGAGTCATCAAACCTAGCTCGAGTGACGATGGCAAAAGTAAGGGCCTTGAGCCAAGTTGTACCGGCTTTTGGGCAACTCGTCAACAAAATGTCAGTGGGTTGTGGCCTGAAATGCTCTTGAGCGGACATGATTCCTGCCAAGAAATGTTCATGGTACCAAAAGCCCTGGTAATGGTAGAGATTATTGACCCCGTCCCAACCTTTTTCTCTTGGAAAAGTAGAGATTTTCAGCTTGAACTTACTGGCAAGAGTTCTTGGAACCGCTTTAGAGCTATCCTCGCAACTTTTGGCTGAATCATTTTGTAATATGAGCAAAGGGGAATCCATGTGAAACAAATGAAGGCAGGCCAATGAATTGCTGGTTTCTAAATTGTAATTCAATCAGATGCTACGAAAGGAACATATATACCTACTAGCAAGTGGACTGAGAGGACTGACACCACTAGAATTAATAATAGACAACATTTTTTTACTGATTAAGATTTTTTTGGTCCAAAATAACCCAGTCCAATCTTTTTTTTTTTTTTGGTCTAAAATAATATCGTTTTGAGCATCCTTTAAACTCATGTCTAATGTCCAAAACGATATCGTTTTAAGTATCGGATATGATTGAACGGCCTCTAAATTTATAACCATTACTCAAAATGACGTCATTTGAACATTGGACAAGGTTGGCAAGGTTATCCAAACTCTTTCCTTACGTTAAGTAAATGAATAGACATCGTAATAAGAAGATATATTAGCAAATCCCCATTCACTATTAAAGAGTAAGATGGTGACACCATTTATAAGTTTGTATTCAGTAATGGCCATTTTCTGTCCGCATACGTATTCTACTTGTAGATGATTCCATCACGTAGATTACATTGGTCTAGTGTTAGATTTTCGCAATCAGACCAGGAATAGGCCTGGGTGCTAATCATTTCTCATTTTGCAAGTGTACGGTAAAGCCGGATCTGTGTTTCGCCCGAGACAATTGTGGAACGAATAATTACGTTGGGACCATTCCTATGATATTTTTAAAAGCAGTGATCTAAATTTAATGCGCAACAAGCCCCGTCCTTTGCGACTTTTGGTTGATGGATGATATTGTGGAAAATTAGGTCGATATCTTCCTTTCAAAGATGGTTTTGACATCTATATAAAGTAGAAGTCAATTCCAAAAAGATCCTACCTCGTTTTTGGTAGATCGAAATCACTTGCAAAAAGATACTTCCTCGTTTTTGGTAGATCTGCATCGTAGTTATACAATTCAAATCTGACTTTCGTTGAAGGATTAGTTAACCAAAAGCTTGAATAAATGATTTCACCCTGAAACCGCCATTGCATGTCAAGGTTGCCCTTGTTATTTTCAAATTTTCCATTAATTAATCACCTAAGTAAGATTTAGGCATATGGATTAATCAAATACAACAGTTGTTAAGTTCCTTACTGAGAAGTCACATGCAATCCTGATCAAGAATGATGAAATTGAATGCTTTTTTTTTGTCGCTCATGCAGAGGTATTTTTCATATATTAGGTCTACTTTAAATTGCTTATGATATTAAACCTTTTTCCAGGTGGGAGTAAAATATTTAAAAATTATTGGTTTATATTCTACAGTCAATCGTTTTGGTTGTAATTTAGTGATAAATTATTTAAAAGCATTCTTTATCTTGTATATATTTAAATGTATATGATAAAATCTATGGAATAATTGTACATTGCAAATGAAATTATATTGAGATTATAATTATGATATTCATATTGTATTTGTGTATTATTCCTAAATTGTTCTTGGTCATTGTTTTGTTAATATTGGATATTAATAGAATATAAAAAGACTAGCACACATTATATTTTTCCTTATAAAGGAAGTAGTCGATCTTATAGGTTAAAGTATATAAATACTTAACATGTGAGTGCTTGTTAGAAAACAAGTTTACTAAGCAAACCTGATATGAGAACTTTATTTGGAACATTACTTGTGTTGGATCTAGGGAGCTCACTTTCACGGGAGATCTACATCATAGGCTGAGTGATGAAACATACTCGTGGGCTTTGATATCACACTTTAATTCATAACCTTAAGGTATTAGATTTATAGGTACTTCACTAGTTTCATCTCTTTCTAATGTGAGATTACTACTCATATTTGACATCCCAACAATCTCCCCTCAAGTGTGAAATTTCATATTGGGCTTAGACTTCCCCTTAAGTGAAAGCCTTTTTGCTTAGCAGCTCGAGTATATGGCATCATCAAGAGCCCTTGTACTCCACTAGTTTGCGCCCATTAGAAGTCTCATTGCTCTTCTTTGTGGGAAAGCAATCACGGGATCTGACTACCATCTTCATACTCGTCCCTTGCTGAACCATCGACTTTGATATCATTTGTTGGATTTGGGGAACCATTTTCACAAGAGATTTACATCATGGCCCTAGTGATGAAATATACTCGTGAGCTTTGACACCACACTTCAACTCAAAACCTTAAAGCATTAGGTTTATGGGTTCTTTCCACTTATATGCTCTCAGTAGTTGCATTTTTTTTCCAATGTAGGGTTCCTACTCATACTTGATATCCCAACAACTTGAATGTATGTGAAATTCTCATTGTGATGATTGTATAAGTGATCATTTGATTTGAGGTCATAAAAGTTATCTTGTATAGGGATTACTATGTTTTGATACTACTTATGATTTATTTAATCATGGGTCGTTTACTCAGGAGTAATTGGATGTAGCATGAACTTATAGAGGTAGTTGAGTAATCCAGATAAGATTCATCAATCTAAAGTAATTAGGGAGACTGTTCTGTTGTTCTCAATTAGTATTGATTTGGAAAATCTTTGGTCAAGGTGAAATGACACTTTGTAATAATTTACAAATATCATTAATTGAATCAATAGCTAATGGATGATAACTAATATAATTGGACTATAAATAAAGTAGACATTAATTCCATGCTCTATATCTAATCGAAATATTGTATGACGAAAGGATTGAATTATACTAAAAATCATGCACGGAAAGGTTAGTCAAGACCACTTCGAAATTCCTAAATATTTGAGTGGTTATGAGGCATTGTTAGATGCCAATCTTGATCTATGATTATAAATTGTTTAATTAGAGAATTAAAGATGAATTAAAAGAAGTTTTAATTTGTCTAAATCTAATTATGAATTAAAATTAAAATTTATTATCATTGCCAACATATTTGGGAATCTAATAGGTCTCACATATAAAATGGGTTAAAGAGAGCAAAATTAATTTAATCAAGTTAGATTTAATTGTAAAGTTTAAGAAACTTTATGATTAAATATGAGATATTTAATAAATAAGGATCGATATGAGATATTGAATCTTATTTGGGCATAATTGGCATTTAATTAGAATTATTTGTAATTCTAATTAAAGTTTAATTGAAATTAAAATTTAATTTTAGTTAAATTACCAAAACGTCAAGAACTTACTATAAATAAGTTTAAGCTCTATAGAGCTAGCACTTCTTACTTAATCCTCTCTGTAAGACTTATAGAGTCCTCTCAACTCATTCTATGGATACCGTTAGAGGCTAAATATTTGTGTGACTATAGTAGTTAAGACGGATCGATTTTAGAAATGATTTGAAGGATACGATAAGACAAAGATCAAACTTCGAGATAAGGTATGAATTAAATTTTCGCTTTATTATGATTGATATTAATCATTTTATATAATTAAGAGATCTTAGTTTTTAAATAACCAAAGCTTACAAAAAAGTTTTGTAATTATTCTGCTGTGGCCGAGATTAGATTCTAACCCAATTTCTTAAAAGTGGTAGCAGAGCAGGATTTTAATTATGTATTTTGATTAAACGTTTGATTGTTATTGATCAAATTTTGGAATTGAAAAATCAAATTAGATTAGATACTTGAATAAACCCTAAAAGACATGAAGTCCATAATTGTTCTGAAATTCTAGAATAAGAGACTTGCGTTTGTTGGTTTTTGTGTAATTGTTTTAGTGAGCCTTGGAGTTCTAGAAATAAGAAACCAGTGGCTACTGTATGTTGTAGCCTACGATTTGGGTTGCTTGCAACTATGATTACTAGTTTTGTTTTTTAGTTTGCGAGCTATACAATTTATGGAAAAACGAAACAAAGATGTTACGATTGGTGTTATGCACATTTTGTGGTAGTTAGGCTTTTGTTTGAGAATATGAAAATGAATAACTGCATAAAGTGGTTATTGCTATTTCTGGAATTGCTTATTGATTGTTCTGGAATTACGTTTCACCTTTGCGTATGTTCTATGTTCTTGCAATTTGGAAACTATGTCTTTGTGTTTGAAGTTCTGGAATTGTCTCTCCTTGTGCGCATTTGCTACCTGCGTTTATGGTTGTCTGTTTGATCTTTCTTGGATCTGAAATAAACAAAAGGCATGCGATTATGATTACGTTTGCGTTTGTATCTTGTCCCATGGTTTTGTGTCATTACTAGCAAGTGACGAGCATTGCCCACCATTAGCAAGGGCATGTTCACCTACAAATGTAGGTCGACGGTGGTATAAGATGCCACTGAGGGCCCCACCGTGTTGAGCTTCATGAGATGGAGCTAGTTTGTTGGACCCCGATCTTTGAGTAAAAATTTGGAAATAATAAATGAGTGTTTTTGTATGTGAATTATGTTATAGATGATAATGAAATTGGAATGTAAAGTTATGTATGGATGATGTGTTGAGAAACTTTAAGCATGAATAATGGTTATATATATAAGATATTATTTGGTGAATGACAAGATAAATCATATGAATTGAGGTTGAGTGTTGGATAAATTCCAATGGCAAATT
>JANZLD010000007.1:27490779-27503507 GCA_026413575.1 Erythroxylum carthagenense | reverse complement strand
GATAGAGGGATCACCATGACAAGTGAGAATATTAAGCATATGTGTATAATATGCATGGAGATGATATAGGAAGCAATTGGTGACTTATTAAATAAATGCTAATCATAGTTCCTATTGTTCAAAGTTCAAGATGAGTTAGAGTAAGACGTGAGAGTACTTGTAGTGATCGATTGGAAGGAATTGAGATTGTTAATGATGTTATCACATGTGATGGAATTGAGGAAAAAGAATAAGGACACGATTATGGCATAATCCCCACGATCGGGGACTAGCACAAAAGGAGAAAAGTTGTCTAGAATTGAATGGGATTAAAGTATCTTTAGTATAAGTTACTAATTGGTGAATCGACATAAATACATCTCTGGATAAGATGTAATAATTTTGGTGATATATGCTAAGTTATTAGAGTAAATGAAATTGTTTAGTGCCACATAGAGCCTCATTACAAAGGATGTTTCGATCTTGTAAGCTATGGAATAAATTGATCTTATTGAGATATGATGCATAGTTAAAATTGATCTTCTCCAGGTATTAAGAATGACTGATATGTAATTATGGAAAATAGTTGATTGATAAGGATTTTCTGAATAGTATCGATGATTGTAGCAAGAAATCTTCTTTCAAAGAAGAATTTTCCTAAATTGAGTTAAGTTGATCAGACGATTCGATTTAAGAGTGATCAATGAAGAAACAAATCGGAAGTGAATATGTAATAAGTCAAAAGTGAATAATGGAGTCATATCCTAAGCAGAGACTCAGACATAGGAAGTGGAATATGCTACTGACAGTGTATGAATCAACTACATGAGTGGATTTTAAATTCGAGGTGACACTATTGCAAGTGTGAGGAGAATATAGGCCCACCTTATATTCGATGTAAATATGTTCGGGAGATACAAAATGAATTTGAGGAATGTGATACCAACACATAAAGTGAAGCACGCAAATAAATTGAAATGCATGGAGGTACTAATACGAATGAATAGGCGTTTGAGTAAGTCGATGTGAATTATAGGAATTCGAACAAAAATAGAAAATTATTAGAGATAAGAAGTCAAGTGGAAAACTGAAAATGACTTGAGACAATATTGTCTTCATTGAGGAATATGACACTGATGATGATAATATCAATTGGCTTTGGAGATTATGCAGTATATAAGAAGTTTCACATCAGAGATTAAGATGCAATCTGTTGTAATAGTAAAAAGTAGTTTTTGATATGCATAGGACAATGAAAGTCTTATGAGTTGATTTTGATATATGGTTTAGAATTGCTATGATAGAAATCGCTTTGAGATCTTGGAGACATTAGATGTGCCAAGCCATTTCTGGAATGCACAAATGAGCGCTATACTGGTAAAAGTAGTGTGTAATTTGACACACTGAATAGACAATTCTATAATGGAATAGTACAAATTTAGATACTGAGGTTTCCAAATTTAGTGCAATGAAGAGTGTAGAATGTTGAGTGGAATATGGGGCAAAATAAAGTGTTGCTAGTTGCATTGAAATTTAAGATCAAGTCTACTGAAAAAAAGTGAGAAAACCTAAAAGCTAAAGATTCAGAATTGTGAATCACTCAGAAAAAGTGAAAACGAATCTGAACTTTCGAGCGAAATCAGAAGAATGATATTTGGTAACCAAAATGAGAAGTTCATGTACCCGATAAAGTTGATTGAGCAAAACAAGTGTTAGAGAAGCCTAAGTAACAACCTAAGCTAGACTTCCTGGTAGGAATATGCTAAGATTGTATTTTAGTTGCTAAGGATGTAGAAACAAATGGTTGAAGGTTTGAACTATCAACAGTTTTAATTGTTAGGAATATGCTTGAAGCTCATATTTTTGAGTTCGTAGAAAGATGAGATTGAGGTATAATTTAAATTTACTACAGGTATAACAATTGTTATCATAGTGGCATCATTAGAAGCGATATGGGGCATGGTATGACAGAAAGGTGGTTATTCACCCTGACATTGAGATTAGGAGGGCCTAAAATGGTATAAGGCCGTAATAAATGTGAGATACTGTTAGTGAGTAAGAGGAATCTGAAATAAGAGAAAAGGGACTCATGAAAGATAAATTAGGTAGGTGGGCCAACACCTGATTTAGGGAATATAGTGAAATGGACATAAGAGTTGAATGTTTTAGTACTGAAGAGAAGTGAATTGTCAAAGGAGAGATGAAGTGTTTTTGTGAGTATCACCTTAGTAAGATGAGCTCAGATTTGGAGAAAGAATAAGTTAAGCTATTATGAGTTGGACTATATAAAAGATTATTATGAGTTAGTGTTACTGGTGAAAGAGGTTTTAGATTAAAAAATATGTAATATGTGAATAGGTTAAGAAATAATGGTATGGTCGACAAAGATAGATTGACAACATACGAAGTAAAAGTTGGAAAGTAATATGAGATATACTCATGAAATAGTCAAGATAGTGTGATAACTGAAGTAATGATTGAACTATTAAGTTATCAGTTGTGGTCGTTTAGAAGAGAGCATTTGAGTGATGAAGTATATAGGAAATGAAGAGGAATATGAGGAAACAATATCCCTGCCTTACCAATCCTTTAAATATTAATTTCGGGGACGAAATTTATTTAAGGAGAGGAGAAATGTAACATCCCGTCCCTATATTAAGGGTTAGGACCTGAAATTTCAGTGCATGTAGGCTCAAAGAGAGATTAAGGAAATGCATTTTCTTGCTCATACATAATGTTAGCATATATGCACATGAATATTGAATCTTTTCACAAAAATAAGTCTACATGCATTCATTGACAATTTCTAGGTATGATTGTTATTAAATGTGATTTTATTAAAAATGAGGAGTAGAAGGAGTAGAAAGAGTGATCTTGGTATAAGTTGTGATAAGGAAAGATTTAGAAACAAGATTGGTAGTGATCTGGAAAATGTTCACTGAATATGCTTCAGTCTTTTAGCCATAACGTTTTCTATTGTTGTCCAAATGAGATGATTCTTAATTTGGATTAATCTAGAGATATATGGCTATATTTCATATGAAGACATCAAATTTTATTTCTGTCTCTAAAAGTCTCAAAATTTCATGAAGTTAAGAATTTGGTGCAGTACATTAGAGTAGGAATGGAAATTTCGTTTTTAGAATTTAGGAGCAAATTTGGAATTGTTGTAAATATATTATAGCAAAGGTACCTTCTGGAAAGTTGTAGATCTGTCTTTTATCTTTTCAACGGTATATAGTATGAAAATTTTGGACATCGGAGTCAAAATTTATGATCTTTATAAGTGGAGACATTCTGGAGAAGAAATGAAACGGAAGAAATGAGAAGGAAGAAAATGAGACGAAAGAAAATGAGATGGAAGAAATGAGACGGAAGAAAATGAGACGGAAGAAAATGTGACGAAAGAAAATGAGAGGGAAGAAATGAGAGGGAAGAAATGAGACGATAGAAATGAGATGATAGAAATGAGACGAAGGAAATGAGACGATAGAAATGAGATGATGGAAATGAGACGATGAAAAATGAGATGAAAGAAAAGTGAGATGCTCCAGAAGTCAGAAGACAGAATTGGTCTTTAAAGTCTACATGAAAGTTGTAGATCTCGAAGACCTCTTTCTAATAGTCTAAAAACGAAGTCAATCCGACATCTGTATTGAGAGTTATGGCAATCGCGCCAAGGCATGTACAATATGAGTAAAGATATGAACATGTTGGATTCTTTTGACCATAACTTCCCCTCTAGACCTCCAAATGAATTGATTCTTAAGCCATTGGATTTTTAAGATATTGCCCTACATCTACACCAAGAATCATAGCCTTATGAAATTAATGGAGAAAGATTTAGTGAAAAGAGTAGGACGGGTACAGTGAGTGTGTTCTTCAATAATATGAATTGGTGTTATCTCACTAAACATATTTCGGTATTTTGATGTTTTTTAGATCAGTAGAGGTCCAAATGAGACGATTTTTATTTTATGGTAAACTAGAAACATAGGACTACAAGTTATATGAAGAAATCAAATTCTGAATCGGACTATAAGAGTTTCAAGTTTTGGATGGAAGTGGAGTATAGGGTACTGTCTCGGAATAAAAGCAGTCCGGAGATATTGGAGTATAACTTTCACACTACTGAACCAAATTGAATGCTTTTCGTGTCATTGGAAACTTAAGATAATAGAGAAGAGTCTTCTAGAAGAAAGTATTATGTCAGACTATTCAAGGGTGCTTTTGGCAAGACACTTACGTGTAAAAGACATAAGGCATAAATGGAAGGGGCAAATGGGACAATTCTCAATCATTAAGGGCATAATTGGAAGAAGAGGTGTTGTCTTGCCTATAAATGGAGTAGAAACACGAAAATGGTAGGGAGTAAAAGAAAAGAATGAAAATTCTAGAGAAAAGAGAGAGAATGTCATGAAATATAATGACAGTTGTGACTAGAGTAGCCAACGACTAGAGCTTAAAGCTCAACGAGTGAAAACGAGCCTTGAGCTCACAAGTGATTCAGAGCCTCAGGCTTAATGTTTAATGAGCCCTGTATCTCCCAAGTGGATAAGGGACAGTTATCAATGAGCCCTATGTGGGATAGTTTAGGCACTCGGTCACAACAAAGTAACAAATGGAAAGTGAGTCTCATGTGCATTGCATATGCATAATATGAATGATTAAGTGTAATGAATATGAAGTGTTAAAGTGAATGTGAAGTGTGAAATAATGTGAAATGTGTGATGTATGTGTTATGTGAATTATGGTTTATGTGATTGGGTGAGCCATCAATGATGGTCTCTTATTGAGTTCGCAAAACTCACCTAAAATTTGCAACTATTTTTTTCAGGATAAGAAGAATACCCCGTTAGGCTAACGGGAGTATACGTATAGCATTCAAGTGAATGATAGAGGTCGGGACCAGTTCGCGTCTGCATTGCATTTTGCCCATTTTTGTATTGAATTGCATTCTCTGCAACTTTTTGTATAAATTTGTATTCCGAAATAACTTATGGATTTTGTAACTGTGAAAGGGCTTTAATGACTATTGAAATTTTTATCAATGGTTTTGCATTAATTGAAAATGTTTATGAATCAATGTGGGCCCAAATTGAGTATCAATTTTTGCATTTTGTGTTATTGATTTTTTTTAAAAAAATTATGTGGACTTTTGAAAGATTGAGTGCTTTAGCACGCCACCCTCGCGGGACACGAACTCGGATATCACCATCGATGTCGAGTTCGGGTCTTGCGGGAGTGGGGTGCTACAATTGATTCGATAAATCTTTTGCCTTCTATGCATTATGTCTAATCACAACATTATATGATGAAATGATTGAATTATACTAAAATATCATGCATAAAAAGGTTAGTCAAAATGACTTTGACATTTCTAAAAATTTAGGTGGTCATGATTTGTTGCTAAATGTTAATCTTGACATATGAATATAAATTGTTTAATTAGAGAATTAAAAATAAATTAAAGAAGTTTAATTTACCTAATCCTAAATATGATTTATAGTTATAATTTATATCAATTGCCAACATATTTGGGAACCTAATGGATCTCACATAAATAACAGGTTGAAAAGAGCAAAGATAATTTTAATCAAGATGGGTTTGACTGTAAAGCTTAATAAACTTTATGATTAAATATAAGATATTCAATAGTAAGGATCAATATGAGATATTGAATCTTATTTGAGCATAATTGGTATTTAATTATAATTATTTGTAAATCTAATTAAAGTTTAATTTAAAATTAGAATTTAATTTTAATTAAATTACTAAAATGTTCAAAACTTATTATAAATAAGCTTATGCTCTAATAGAGCTAGCACTTTTTGTTTCACCCTCTATGTAAGAGATGTAAACTTCTTTCAATATGTTTTGTGGATATCGTTAAAAGTCGGATACTTTTGCGGCTACAGTAGTTGAGATGAGCTAATTTTAGAAATGATTAGAAAGAAACGACAAGAAAATGATTAAATTTCAGAATAATGTACGAATTAAGAAGAACATTTTATTATAATTTATGTGTTAATCATTTTAAATAATTAGAATGACCTTGGTTTTTGAAAAATCAAATTACAAAAAAAATTTGTAATTATTCCGCTGTGGTCAGAATCAAATCTCATCCCGATTATCCAAAAATGGTATTAGTGTCAACTTTAATTCTATGATTTAATCAAATTGTTCGATTTTTAGTGATCAAAACTTGGAATTGAATTTCTAATATGATTGCAAAATTTGTTTAAGAGTTAAACAAATATATGAAATTAGTTTCGTTAATTCTAAAAACAACAAAACACAAAATTCAAATAATTAAAAACCCAAAATATGAAAAGTTCACATTTACAAGACGAATATGGAAATTAAAAGTCTAGAACAATAAAAGCATCGGAAGGGTGTGAGGGAGTATTGCCTGTTTGTTTAAGTTTTTAGAGGGTGAATAAGTATTTTTTTCACCGAAAAAAACTATTTCAAAGAAAAATGAGTGTTTGGTTGTAAAATTCAAAGTAATTTTTTTTTCATATAAATGACTTTTTTGGAAGCTAAAATATAACTTTTTGAGAAGATCTTATTTGGAGCCTTTCAAAAAAGTACATTTTAAGGTAGATTTTTCAAATCAATTAATGAGTCTATTTTTAGTCATTTTTATCCTTATGTTTTTAGACATAATTTCGACAATATCCACAAATACATCTTCACGTTTATTTTAAAATTTATATAATATTATTTGACTTTTTTATATGTTTTAAAATTTATTTTTGATATTAGTTTATTTATATTATAATCCATATAAAAGATTTGGTTATTTGATTAAATATATTTTCATTTATGTTTCATATGGTTTAAAATTATATAATAATTAATATATTGTGCTTTGCATATTGTTTAATATATTTTAAATAATATTTATATGCATAAATAATTTTTATTACAAAATAAAATATAGTTAAAATTAAAAGTACTTTTTTTAATGTTGTCAAATAGTTTATTATATGAAGCTCTTTCAAAAAAACTCTTTTTTAAATGACAGCCAAACAGTCAACTGATTTTTTAGAAAAGCTTTATTGACAAAAGCTCTACTGATATAAGCCCATCCAAATAGGCACTTAGTCATGTTTCGAGTTTTGTGTGTTGGTAGCTTGGTTGTGATGATTTTCTGAGTCTCGGAGAAGGCTGAAACTACAACTGAATAAGCTAATAGCTTTCGAATAAGCATTTGCAATGGTGGCATGGAGGTGTATACTGCCACTGGAATCGAGAGAGGGTTGTTAGCAATTGGAAAATGGTGTGCATGATGAAGCCATTGCTGTTGGTCGGAGAAAGGTTGCAGCAGATTCATGCAACGGCAAGGACAGTGGAACACATAAGAAGCTGTTGGTGACGATGTGGCTTCCTATGGCCAGTAGTATCTCATCAGTGGCGGTGTTGGCTAAGGTTTTGGCATCTTATAAAATTAGGGTTTCCAAACTTGAAGAAGGGTGTGATGTGGTACAAGGATAAGGATATCTTAAGTTTAGAATAAAGGTTGTTTGGGTATTGGAACAAGGTGTTCCAAACCTAGTTTAAGGCTTGTTTGGGTTTAGGATTAATGCAATCTTATTAAATTTTGCTTTGAACATAAATTTAAAATTATTTAAAATTTAAAAATAATTTCTAAAATTAAATTAATTATTTTTTAATATGATTAAGATTAATAATTAAATTGATTCCTATTTAAATTTTAAAAATTTATTCTTAAAGAAACAATTAATTATTTTTATTTAGATTAAAATTAATTAATTAGACTTTTTAAAATTAAGAAAAATATTTTCTAAATAATAAAGAAAGCTGTTTCTTAATAACATCAACAACAATAACTTGTAAAAATCTCGCTAACATGTAGGACATGGGGAGCTCCAATAATACATAGTTTTACCCTTAACTAGTATAGAGGCTATTTCTAAATGACCTACATGAGAAAAAAGTGATTCTTAATTAAATTTATTTATTTCAATTTGTTTGAGATAAATTAAATTTATATTTTATTTGTTTAGAGAATCATTATTCCATTTATTTAGAAATTATTTCTTTATTTATGAATAATAAGTTTCTTGATTTATTAAAAATGATATTTATCTTGGTTAAAATTTGAAATGTATTTTCATTTATTAATAAGGAAAAATGTGCTTTCTTTAATATTTTAAAAATAATTTTCTAATTTATTAAAGAGTGATTTTCTAATTAATTAAGAACTTAATCTCTAAATAAATAATTTAAAGAACTTTCTTGATTAAATTAAAAAGTTTTTATTTAATTTTGAAAAAATGTATGTCCATTATATAATTTTGCTATAATCCCTCTTGAGGATTTAGTGACAAAATTTTGGACATATATCAAAATTATATAGATGACAAAATATATTGATATTTTGAGTTGACTATTATCTCATAAACTTTAATGATAACATATAAGATGTAAGTCAGCACCATTATAGCAAGATGTAAGAGGTTGCATTGAATAAAGTTGAAAGGTATACCAATTTAATGGAATCGTTTCACTTAATTTAACCTATTGAAAATATAAACATGGACATTAATTAAAGGTTTGCCATAGTATGATAATAGTTATCATAAGAAGAAAATGATTGCATAACTTTTCTTACCTAAACAAAATATGATAGAGTTCATATGTATTTCTAATTCATGTTTTTGAATATTTAGTATTGAATTTAGATTCAACATTACTAAAATATTCAAAGCATGACAAGAAATAGATTGTTGAGTAAAAGTAGTTGATCCAATTTTATACAAATAATTTATATGTATTAGATCAAAAGAGACTTACGTTTAACATAAGTGGCAAGAATACAAATTTGGATAACTGAGACCATCCTTTTATGCCTTATTGGTTAAATCAACATGATGAATCATAAAGTTATATATAAGGATATATGTATTATTTTGATTATAAGTCATATGAAACTTGTTAAGTTAAATAATAACTAAATCAACCTTTGGTTAAAGGATGATGATGGTATTGAATTGTTAAATTTATACATGTGATGTATTAGATGTAATAACAATTATAAAAGGATGATATTTATATTCATTAAATTACTAATGAATTTATGCGATACAGTCAAATGTATTAAATAAAATGTTGATTTAAAAATTTGAAAGTTTAAATTATTTAAATCTATGTAGAAATTAAGTATTTAAAATGCTGAAGCACTTTGATGAGATCGATATAGTGAGTTTTGAATTTTTGATTATCTATAGGAAATGATATTCTGTTGTGAATACCTTCACAACAAAATACTGTAAGAGTATGAATTTATGTAATGAGAAAAGTACAATATGAGATATTATATGATGCAATGTTATTTTTCTATAGCTATGCCTAATACAATAACTTATCTTCAATAGTTCCAATTTAACCAATTAACAAGATTTCATATTATATATGAAACACTAACTCTTTAAAAGAGTTAAAGTTAATGATTTAGGGATGTGATGCTTAGTTGAAGCATGCATTATCCTTTAAGTTTAGAACTAAATTGGATAATGAAAGCTTATGAGATATCCAAAATGTTGGATATAATATTTCAGACCTATTGAATAAATTGTTAATTTCAATGTATACTTATAAGAGCATCACTCTCAAGATAAGTAGTAGGAGTAAATGAAATTTGAAAAGTTCAAGTCTAATGACATCACATCCAATTAGAATTAGTGCTTTTGTTGATACATTTGATATATAGTTGAAAGGCTACGAGACATATAAAGATTCACTTTCATGATAAATTCAAAAATTTTATTTTGGAGATGATTGTGAATTTATCATGTCTTCAAGAATATTAGTGGAAGTATAAGTATTCTCTTTAGTGGTAGTGTGTAGAGACATATTGGTCACAAAGAACAATAATTCTAATTTTCAACTGTTGAAAATATAATTATCTAAGAACAATTCTTGTTGGATATAAAAATATAACAACTTAAATATATGAAATTAGATCTATAGAGATGTGACACAGGCTTTTCCATGCTTGTGTGTAAGACTGTCTCTTCAACCCTAATTCCAAACAAGAATATAATCTGGCACATGATCGTATTTGAGACTATTTTCAATCTTCTCATTAAATTCTTCTATTTATAGAGGGATATGACCTCCAATATACTCTTTTTGAGACTATGTTAAAACAAAAATAAATCTTTTTTCGATGTTATGTACAAAACCCCTTGATTCTTGGTAAAAATCATTCCTAAGTGAGCTTTCTTTAAATAACCTAACAAATCAAATATGACCAATTAGGTATCAAATCAAGATAGCTTATATAAAGAAGATAGTAAGAAGTCAAGTATATGTCTTTCCTGAATATGTGTATGGTTGCCTAAGCTTATTCAACTTACTCTTTTTATTTCCTAGGAAAATTAGCTAGATTTCCTCCTCCTTTAGTTAATAAATTCAATCTCCTTTTAATATTATACATTCTTATGTGTGAGGTCCTGCTTCTATGTCATTAAGTCTAGTTCATAAACATATTTTATTATTCATTAATGATTTTACTAGGTTTATATAGATATATTTTTTTAGAAAAAAATAATGAAGTCTATTCCATCTCTATCCTTTTTCAATCTCTTGTGGAATTTTAAATTGATGATTTTTTTTTCATTCAGAATGGAATAGTGAGTATCAAAAAATAAATAAATATTTTAGAACATTAGCATTACATAATTATAGGTTCTTATATTTGTGAACATGATAAATTGCTTTTAAAGTTTTGGAATTATATCTTTGAAATGACTATTTTATTAATTAATAATTCACCTTGTCATAATCACGATGCATTTGTGTCTAGACATTAGAATATGAAGAATTTATATAGCTAGAAATGCAAAATTTCAGCAGGAACTTTTTTTATTTTCACTTGGTTATCACGAATCCAAGAATCCCATTTCCCGTTAGATGGTTATTGAACAACTTCACACTCCCTCAAATCAATCAGTTGCTAACAATTCACAAGGCAACTCTCCTACTTTCAATCAACGCCTTTCATCTACAAATCCTCTATACTTATTTTCCAATCTCACTTAATTTTGTTCTAAGTAGTTTTCTTTTTTTAAATTTATTTGTAACATTAAGAAAATTCAACCAAAAAAATTTAATTGGAAATCTTATGTTGGTCCATTTTGATTTTCATAATGTTTTATTAAATTAAATTTACATTTTGATTCTTATTTATGTCATATTTAATTTGCCATGTCGTTCACCTAATTTTGGGCCGTGAGAATTAATTTGTGCTAGTTAATTCAATTGTATTCAAAGGAATTAGTTTTGCTGTCTTTTTGGAAAATGTTAAATTATATATTTTTGAAATTTTGAGTTAAATTAAAAGTTAATACATGCTTTTTTAAGATCAAAGTAAAAATTTAAGAAATTTTGGATAAAAAGATCAAATGGAAATGAGCAGGGGTTAATTTATAAAACAAAGAAGAATTGTCTTATAAAGAATAATAATAAAGAAGGATAACATTGTTCTTACTTTTACCACGAATAAACAAAAATGATCAATAAGAGTTGAAAACAAAGCAAAACAATATGTATAAAATGTATAAAACGTAGTGTGAGAAGCTCCTTCTTCCATCTTCATTTTCTTTGGCTATCTCCTTCAAACCTTTCCTCACTGCCTCCGCACCTTTGGTTCTATTGTTGTTTTTGGATTCATTCTGGTTATGTGTTTCCTCTCTTTTCTGCAGACTCCTCACAACACACCTCTAGAACTATTCAAGGGCTTTTTAAGGCCCCAACATATACTCTAGAAGTACTATAGCATGTCTGGGATGTATTAAGAAGTGAACATAACAAATTAAGTGCACCTAAGTATAGTAGACGAAATGGTACTTAATGAGAAAGACATTGGTAAATGGGTAATTTGTTCGTTTTAGCATGGACATAGATAATTAGACATGAAATATGGATGGGAATTTTTGAAATGTTTGCTTGGATTTACAAACGTGATGTGAGGGGAATTGGTAAAAGAAGTATTCTATAAGCAAATGGAATGTTTTTGGTTAAATTGGATATATTTTTACGATGCTCTTGTATGACAAAATTGAAGTTAGTTGTTTTGAGATATGTACCTCGTTGGATGGATCAGTTCCAATAAATAGACTTCTATAATTTAGCCATATCATAGCCTGTAGAACCTCCAAATTGGATAATTTCAATTTGAGATTAAACTGGACACATAGTTCTAAAACTTTTATGCAGGAACCAAAAATTGATTCTCTCTCTAAGATTTTTGAATTCTTGTTTCAAGTTGAGTTCTGACTGTTGTTCCTGTTTTTGAACATCCTGTAGTGTTTTGGGTATAACTCTCAAAATATTTAACCAAATTGCATAAAATTTATGCCATTAGAAAATTAAGACATAAGGGAATGAAATTAATTGATAAGATCATAGTTTAATGCGGGAATTAAAGGAAGAAGAAGGATCAATATGCACATTTTTCTAAAGTTAACACATGGACCAATTGGAATAAAACATGTGTGATCAATAAGAGTAAAGCTTGTGTGTGTCAACATATGGTCCAATAGTATTGCAACACATAGTCCAATAGGATTTTAACTCCTGATCCAATAGGATTGTAACACGTGGTCCAAATGATTGTAACATATGGTCTAATAGAATTGTAACACATGGTCTAATAGGATTGTAATATATGGTCCAATGTGATTAAAATATGTGCCTAAGACTAGAAATGTTGGACC
>JANZLD010000007.1:27477711-27490679 GCA_026413575.1 Erythroxylum carthagenense | reverse complement strand
AAAGATTATTATGGTTTTAATTTTTAGTGAATTGCATGATGCGGTTTTAATTTATTGATGCCATGAGAGTGAATAGTAATTTTTGCGATCGTAGTACTTCCTTGCTGTGGGATATGCGTCGGAACGACCTACGGGTGTCCCGGTGTGTACCCTACGGTGAGGGGGCGCTACAGCTGGGGACAGTCGCCCGTCGCTAGGGCATGTTTCACAAGGCAACGACTGACTTGTTTGCCGATGATTGGCAAAAAAGCAAAAAATCAGAGGATAGGCAGCACGAAAAAAAGGGAATAAATTTAAAATCCTAGATCTGGAGCGATGGGGGCGTGTGTAACACACATGTCACATGAGGAAGACATTGTTACTACACGTGCTCGCTGAAAGCTTCCCAATTAATTAATTAATTAATTAATTAATTTCTAATGTTTTAAAGCCTTAAATTAATTTAATTTAGATTAAATTAGTATAATCCTTAATAAATTTAAAAATTGTTTTCAAAGGGTTGATTTTATTAGGATTGTTTTAGAATTTAGTTTAGATTTTCAAGAATTGAGTTATTAAATTAAAATAATTTTAAAATTCAATTAGAAAATTAAAGTAATTTTTCTTAATATGATTAAGATTAATAATTATATTGATTCCTAATTAATTTTAGAAAAGTAGTTTCTAAAATTAGAATTAATTAGTTTCAATTAGAATGAAATTAATTAATTAGGAAAGTAATTTCTAAAATAAGATTAATTAGTTTCAATTAGATTGAAATTAATTAATTAGACTCCTTAAAATTAAGAAAGTTGTTTTCTTAAGTAATCAAGAAAATTGTTTCTTAATTAAATTAATTTATTTCAATTTTATTGAGATAAATTAAATTTATAACTTTATTTGTTTAGAGAATTATTATTCAAATCATTTAGAAATTGTTTCTTTATTTATTAATAATAAATTTTGAAAAATGTTTTCATTTATTTATGAAGAAAATAAACTTTCTTTAATATTTTTAAAATAGTTTTCTAATTTATTAAAAAATGTTTTCTAATTTATTAAGAAATCAATTTCTAATTATGGAAAAATGATTTCCAATGAGATTCGAAATAGTCTTCTAAATGGATTAGAATATGTTACTTATATAATTTTGAAAAGAGAGATTATCTAAATTATAATAAGTAAGAAGTACAATTTATTGAAAATGTTTTAGATTAAATTTTATCAAAAGAGTCAAGATAATTGGAAAAAGTTTCCAATTGGATTTGAAAATTGTTTTCAAATCAAAATAAATTTCTATTTGGAATAAGAATTTAGTTTATTTAGGAATAAATGGTTTAATCTAATTTAATTTTTCCAAAAGGTTAGAAATAATAATTTAGATTACGAAGATCAATAACTTGAATCAAACGAATCTTGATGTTTTATGCATATAATTTGATTATTAGTGCATAAGTTGCATACTTTATTTATATGATTGATATATATTTTGAATGCATGCTGAATTGTATGTTTTATATGTGGGATATTTTACATGTAATTTTGTGTTTGATTAGATGAATGAAATTAAATCCCTCGTTAAAATATTAAGTACACGTTAGGAATGTGATTGTTGCCTTATATTGTTATAAGAATAAACCAGAGTTCTATTTATTGTAGGCTTGTGAGTAAATTTAAGGCCGCTTTAACTCGAACATGTTTAGTCTTATGACATTAGGTTCTACTTAACTAAATTAGTATGATGTGGATGAACGAACTCATGATCACACAAATTTAGAGGCAGGGTTAGGAATAACATATACGATATGTTTTAGAAAAAGTTATCACATAACAGATCAAGGAGTCACATAAGATGTGATTGATAAAGTTGTTATCTACCTAATTTAAGTTTAGCTGGTTTATTGAGCAATAATTTTCTGGATAATAGTGAGGGCTATTATTTTAAATAAAATAGTGAGGGCTATTATGGAGTAACCAAATATGATTAAAGTCCTAATCTCATTTGATAGTCATGACATATAATTAACTACTTGCTTTCCTACATTTAATTTTGTTCTGAATTGAATTTACCTTGTTTAGTACAGTTGATACTCAGAGTTAGTGAACCCAATTTCTTAGATATAGGATATGTTTAAGAATAGTTCTCAAAAGTTAGATAGACAATTAGATGTCCATTATGTTATTATGCTACAATCCCTGTTAAGGATTTACTGATAAGGTTTTAGAGATATGTCAAAGTCATATAGATGACTGTATTGACATTTTGAGTTGACTAATATTTCATAAACATTGAAGACAACATGTAAGATGTATTTCAACACCATTATAGCAAGTTGTAAGAGGTTATGTAGCACCCCCTTACCGTAGTGTATACACCGGAACGCCCGTAGGTCATCCCGATACATATCCTACAATAAGAGAGGGCTACGAGCAGTCAGTCACTACCATACTCTCATGGCATCATACTCATAAAATCACAAAATAAAAATCACTAAATTTTGAAACCAAATATCATTTCATCAAAACAGAAATTTACATGACTATCAGTTTCTCACTGTATAAACACAATACTCCAAAAGGAACTGATACAAAAGTCTAACTAGGTCATCCCTAAAAATCCTAGCTGACCGACCTGAGTGCCATGACTTCCCTCGCCAACTAGATCCACACGGCAGGAAAAGTCTCTCTCTGGAGCTAGGAGTCTACTCTCTCGATCCTGAAAAATAGATTGCAATTTTGGGTGAGTTTGCGAACTCAATGAGAAACCATCATCGATAGTTCACTCAATTCATGCATTACGCAAATAGCATATAGGTTATCACAATAGCACGTTCAGAATATCATATAGCAATGTACAGATTTTCACAATAGCATATTCAGAGAGATTACAAGGTAGTATCATATAGATGCAAGGCATGTTGCCTCTTTCCTAATCCAGAAATCAATTCAATGCACAAGTACATGAATACAAGAAATTTTTTCATTTTATTTCAATGTTGTGACTGAGCGCCTGTACTGTCCCTATCTGGGCACATTAAGCAGTGAGCCTGAGGCTCTAAACTATCGCTTTTATGGGCACATTAATCATTGACCTTATAGCTCTGAACTGTCCCTTTTCGGGTGCATTAAACATTGAGCTTATAGCTCTGAACTGTCCCTTTCGGGCTCATTAAGCGTTGAGCATATAGCACTGAACTGTCCCTTTCGGGCTCATTAAACGATGAACACGTCTTAGGGGTAGGAGAGCCCTCTGGGTATGCACTACTTCCCACGCGCCTTAGGAATAGGAGAGCCCTCTGGGTATACACTATTCCCTTTTTAAACACAAGGTTATTTTCCAATAGTCGAGCTTGTAGCTCTCGGTGGCAGCTCCAGTCACAACCGTTATTAATCAATCGTTCATGGAAATTCATTTATCACAATATTACAAAAATCACATTACCATCAGAACCCATTTATCAAAATCAGACATAACATTCTCAATCATACATCTTATCATTCAATAGCAATTTATCACATTCACAAACTGTTTACACTTCAATATCAATATCCGTAATCCCTCAGACCTTCGGTCCAAAGTTACAATAAAATAATCCACATATACCCATCATTCATCTTCATAGAACTATAAGTGCAGAACTTTAACAATTAAGATTGAGGAACCAACTAGGTTACTCACCTGCAATTTCCAAGCTACTGCCTGGAAGTCTCAGCAATAACCATGGAATGTCGTTTCAACGGTGCCTCTATAATAGTCAAAGTAATCCCATATTACCAAATGCACAATCAGAAAGGTTCACAAATGCACATGCTGAAATGCAAAAGTGTACAATGCCTATTCGTGACATTTCCGGCGCTATATCCTCATTTCCACTTTCTTTTGTCTCAAAACAATTTTTCATACTATAGATACCACAACATTTAGACAATACCCTTAAATTCTCAAGAAAGACCTTAAAGCCAAATTACTATATACTAGATCAATATCATCCAGTGTACTCTATTTCTAATACCTCAAAGGAAATGAATCTATTTCAGAAATCTCACAATGATACTCCAATTATCAAACAACAACACTTAGGTTGAAATAAAAACCTATCTTCAACTTTCATTCAATAATAGAGATCTTACAAGATTGAATTCAACCTTTCTTTCTTCACCTCAGTTGTAGACCTCTATCTCTAGTTTATAATGAATCAAACATCACTTCAATTGGAGGTCTACATCATTAGTTATGGCCCAAGAACTAAATCACATCAGTTCAGAAAATCAGCTTCGCAGCGGCCAAAGGACGCTCGCCGCGACAATCAACCACGCTCGTCGCGACGTCTAACCACGCTCATCGCAACGAGGATTTAACCGCTCATCGCGACGTCCAGACACGCTCGTCGCGACGAGGCCCTCACACACGTCGTGACGTGTAATTAACCGCTCATCGCGACGTGCGGGATTCCTGTTGTCTTCTCCGACCATTTTCCCATATTTTCTCACTCTAAAACCAATCATAACTCACATGGAACTACCGCAATCTTTCACATTAACACCATAAATGCATTTAAATTAACAATAAACAACATAAAAGAAGTTTACTTACCAAATCAAGCTCTCACTCTTAAAACTTCCGAAATCTTCTCCAACCTCTTCAACCCTTAGGGCTCCCACTCAAAACCTCCCAAATCTTCATCTTATCAAGGATTAAGGTTGGTCTTAAACACAAAGAAGAAGCAAGGAAGAGAATAACGAAAGATCGCACAAGGAGGAAGAAAGGAGAATCAAGCGAAGGAAGAAGAAACAAGCCCTAGGATGGAGGAGATAACTTTCGGCCAAATTTAAAACCTAAGGCATTTAAAGGGTTTCTCCCTTAACAATGGTTTTAGGGCTCAATGCATATTACTCAACTTTTCCTCAAACACTCACAAAGTTCTTTTTTTTTTTTTCTCTTTTCACTTTTCAAGAATTCATTTCTAGTCTAATTCGTCTCCAAATTTCAATGGTTCCACATTTTTATTTCCTAAAAATCAAAATGTCTATTTTTTCCATTACCATTAGACAGTTATTCCAGTACTATAAAAATCAATCAGTCCGTCACCTCGAAAATTCTCCGGTCCGGAATTTTTTTCTCCTAAAATTTCCATAAAATTTATAAAGGTCACTAACAACCGAGAATCACTCCTAGAACATTTCAATTCATATTTTCAGACATAATTATTTCATAATTCACAAATAATTCAGATTCACACATGAATGCCGGGAAATGTCATGAATGTATGTACATATAAGTGCATGTGCAAAATGTCTCATTCCTCTCTATATCGAGAGGCCAGATGAATGAACAAATCAAAATATGCAATGTGACCTACTAGCCCGTCCTAATTTACCAATATACCCTTCCCATCTGTGATGGGATGTTACAGGTTACAATGTGTAGCGCTCAAAGGTATAATATCTTGATGGATTGTTTCACTTAATTTAGCCTACAAAAAGAATAATTGTCAACTACAATTAAAGGCATTTGTTATAATATGATAATAATTTTCATAAGAAGAAAAATGATTGCATGACTTTTCTTGCCAACACTTGATATGATAGAGATGATATGTACTTCTAATTCATGCTTATGAGTATTTGATACTGAATTTAGATTCAACATTATTGTAATGTTCAATGTATGATTATAAATAAATTGTTAAGTAAAAGTAGTTGATCCAATTTTATACAAAGATTTTGTATATGTTGGATCAAAGGAGACTTATGCTTAAATAAATGGCAAAAATAAAAAGTTGGATAATAGAGACTATCCTTTCATATTATGTTGGTTAAGTCAACATAATGTGAATCAAAAAGTTACATACAAGGATATGTATATCCTTTTGATTATGAATTGTATGAAACTTGTGTTAAGTTGAAAAATAACCAAATTAACTTTTGATGAAAGGATGATGATGATATTGAATTGTTAAATTTATACATGTGATGTATTGGATAGAAAAACAATTCATAAAAGGATAATACTTATATTTTATTATATTAATAACGACTGCATATGATATAGTCATATGTATTAAATGAAATGTTGATTTAAAAATTTGGAAAAGTTTAAAGTTGTTTAAATCTAAGTAGAAATTAAGCATTGAGAATGCTGAAGCACTTCAATGAGATCGTTGTGGTAAGTTTGAAATTATCGATTATCTATAGGGAATGAGATTCTCTGGTGAATACCTTCATAACTAAATTCATAAGAGTATGAATTTATGTAAGGAGTAAAATACAATATGAGATTTTATATAATGCAATGTTATTTCTTCTATAGCTATACCTAGTACAATGACCTGCCTTCTATATTTTCAGTTGAATCAATTAGCAAGATTTCATATTAGATATGAAACGCTAAGTCTTTGATATAGTTAAAGTTAATGATTCAAGGATGTGATCCTTAGTTGAATCATATATATAATCGATTAAGTTTAGAACTAAAATGGGTAATAAAATGTTATGAGATATCCAAAAATGTTAGATATAATCTTACGAACCTATTGAGCAAATTGTTTGTTTCAGTGTATACTTATAGGGGAATGGTTCTCAGGATAAGTAATAGGGGTAAGGTGAAATTTGAAAAGTTCAAATTTCATAATAGTACATCCAATTGGAACTAGTGCCTTTATTGATACATTTGGTGTATAGGTAAAAGGCTATGAGACCTTGAAAGATTCACTTTTGTGATGAATTTAAAGAGCTTGTTTTAGAGATGATTGTGAATTTATCATGTCTGCAAGAAGGTTAGTAGGAGTATAGTTGTCCTTTTCAATAGGAGTATGTGGAGACATATTGCTCATAGAGATCAATAATTCTAACTTTCAATTGTTGAAAACATAATTGTCCAAAAACAACTCTTGTTAGATATGGAAAGTTGACAACTTAATTATAGGAATTAGATGTATAGAGATAGATTGAAAGTTGTTTACTTATTCTAAGTTAAGTACATAGATAATGTAATAAAGAAGTTTATTATTTGAGATATAAGATACTTGTGAAGTATTAAAGATATCAATTACTCTGTGTATGAGTTGATATTTGAGTTCAAGATAAGGATATAACTTTATAAGTAAATCCTAATTAAGGTTTATTTACTTAGAACAATATCACTCAAGATTGGAAAGGTTCCAATGTAGCAATGGTTGTTAATTATCATAAATTTCTCATTTAGTGGAAATGAATAATTGGATTAATAAGTTCTTTAGTGAACTTCATGTAGTTCCTTGCATTGTTCAAGACAATAATGAACTATAGAACATTAGAGCCATTGGGCATGCAAAGGAGCTAAAGTTTCATCAAAGATCCAAATATGTATCTAAGCAAATTTTCTTAATTATAATGATAATTAAGATAAAAGTTGTAAGATTTAAGCAAGTGCTCACTATAAAGAATCTTATAGAATTATCTCATTAAGTCACTGTCCAAGTAGTACAATAACCATCATATGGTGATATTGTATGAAATATTTAAATGATTGGCTTAGTGCAAGTGGGAGATTGTTGGTATATGTTCTATAGTCAATCGTTTTGGTTATAGTTTAGTGGCAAATTATTTAAAGACATTCTTTACTTTGTACGTGTTTAGATGAACATGATAAAGTTCATAGGATAATTGTACATTGAAAATGAAACTATAATTATGAGATTCATATTGTATTTATGTATTATTCCTAAATTATTCCTGGTCATTATTCTATTACGATTAGACATTAATAGAATATAAAAAGACTAGCACATGTTATGTTTTTGCTTATGAAGGAAGCAGTTGATCTTATAGGCTAAAGTATAGAGATACTTAGACTTTATTTGGTTGGGCTTATACTAGTAAAGCTTTTATCAATAGAACTTTTCTGTAGATCATTTCTAAGCAGAATTTTTTAAAGATGCAAGTTGACAATTTGATTTTCATTTTAAAAAGAGCTTTTTTGACAAAGTTTCATACAATAGACTGTTTAACAATATAAAAGTAAAAAATAATTTTAATTTTAACTATATTTTATTTTGTAATAAAAATTATTTATGCATATAAATATTATTTGAAGTTTATTAAACAATATGCAAAACACAATATATTAATTATTACATAATTTTAAACCATATGAAACATAAATGAAAATATATCTAACTAAATCTTTTATATAGATTATAACTTAAGTAAAACTAATATAAAAAATAAGTATTAAAACATATAAAAAAGCCAAATAATGTTATATAAATCTCAAAATAAACATGAAGATGACTTTGTGGGCATTGTGAAAATTATGTGTAAAACAAAAGGGCAAAAGATACTAAAAATAGGCTCATAATTGATCTAAAAAATTTACCTAAAAAGTGTTTTTTTGGAAGCTCCAAATTTGAGCTTCTTAAAAAGTTGTCTTTTGGCTGCCAAAAAAGTCATATCTATTAAAGAAATGCTTTTTTATTTTACAATCAAACATTTGTTTTTCTTAAAAAAACTTTTGTGTTGGAAAAAAAAGCTCATTGACTTATGAAAAGCTCATCCAAACCGGCACTTAAACAAACATGTGGGTTTTTATTAGAAAACAAGTTCACTAAACAGACCCGACATGAGAAATTCATTTGGAACATTACTTGTATGTCTATGAAATTCTCATTGTGATGATTATATAAGTTATCCTTTGATTTGAGGTCACAAAAGTTATCTTATACAGGGATTGCAATTTTTTGATACTACTTATGACTTATTTAATCATGGGTCATTTAATCGGTAGTCACTAGATGTAGCATGAGCTATATAGAGGTAGTTGAGTGATCAAGATAGGATTCATCAGCCTAAAGTAATTAGGGAGAATGCTATATTGTTCTTGATTTGTATTGATTTGAGAAATCCTTGGCTAAGGTGGAATGAAACTTTGTAATAGTTTACAAATGTCATTAATTGAATCGATAGCTAATGGATGAGAAATAACAAGATTGGACCCCAAATAAAATAGACATGCCCTATACATAATCGGAACATTGAATGATGAAAGGACTAAATTATACGAAAAAATCATGCATAGAAAAGTTAGTAAAAACCACTTTGACATTCATAAATATATGGGTAGTCATGACACATTGTTAGATGCCAATCTTGATCTATGATTATAAATTATTTAATTAGAGAATTAAAGCTTAATTAAAAGGAATTTTAATTTATCAAATTCTAATTATGAATTAGAATTAGAATTATAATTTATAATCATTGCCAACATATTTAGGAACCTATTGGGTCTCACATATAAAATGAGTTGAAGAGAGAAAAATTAATTTAATCAAGTGAAAGACATGTACGACATGCAATCAATCAAGCGGATATTTTCTTAGAATTTTCTGACTCTAACGTGGAGAAATTAATTCTAATTGCTACTTATGATTATTGGAATTGAACGTCATATCCCGTTAACCTAGCGATTGAACTAATTAATCTCTAGTTACGCACCTAAAAACCAACAAACTCAATTGAAAAGACAGATCTGAAAATATCCAATGTTCATTAACAACGTAAAAAGTATTCGAAACATCTCACTATACTAACAGGTAACATGGATCCCTCAGCCAAGATAAGAAAATTAGCTACTCATAATTGAATTGAAAACAAAGAAAATAACAACACAATATGTCTCCATCCCTGGTCTTTTGAGGAAAGCTACGAAAATGCCAATTGGAATCTGCAGAAAAATTAAAATAACAGAATAAGAAAGGTGCGGCAGTCTAAAACCTAACCTAAACCTATGATGATCTCTTCTAACCCTAACATGTATATATATATATGCGGTCACCACCCAAGCCTCCTATTTGATATGAATCTCCTCATTATCTTCTCTTGATTTTGTCCAGATTAGGTGTACTTCTATTTTCGGTAGGAGACTTCTTGGAAAGAGGGCAAGAGGATCTTGAAAGATTGTGTTTTAATTGTAATCAAATTCTAGAATTTCTACAGGCTCCAGATTCCATCCTTAGGCGTGCCCACGCTTAATCTCTAAATTTTGGCCAAATTGGGGATTTCTGATTTCCTTCCTTCTTTTGCCTCTTTTTGATCCTTTTTTGTCCTTAGAGTGTTAAAACCCAACTGTACATAATTATAAAGCAATTCCATCAATTTCGGATACCAATTTCAACACATCAATAAAAATTAAGTCCAAAATAGATGCAGTTTAAATGACTTAACAAATTCCCTCACAACGAACCTTTGCTCATCCTCGAGCAACATATCAAACCCTACACTCAATCAATTCATCCTTCAAAAATCAAGTGCACATAATCCATCAACTTGGGCTAGTAAGATTCAATTTGCAACACATATCATAATCGCCTTTCACCAATGCAAATAAGCAAAGTCAAAATAATGCATCATCGTTCAAAAGTAAACATGAAGTCAAAGTGAATTCTTCTCGCGGATTTTGCTCTTACACTCAAGTGTTTGCGGGTAAACTGTTTCTCTCAAATCTCACTCTATCATGTTGTACTACCATAGGCTTGCAGTTTCACCAATTCTCATTTATTCAGATCACATAGGCCGATAGATCATGAGGACTTTATCAAGGGTTGTAATAGGGCTAGGTTCATAGGTGAGGTAAAAACATGGCAAAGGGTTTCATCACATGCATTCATAAATCATCAAGTAAAAAGGAATACGTAATTAAAATTTTGAGATAACATGAATGAAATGGACTGCAACTACTCATACTAGCTCAAGCTACTATGCTTGATTCTTTCTTTTGCTTTTTTTTCTTTCTTTTTTTCTTTTTCTGATTTTTTTCTTTTCGAATCCACTAAGAACACAAGAAAACAATGCAAATAAGAGAAAATTACAACAATTGAGTAAAAGTGCCTATAAAAGTATCTCAGAACACAATGTATAACAAAAGTCCCGATTTACTCAATGCTTCATTCAACTTGTGAAGGGGGAAGGCTGATAGGGTTTTTGGTTTTTTAAATAGGGTGATTGATTGAAAAAACAATGGTAAGACTCAAAAGTGTTCGCAAAGGGAAAATAATTTAGTGGGTTAATTTTTAAGCCAAAGGTGTAAAAACAAAGAATGCCTTAATCACTTCTATATCCCACGTGATCAAATAAACTCAAACCGGTTCCATGCAAGTTCTGAAGGCAACATAACTAGAAGAGCATCACATAATTCAAACAAAAAATATGACATAAAGATGATGTCATTTTAGCTCAAAGTTCGCTCACAGGTTGATGTTAAGAATTCACCTTAATTCCACGATTTACTTCTTCACTCTAATGTTAGAATTTTGACTAAGTCTATGAGATCAGTTATTGCAATCAATCAACATGTTCCATCTTAAAACTTACTTAGCCCAAATTAATTTCATGCATGTCCTCAATCTCATCCAAACTAATATGACCAAGTGTCATGGCTCAACATGCAACTCCATACACAAAAATAGCCGCACAAACCAATAATATTCACAAAAAACTGAAAATTTGCCACATCCAAAAATCTAACTTCCTCCCCTACACCTAAACCAACATTGTCCCCAATGTTAAGGAAGCATAAAAATAAATGAAAAGAGTTAAAGAAAGCTTCTTTATTAGTAGGTGTCGAGATCAAGGGGTTGGCGGGTGTGGTGGTTAAAACCCTTCATACTCCCAGTAAGCCATCAGGTTGTCTTCCAAGCCGTGCATTGTTTTTTCAAGCTGACTGAGGCGAGCGTCCAAATCGGTATGTTGTTGCGGTTGAGTGCTAGATTCTCCTAGTGGCTGATTGCTAGATATAGCTAGTGGTATCCGGCTTCATCCGGTGGAAGTTCTTGTTGTTGGGAAGTTAGTTAGGCCTGGAGCGGTGAAAGTGAGGTGGCCTTGGCTAAGATCCACAATTCCCATCCTACATAGACCTTCTATATCCAATGGCTTTATACCACAAGCCACAGTCATGTTAGTGTTATCCAGATCTAATACACCTAAATTAATTGCCATCTGTGTGATATAAGATCCAAGGATCAACGGCTTGGAATTTTTTTTTAAATAGAATGAAATTGATGCATAAAACAAAACCCAAATTGATTAGAATATGCCTATCCATACACCACAAGAAATAAAATTCAGCTTTCAACAAAGTACTCGCAGCATCCTTACGACCGAAAAAATTAAATGCTAGCAACCTATGAATAATCTTGAAAACAGGGTTCCTAAGAAAATAACTTTAAGATAGGCTACCATTATACGGACGATTATGAACAGACCATCGACGCCACAATTCTGAAGCATTAAAATCCGCATGAAAATCACATTGGTTATTTAGAAATAATTCGTTTTTAATTTCAGCAATAGATATAAAGCCCAATGCAACATTAAACTCAACTATGGAACATGCAAATTCCTTCCCCATTAAACGAAATTCAGCAGCCTCCTTGGTATTAAAAATTTTGTCTCAATTAAACTAGAACGTAGTGTAAAATTCCCTCGTTAATTCCTCAAAATCAGGGCAGTTTATTCAGGCAAACGCATTCCAAGCAATAGGACCCATTAATTGCATAAAGGAATGATACACATGTAAAGCCTCAAGGGTGTTGGTGTTGATGGACTTACATGGACAGAACTGGCGTTGGCTTAGAAGCTCAAATTTTTTGGTATCTTCAGGCACACGAAGGAAGTGCATCCCGTGGATCTAGTGTTCAATTGGGTTCGAGTTTCCACCTCCTTGTCGCTTCTTGACTGAAATCGTGTCCTTGGAGTTAGGTGAAGCGGCATCGGTGTTGGAGCTGGAGCAGGAGTGGTCGCGGGCTGTCGAAAAAGTGGTTGGAGTGGTTCAACGTCAGTAGCATACCTGATGGGAGTGAGAAGCCTTCGAGGGTCACACTTTATCCTAGGCTTTGTTCTAATCGTTGGAAGATACCTGCTGATTGAGCCAAATTCATACTATAAATTGGCCCTGCTTTCTTAAGTAATTATGCACTTGTTGACTTCTAATTCATGATTTTCGTGCTTAATTT